>PVHT020000080.1:18711819-18778897 GCA_004024745.2 Catagonus wagneri
TGTTCATCATAATTCCCTCCACTACCACAGAAAATATCATTTTGGATATTGTTGACACAAATATTTTAATGAGGTTACATTCATAGCATAATGCCATTTTTTTCATCTTTTTTACTTGCTGATAGAAACATTGTCTCATAATCATTAGAATTTTAATGGCTGAACAATGTTTCATTGAGTCTGTGTGACATATTTCCTTCTTTTTTTTTTTTACTTTTTTTTTTTTTTGCCTTTTTAGGGCTGCACCCGTGGTACATGGAGGTTCTCACGCTAGGGGTTGAATTGGAGCTACAGCCGCCGGCCTCCACCACAGTCACCGCAATGCCAGATCCAAGCTGCTTCTGCGACCTACACCACAGCTCACGACAACGCCGGATCCTTAACCCACTGAGCAAGGCCAGGGATCGAACCCATGTCTTCATGGATACTAGTCAGATTCCTTTCCACTAAGCCATGATGGGAACTCCCAAGCCATGACGGGAACTCCCTGTATTTTTTAATAATATCTTTTTTTTTTTGATATTGTTATGATCATCTTCATGCTACATTTTTAAATTATTTTTTGATACTGCTTTGATCATCTTCATGCAAATAGAATTTTACTACTTTAAGATTACATCCTTAGGAATAGGACAGCTGAGTCAAAAGAGGAACATTTTGGGGGTTTCTGATAAAAATTACCATATTGCTTTCCAAAATGGGCTGTATAAATTTACCTTCCCACCTTCATTATAAATGAAGCACAAACTTAGCCTAAGCAGTCATCCATGTTTTAAAAGATTTTGGTCAAATATACATACCACAAAAAAATGATTAAAACGGTACATTTTAGGTATACAATTCAGTTGCACTAAGTATCACTAGGTTGCAATATTGTGCAACCATCACTGCTGGCCTGTTCCAGACTCTTTCATCATCTCCCACAGAAACTCAGTGGCCATTAAACAACAATTTCTCATTCCTCCCTCCCCTCAGCAGCTGGTTATCTCCATTCTGTCTCTTGAGACCTATTCTCGGGAACCCACATAAGTGGAATCACACAATATCTGCCTTTTATGTTTGCCTTATTTCACTTTGCACGATGTTTTCCAGATTCTTCCAGGTTGGAGACAATATCAGGGCATCATTCACTTTCAAGCCTGAAAAATACTCCATGGTATTTATACAGCACATTTTGCTTATCCACTCATCTGTGGATGGACATCTGCGGTGCTTCCACTTTTGGGCTATTACGACTAAGGCTGCTGTGAACACTGAAGAACAAATATCTGAGTCCCTGTCTTCAATTCTTTGGAATATATCCTGAGAAGTAGAATTGCTGGGTCATATGGCAATTTTGTGCTTAACTTCTGAGGAGTGCCGTTCTTACAATGCTTAAGAAAATTCTCTGTCTCTTGGTATACATTTTATTTTTAAGAAGATCTGAAGAGTTTATTCATCTGTACTGCTTTATATTGCATAAATGATCAGGTCGTGTGCTCTGTCCATTTACTGAGGGGTTTTCCTGGATGTCTTTCCAAAAATCTGAAGAAGCCCCATGGGGAAGCTCTTTGACCTGCCACAAGTCCTTCCCCTTTTAAACCTGGATTTTCCTCTGGGAATTATTCTCTTCCCCGGCAGGCTGCATGGTGGGACATCAAGTTCCCACTCCCCAATCAATTAGATGCTCCTTGCAATTTGAATTTTGAGAAGAATGTAAACAGGACAGAAAATGATGAAAGCTCTGTCCTGATGCTCATGGCTTTCTGAAACTACAGCCCAACACTGGAGTTTCTGTTACCCGTATTTTCAAACTTCTCCCGGTCTCATCCATAATGAGAACTGATTTTTTTCCCCAGAGTTTAGGTTTTTTGTTTGTTTGTTTTGGTCACACTGGTGGCATATGGAAGTTCCTGGGCCAGGGATTAAATCTGAGCCGCAGCCGTGACCTACGCCACAGCTGTAGCAATGCTGGATCCTTAACCCAGAGTGCCGGGCAGGGGATCGAACCCGTGCTGCCCTAGAGACAACGCCAGATCCCTAACCTGTTGTACCACAGCACAAATTCCTCCAGCGTTTAGTTTTGCAAGCTGCATCACATACGTGAATTCCAACAAATTTCTTCTTTAAAAAAATTCTTAGCTAGAGTGTTTCTATTGTTTATAATCAGACGATAAAATACTTATCTATATTCTATAGTTCTTAGTCAAATCTCATGAAATATTTTCCCAATCCATTGACTCCTCTTAAATTTTAGTTTTACTATTTTTTTCTACTGGTTAGGATGTTCAATTTTGCAGAATTTCAGAAAATTAAATCTAAATCTTTTTACATGACTATCTAAAAATTCATTCTAGGCTAAAAAACTGTCTTCCCTCCAGTTGATAACTCATCTTCTCACTTTCTCTCTTTTTTTGTTTTGTTTTGTTTTGCTTTTTAGGGCTGGATCCACGGCATAAGGAGGTTCCCAGGCTAGGGGTCGAATTGGAGCTACAGCCACCAACCTACACCACAGCTGCAGCCACGCTGGGTCTGAGCTGTGTCTGCAACCTACACCACAGCTCATGGCAACGCCAGAAGCTTAACCCACTGAGCAAGGCCAGGGATCAAATCCGTGACCTTATGGTTACTAGTCGGATTCACTTCCATTGTGCCACGATGGGAACTCTTTCACTTTCTCTTTTGATTATGTCTAAATGCTTCTAATTTACTCCCAACTTTCCATCATTCCTAAATATGTTATTTTTTTTCACTCTTCCTAGAAAGCGGTGGCTTTAGATTTATTAATGTCTTTTTAGACAGTTCCAACTTTGCGGGCTCTGAAAGTTTAATTTTAGGGTGTAATAGATACTTTCCACTTATGGAGGAATTCATTGCAGAGGTCTTAAGGGTGACGCTGTCCTATAAATATTCTTTTCAGAAGGAAGGAGGCATGGGTACAGCTATGCCTTGTTTCTCTTCCTAGTCTCATCTCTCTCTCTCTCTCTCTCTCTTTTTTTCTAATGAAGCAAGAATGAGAATCATACAGGAGACAAGAGAAAGGCTCTGGAGGGAAGCAAAGGCCTGTGCTGGAAAGGCCCCCCAATCAGGGGCAATGTCTATACAGGACACGGCACAATGTGAGAGATCACTAAGGGCAATGGACATGGAAACAGTGGAGCCTAACTCTTGACCTTCTGAGGAAGTCAACCCAAGAGCCTAAAGTAGTCATGACAGTCATCTAAGACTATCTAACCCCTTGAAATTTTACCCAGGAGCTGGATATCTACAGCAGGTAACAGCAGAGTCATTCTATCAAAACCCAGCCCATCTCATCTCCTCTTATTCCGAAACCATCCCAACAAGATCCTTGGGACTCAAGGATTCTGCGGGCCACGATCTGACAAAGGCTAGTTTGAAGGAAACAGGGCATCGTACGTCACCCCAATTTGTGCCCAGGAGAAAAAGGCTGACAGTAGCTTAAAGAACACCTCTCTCCCGGAAGTTCCCATTGTGACCTGTTGGAAATGAATCTGACTAGTATCCAGGAGGACGCGGGTTCAATCCCTGGCCTTGTTCAGTGGGTTAAGGAGCTGGTGTTGCCATGAGCTGTGGTGTAAGTTGCAGATGCAGCTCCGATTTGACCTCTAGCCTGGAAACCCCTGCATGCTGTGGACACAGTGCAAAACAACAACAAAACCCCCCCAAAAAAAACCCTCTCTCTGAAGGGGTTTTCCTTGGAAGAGGGATTGAAGGGACTGAGCCTCGATAGGGGAATTTCATCAGTCAGAGCGAGTGGAAGGACTGGCTGGACAGGGAAGAGGCAGCGGCCACAGAACCAATTCAATGGCTCGCAAATCATATTACGTGTCCTGTCACCCGCTTCCTGGCCGAAGTGCTGGCCACCGAGAATTTACGGTGAGGCATCATCATCATCAAAAGGCATGGACACTTTTTTAGGAGCCCTCAGTGCCCTGTTCACACAAACTCATCTTAGTCCTACCAAATCAGCCACCCTGTGTCTATACCTAACGACAAACATATATTTGAAATGACTCCCAGGAAAGACTGGGGGAGGAGAGGACAGTTTGAATATAGTTATGGCAAGAGAGAAAGAAGAACGACAAGATTTTCTCCAAGTCAATCAAGCCAGGCTGACATATTTACAGGGAAAAGGGCAAGTGGTGATTATTGAGTGTCTGCGAGCCTGACTGAGGGTTTTGTCTGTACTCTCAGCAGAAGAACTGAATGTTCCAGAATGTCACCAGAGAACAAAATGTCATCTGGTGGAATTAATGGCGGATAAATTTAGAGCAAATCGGAAGAAACAATTACTTTGCAGCATATTTAGCCAACCTCTGAAACCCACTGCCACAGGAGGTTATGGAGTTGAGCATTTCATTGGATTTGAAGCAGAATGAATACCTTCAAGACCAGCAAACACCAGTTCCAGCTCCTGGTGCTAAAATAAAAGGGTAAACAGAAGACATATTTGGGAGCCCGGGCCAACTGCTGCAGAGTCAGAAGGAGGGTCTTCCTCTTGCAAACACAGAGAGGTGGTTAGCTGGATGGAGCACGGGATCTGCTCCATGAAGGAGCCCCTAACACTCTCCTTCCTCAAGGGTGTTCAAAAATCAAGTACAAAAAGAAAGAAAAAAGAAAAAATTCAGGTAGGAGATAGAGTGTGCAGCATTTCAGGTACAAGGATATTTGTGTGTGTGTGTGTGTGTGTGTGTGTTTGTGTGTGTCTTTTTAGCACCACACTGGCGGCATATGGAGGGTCCCAGGCTAGGGTTCGAATTGGAGCTGTAGCCGCCGGCCTTCGCCACAGCCACAGCAACGCGGGATCCGAGCCGCGTCTGCAATCTACACCACTGCTCATGGCAACCACGGATCTTCAACCCACTGAGCAAGGCGAGGGATCGAACCTGCGTCCTCATGGGTTCTAGTCAGATTCGTTTCTGTTGAGCCACGACGGGAAATCCCTACAAGGATATTTAATGTCCAGAAACAGAGTCGACATTCTTTATTGTTATGAAAATAGAAGTGCCTGGTGAAATTTAAATCGATATGGTGAGATTTTGGATTTCAGGTTAAATTCAGAAGGAAAAGATTAATTGAAAATGTCCTAATACCAGTTCTTCCAATTTGGAATTAGAAAACTAACATCTCCCTCCCTCCCCCCCGTACAAGATATATTAGGTCTTGTATTTTCTTTTTGGAATGGATAGTCTAGGATTTGGCCTTAAATCCCTTAATTGGGAACAATATTTAGTTTGATTCCATTTCGTAATGGAGAACAGATGTACCCAAATATAGTTACTTCCAAACATAGTTGGTTTTATATTTAGAGTAACTACTCTCAAGACATTTAAAGAAATCCAATTTTCCAACACCATCATATTTAACTTCTAGAATCACATTATACTGCCATATGATTTTGCTTGATAACTCTTTCTTAATTCTATCAATATTAGACAAAGTGAACATTAGTTTATTCTCAAAATGTTTGAAGTAGAAAATCAGATTTGGAATTGAATTTTTCATCTCTTGTATTTGAGGAATTTCTGTAATTTCCAATTCTGGAAACAGATTTTAGTTTCAAGTGTGGTAGATTATTCCTTGTGAAAGAAAAATTCTCCAAAAAAGAAGTTAATCAAAATATAGAATTTAAAATTATTTATAAGCTCCTTTATACTTATATTAATAGATCATTATTTGTTTTCAAGATAGAAGTCCATTGAAACTTCTGTTGTTTTTCTCAGTTCATTAAAATTTCCATCACACATTGCTTTTCTATGGATTGTTCATAATGATGTCTTTTTTAAGAGACTTTTATTTATGTATTTATTTGTATTGTTTCTTTTTATGGCTGCACCTGTGGCACATGGAAGTTCCTAGGTTAGGGGTCGAATTGGAGCTGCAGCTGAGGCCTACACCACAGCCACAGCAACACCGGATCCGAGCCACAACTGCAACCTACCCTGCAGCTTATAGCAATGCCAGATCCTTAACCTCCTGAGCAAAGCCAGGGATTGAACCTGCATCTTCACAGAGAAAATGTTGGATCCTTAACCCACTGGGAACTCCCATAATGATGTCTTAAGTTGCATTATTTTGACAGAGACATGCTTTGTATCATAAACTTGTAAGTGAAGTCTCCAAGTCAACAAAAAACTCTATTTGCTCGAATTATATTGCCCTCTCAGTTTCTATATCATTTTTTCACTTTTGCCAGAAACATGGAAAAATTAAACATTTCTTACCTCCAGAAAAAAATAATCAGCACAACTGTAATGAAAAAAATAACTGACACTTATCAAACCCATAAAATAAGATGTGACTCCAATAAAATGGAGAGAGCATGCCAGTCTAAAGAGAACGGAAGTTACAAAGCACCAGCTATTTGCTGTCTTAGAGCATGGAGCCCTAGTGTTGCCAGAACATCTGGATATTTCCAAACAGGTCAGATGCCTAGATTTTCTCCCAAGTTTTAAGTGTTGCTGATTCATTAAACTGAAATATATATATATATATATATATATATATATATATATATATAGCGTACACACCCATTAGAATGGCTCTAATTAAAAAAGATAAACAATATCAAGTATTGGTGAGGATGCAGAGAAACTAAAACCCTCATAGCATTGCTGGGCAGAATGTGAAATAGTGTAGCTACTTTGGAAAACAATTTAGCAGTTTCTCAAAAAGTTAAGCATAAACTTAACCTACAATCCAGTACTGTTATTCCTATGAATTTATCTAAGAGAAAGCAAAGAAGATGGCCTCACAAAGTCATTTTTGCAAAAGTTTATATCAGCATTGTTCATTGCAGCCCCAAACTGGAAACACCTGAAATTTTCATCAGCTAGTGAGTTAATAAACGAAATATCATCTATTAATCTAATGGAATATTACTCAACCATAAAAATTACCTACTAACCTACTCTATAGCAGGCATGAAATGCAAGTCATACTGCTAAAAGAAAGCAGCCAGATGCAAAATGCTACATATTTTACATCTCCATTTATACAAAATGTCCAGCATAGGAAAAACTGTATGTAGGGAAAATAGAGCAGTAATTGCTTAAGAGTTCAGGGAGTGGGGGAACTGGAGGAAAACGGGAAACAGCTGATAATGGGTAGGGGGATTTCTTAAAGGGATGGCAAAAAACATTTCAAAATTGATTGTGGTGACCACTGAACAAAATATACTGAAAACTAGTGAATTATACACTTTAAAGGAATAGTATGGTATGTGAATCATATCTCAATAAAGCTGAGAGTTTTGTTTTGTTTTGTTTTGTTTTGTTTAACGAGAAGATGGGAAGAAGCAAAGGTTTAGGATAGGAAACACGAGGAACCGAAATTGGTGGGGAAAAAAAGGAATGAGACAAGAAGCTGGGCATTAGACAAAGTGGTCTAGTGAGCAGAGGTCTGGGATTCGTGGAGCGAATGGCTGAGGGATCTACCCCTACATCTACCCAGAGCTGAATGCTTGATGGGTATGGGAAGATAATGCTTGGCAGCCTTAGGGAATAGAAGGAGCAGCCTCCGTGACTCACCATCATCTTTCTTTCCTCCCTTCCTTCCTTTCTGGCTGCCCCCATGGCATATGGAAATTCCTGGACCAGGGACAGAATCCAAGCTGAAGCTGTGATCTACACCACAGCTGCAACAATGCTGGATCCTTAACCCACTGTGCTGGTCTGGGGATTGAACTGGAGCCTCCACAGAGACAAGCTAGATCATTAGGCACAGAACTGCAGTGGGAACTCCTCCCCTGGTTTTTGGAATACGTTATTGCGTATAAAGTGGAAAACCCAAAGATTATGGAAATTAAACATCCTGTTGGTATGGGTGGGATCTCAGTGCAGATTAAATCTGACTTAGAGCCGCAAAACAGCCGGCTCATTGCTATTGGTTCTCTGCCACCCATTTACGTAGAGGCCTTGAGGTTGGTGGAGATTGACCTTTAAGGACAAGCCCTGATTAGACTTAGTCAATCAGGATAAACCCATTTCCTTTGCCACAGTACAGACCTAACTCGCATAAATATTCTACTTCTTTGCTATAATAATTCTTGAAAAGTCATAACCATTTTCAGACAAGATTTTCTTTTTTCCTATATGAGACTTTTCCTTTTCACCCTAAACCATACTTAACAATAGAAGGAATAGAAGTAATAAATTATAAAATTAATGAATATTTTAAGTAATACTATGAAGATTATGGTTTCAGGCAAAGGCAGGCTCATAAATTTACTTAACAAATATTTTCTAGTCAGATAATATAATATGAACCTAATTTAAATTGCATGTATTGTTTAGGAAAACCCAGAACAACTGACTCTGCTTATGTGTGCCAAATGAGAGGGGTAACAGGTTCACATCTTCAACAACCCTTAATCTGTTGTGAACATGCACTA
The DNA here is from genome assembly GCA_004024745.2 of Catagonus wagneri. Lineage (NCBI taxonomy): Eukaryota > Metazoa > Chordata > Mammalia > Artiodactyla > Tayassuidae > Catagonus > Catagonus wagneri. Next base: position 18,720,212 of record PVHT020000080.1, read on the forward strand.
CTTCCATGTGTTCCAAAGCCTTCTTTTGCTTAGCTTTTTTATACATCCTAAAAGTGTTTTCCTATGATGTAACTTTTAAGTGCAGCAGAGTACAAGGTCAGTGGAGTCCTGAAAGTTTTGAACAAGTGACAAAGAAAATAGTACAGAAAGAAGAACAAATGAACAGCCTCTTACTGCATCTTATTTTATGTATAAGCTTGTATTCTTTACTTTCAAATTACTGGATTTTTAAACTACTTAAATGTTTTTAAATTTTCAACTACTATATAAAATAATCAGATATCTTGAGTTGGGACGAAATCCATCACATTTCTTTTTAAATTAATGGAAATGTTTTCCATTGAATGACTCTTCACTTAGCATCAGCGGTTTCGGGAAGGAATGAGTCATGACACAAGGGACAGGTGCCCATGTTTCAGGTGACTAAGTTCATCAGAGCCTGACATTTCTCTGGCTCTAGAATTTGATTCAGTGTTTGCCCATTGGGAAAATTTCAGGAAACTCATTTGATGGTTAGGAAAGGGACTGGCTCTTTTTTCCAGAATGGAGATAATGAAGTATAGCCTTGTGGGTAGCTGGCAGCCACTTTGTGACCATGTCAGAAAGACAGATAACATCAGATCGACATAAAAGGTGGAGTGAAGAGACAAATAATTGATGGCTTTGGTGATATATCTTCTGAGTCAGACTAAACAGAAAAAAAAATCACCTCATTTCTGGAGTTTCTAATTACGTCTTTTAAAGAAAAACTGATCCAGGTTTTCTACAGGTTACAACAGAAAGTGTCATAAGTTGTGTCTACAGGCTACACACACAGAGAAATCCCTTCAGGAGCAAGAGAAATAATACAAAGTAAGACATTTTTTAAAACCTTTCTCAGAGCATAGCTGAGCTGAGCTGAGCCACAAAGTGAAGAAATGGAAATGGAGAAGACACACAATGAGAAGGTGGAAGTCCATGAGGATTAGAGTTAGCACCAGAGCCAATGCCATCCCTCAGGGGAAATGCCAATTATAATAGCCTCATCTGGCTATGACACCTCATTGGCTCTGCGTTTAGGGAGCAGAAGCCAAAACCAGGGGCCAGAGAAGAGAAGTTCAGCTCAGAAACAGGACCACGGAGTTCCTGTCATGGCTCAGAGGTAACGAACACAACTAGTATCCATGGGGACGTGGGTTCCATCCCTGGCCTCGCTCAGTGGGCTAAGGATCTGGCACTGTCATGGGCTGTGGTGTAGGTCACAGATGCAGCTTGGATCTGGTGTTGCTGTGGCCAGAAGCTGCAGCTCCTATTCGACCCCTAGCCTGGGAACTTCCATATGTCTTGGGTATGGCCCTAAAATGACAAAGACAGAAAGAAGGAAGGAAGGAAGGAAGGAAAGAAGGAAGAAACAGGAGGACTACTTGAAGAGTGATACCCACAGTGGGTGAATAAGAAAATGAACATGACCCACAGAAGGAAAGGTGCTTGTCCCAACCGTCTCTCTGGTTAGAGCAGAAATAAAGGCAGACAGTTCTTGACTACAAGCCATATTCACATGGGTTTGCCACAGAAATTCATACGACCTGAAAAAACCCAAATGGAAAACTGAATTTAAAGGGATCCTAGGTTGGTAATGCCTTGGGCACTACTGTTATGGAGAAATGCACTTTAAATGCAGTCCTCAAAGAATTCCCATGGATAGAAACCCAAGGATCTTGAAATCACAATAAAAAATGATTAACACAGGAGGAAATAGGCTACCAAGAATAAAAACGTAAATAGCAACTGCAGAAGCAGCTGTACTTTAATAAAAACACTTCATTTCAAAAGTTCTGGAATGTAGCCAAAACTTTTTAAAGCCTAAAAGGCTCATATTGGGGGGGAAAAAAAAGCAAAACTCAAAGTCAGTTGCTTATGCTTTTATTTTAAGATATTAGAAGAAGAGCAAAATAAACCCAGAAAATATAGAAGGGATAAAATAATAAAGAGAACAGAAGTATGAAGTAAAAAAACAAAGATAGGAGAGGATTAGCAAAGCTAAAAGTAGTTCTTTGAAAAGACTAATGAAATTGACAAACCTCGGGCAAGATTGCTCAGGAACAAAAAAGACAGCACGATACTAGAAATGGAAAAAGGGCATAACTAAAAGGAAGCAGAGATCAAAATGATAAGGAAATATAACTTTACTGTTAACACATTTGAAAAATCAGGTGCAATGAACAAAATACTTTAAAAAGTTTACCAAAATTGACAGATAATTGATCAAGAAATAAAAATCAGAATGGTCATCAGTAGTTCAAAATTCTCTTACAAAGAAAATAGCAGGACCAGGTGATTTTACAAGAGAGAGTTCTGTGAAATATTCAAAGACGAGGTAGCTCCAAACCTAAACTTTCAATTAATAAGACAAAAGGGAAGACATTCCAATCCAGTCTACATAGCTAATTTTTTTGTTATCAAAAGTAAAGGAGAAAAGAGGGAAAAACAGGCCAATCTTATTAACTCAAGAGCAAAACCTTTCTGAAAAAAAGAAAGAAAATGTGCAAATCAAATTCAGCAATGCATAAAGAGATAATCTATCATCGCTGAGTTGGATATATTCTGAGAATACAGTTCGATTTAATATTAGAAAAATCTATTAATTAATATACCACATTAACATACAGAAGGATAAACAAAAAGTAGAAAATGAAAATTTGAGAATATACTATTTATAATGGTAAAAAAACTTTAAGGTACCCAGGAAAATATTCTAAAGTGTATAGACAACGTGTTTTTGTTTTGATCATTTGAGGCTTAGTCCATAAAACAAGACAAAACAAATAGAAACCTTAGCTGTCCTTTAAGTGAGGTTTCAGAAAGGAATAGAAGCGGGTATTTCTTACACAGGCTTCAAACGAATCCTTTTTTAGCCCTCATCTGTACCCCACATCCAGAAGGGTGAAGGTCAGGAATCCTTGAACCTTTGCCAATTTTGCAATGCAAATTAGCATCTTCTAGACTTTTCCACTGGCGGTTTGGTATTGGGCTTTCTTGGATCTGTGAAATTGGTTACCACACATCCAGCTACCATCCAGATTTCACTATCTTCTGTCTCGTTATCTTTGTCCTGGAGGGTCTACACCGCCCAGACCCCACTCCCAAATCCCTTTACTGTGGTTTGACAGAGGTACTTAAAGAGCATAAAAGTGAAGGCATATGTGTTCAATTCCTAACTTCCTACAGGCATACCCTAGGGGAAACAAGTAGCATATTAGATTTGGATATTAGATAAATAGTCTATTTCCTTGGGAACAGAGGAAAGAACATGCTCTTTTTTGTAGCACTGCAAATGGTTCCTAGAATCTCTAACCAGTGGACACCAATCCTATTAACTGACCTGGCCTCAATGCCAAGTTTATTTAACCTAAGTTGCAGGTATCAGGGACTAAGGTGTGTGTGGAGGGGTCAAGTCTAACAAATGGGCTACAGAGGGAACCATAGTATTGCTCTTTGGGGCCCAGATAAGTGTGGACTTCATCTTGAGGGTAGCCTGGGAGAAGCCAATGCCTGTAAAAATTGGAAGGTTGACCAGTAGGCCGCGATGCTTTTGGAAGGCCTATCAGTAAGAGCAGAGGGCAGTGATTTTCCCATTCTTCAGGAGCCTGAAAAGGTATAATGCAATGACATGCCTTTGAGATTTCCCCCTTTGCAACTGATGTTTAATATGCACTGTTTGCTACTGCTGTTCTTTTTTGGAATTTTCATATTACACATGTACTTCAAGGTGATTGCTCACAACTGACACAGTTTTAGAAATACTTTTAAATGATGACTTTAAAAGATAATAGTTATAAGAACTTCACTAATTTAAGCTGCAGATGCTTATCTATAGCTGTACAAAATTACACTCTAATTTTCTTCAAAACTTGTAATTCAGCACAGAATCAAATCTTTCCTTTCATCTTCAGATCCTCTGCCTAGTTTCCAAATCCCCTGAGATCAATTTAATCCTCTAAGATTTTCTTCCCTTTAACTCCTTCCTTCTCAGAACCTCAAATCAGGAAAGAACCTTTGCCTCAGAACATGTCAGGGGGATTGCCTGCTACAAATCCTGGGCAATATTTTAATTATTAAGCAATTGGTCTAATGACCACTGAACCAGGAGGTCAGAATTTTCTTTCTAAATTTATCACAGGGTGCCCCTGTATCCTTGGAAAATACCTGAGCCCCACTTTTTCTTCTCTCAGGAATGAGAAGAATAGTGTTTATAATCAGCATCTTTTCCTTTACAAATACAAGTTGTACAGGGGAAGGTAAAAATAAAGACAGCAGTGTGTATTACCATTCCTAGCTCTTGATACTTGAGTACTGAAACGTTATGAAAGAGAATAGAATTCTAAATTCTAACATGAAAGGGGAAAAAGATCAATGTGAATTATATAAAAAAATATAATTTGACTCTTCTCGAGAGAAATGTAGAGACTCTTTCAAGAACTTTCTCTATCCGAGTAAGTGATGTAGGAAAAGTCACCAGGAACTACACAAAATGGGCTTAACTGAAAGGCTGACACAACAGGAAATAAAAATAAAAGGAAGGCTTTCTTTTCTTTTCCTCTTTTGGCTACACTTGTGGCAAATGGATGTTCCTGGGCCAGGGATCGAATCCAAGACACAGCTGCAATCTATGCCACAGCTGTAGCAGCGCTGGATTCTTAACCCACTGCACCACAGCAGGAGCTCCAAGGATGACATTCTTTTCTCAGAGAAATGGGCACTGAAAAGTATATTTCATAGACAAAATTAGTTTAAATATGCTTCCTTAGGGTATTTTTCAATGTTCAGAAAACAATAAGAAATATCATGCTTCTGTTATTTTACCTTTAAAAACCATCGGCTTGAAAAATTTCACCGAACCTGTGCTTGTCTCTAATATCATACCCACCTGGATGACTTTTCCAGCTTCCAAAACAAAATTAATTACTCTGCCCTTAAGATCTCATAGGAGTTGGAACTTAATTTTCTTGCAGCATTTATAGTTAACATTGTTTGAGTTCTTCTCCCCGCCCCAAACTATGAGCTGCTCTAGGGAAAAAAAAAAAATGTGACTTATTCTTTTAACCCCTGTGCCAAGGTACATAATAGGAATAAAAGGAGAACTTCCTTTATATCCTTGTCCATTAACCATTGGCTTTTTAAGGTTAACATTTAGCTGGATAGTTGTGTAGTTTATTTATAATATCTATTTACCCTCATTTCAAAGTATATTTATCAGTTCTTTCATTTAACTAAGATATAATCTCTTCCTAAAATTCTAGTTTTATTGCATCAAGGGCCACAAAATAAAATGGCAATGACAATCGATTTTCATTTGTTGAATTTCCTCACAAGCAGAGAATTTTTCATCAGTATATTGCTACAAACAAAGCCAAATGTCCCCATATTTGAAAAAGTCACCTCTACTTTACTACAAGTTTCTTCCAAATAGGACTTAGCCAATGACAATGGCCTGTTTCATTGTCAGTTTTCTAAATTTGAGGTGTGTCTGGTCAGAAAGCCGCAGAGAAATATCTATGCCTAAACTTGCAAGACACAGTTGACTCTTTTTATGCCTCAAAAACTGTCTAAATGGGAGAAATAGTAATGAGTTGGAGTTTTTTTTTTTTTGTCAAACCCACGTCATGTGGAAGTTCCCGGGCCAGGGATCAAACCCTCACCACAGCAGTGAGAATGCCAGATCCTTAACCTGCTGTGCCACCAGAGAAGTTCCATGAGTTATTCTTTTCTTTAAAACTGCATTTCATTCAGGAGAAAGAAAAAAGCAGGTAACACAGAAGTGCTAGGATTTGATGAACACCGTTAGGATTTGATCTTAAAGTCTCCAGTCTGGTTCCAGTTTCAACACCTCTGTCATTAACTCTATGCTTTTGTTCATGACATTTTAATCTCACTTAAAAAAACAAACAAGCAAACAAACAAAAAAGATGTAGGACTAGATGACTGTCAACTTAGATTTCCCATACTTCTGCAGGGCCGCTAAGCTGGAACAAAGCCTTCTCCTATTTCTGCAAACAAAGTGCTTCGGATGGGTTTCAAGCCTTCTCCACCCCATGTGGAATTCAAGTCTATACCACATATAGTGTAGTTTTAGAGGGAGGGTTGGCCGCATCCATAATCATACCCTATTGCCCATGGGGCTGGAAAACCAGTTCTATCCAATGCTATGGAGTAACTCTGAGCGGGTGACAGGTTAACATGAAAAGGATTAAGGCTTGCTTTGACTCAGGCTGACATCCAAACATTAGGTGTAATGTGAACAGTTGGAATGCTCCGGAAAATAGAGTAAGTTTAGGGAGACACAAATGGAGTTCAATTTGAACAAGTGGGTGTTAAAGGCATGCTGCAGTTATTTTCAACTCAGTTTAGAAATGCCTCATTCACTGGCTAAAAAAAAAAGGCAGAGTTGGCACAAATTCCCACCTGTGATTACAAAACATAGGAAACATGCCTTGGGTGGAAACGTCCATCTTTCAAGGTAGGTATTGTGCCACTGGAAACTTTAGAGAAATGACTAATCCTGGAGGGTTTTTTTTTTTCTCTTTAGCTCATTTAAGCTTCACAGCTAGTACTTAAGAATCAAGAGGATGTGTTAAGTATCAGGAGGCAGGTTTAGTTTTCTCTCAGTATATTTGCCAGAAAATTAACTGACAGGTCTGAGCAGCTCAGGTTAAGGGTGATGAAAAAGCTTTTTGATGGCTGACAGGGGTTGCACCTCAAGGGGTATTTGGTGAGCTGTAAGTGGTTGACAAGGACCAGGATAGAGTTCCCCAGCTACCCATGGATTCCTTTCTACCTCCATCCTCTGGGCTTGGAAGAGCAGGTGCATTAATAGTTGTGATGGGGCTGGGAGTGGGCATAGGACTTATTGAAAAATGCAAATTTCTAGCCCCCGCTCCAGACCTGCTGGAGCAGAAAGGTGGTGAGGGTGACAGCCAGGCAAAAGCGAGTCTCAAATAATCAACAAGGTTTGAGACGTGCTGCCCTGATTTTCAGTACTCTCTAGACAGGCTCGTTCACTGTGATTGAAAAGAAAGCCTGCCAACTACGGTTCTACCCTCAGTTGGGCGATGGGTATGACCAAAGCTCAAGGTCTTCACTCTACAAGGTCTAGCGGGTGAGACAAAGATGAAAACAAATGCACATGAACTCCTGTTCCCTCTGCTGGAGATGCCTGTGTCACCCTTTCACTGTGTGGCTCTAATTTCCTTCCTTTCCATCCTCAAGACCCAGTGGCCGTATCTTCGAATCCCACCTTGAGTTAAACGTATCCGCCTTTGGGCTAATATTTGGACTCATTATTACATATACAACCTGTAGAAGTGTTGTTACAGCATGACTGAAACTGTCTCCCCTCTACGACTGGTCACTTGATGGCAGGGAGAACTCCTTCTCGTTAGATCCCCACCTTTTAGCAGAGCGCCCCAGCACAGAGCCAAAGACTCAGTAATTTGTGTGTGCTCATGGCGGGTTCATGGGATGTGGGGAAGTGACTGAATTCTGAAAACAACATCAACTGTGGAGAAACAATGAAATTAAAGTCCAAAGCAGATCCCCTTCAAGAGTTAGAGGGACCCGCTTTTGTCTACAGCAGACACAACACTAGACGCTCCGCTAGTGTTTATCCCTTCTGTGATAAAGGAGACGGTGACCCTAGGAAGCCCAAGGACTGGAACAGATGGAGGCTTGATTTCCTTCTTTTTTGTGGTTCTGAGGGCTTAGTAAAGACAGCTAAATATCTGCTAGTAAATTCAATGCCTTAAAGAAGGTTAACTTTTACTTGCAGCCATTACCGTCTCAAAGTCTCTGATGATTGTGTAAAGTATAAAGCCTGTGAATTTCCTAATAATCCTCTGATGCACATGAGCTACGTGCAGACATAAAATGCATTTCCTGTTGTCCAGATTTGAACGACTCTTGAAGAGCTTCAATTCCAGGTTCTAAACCCCTCGTTTTACATATAGGTAGGCTTCGCTATCTATAGTTTATATTTTACACTGGTAATTGTCATTCAAAATTCTGCTAAATTATAGCATGGCAGTGATTCTAAGGTGCACACCCCCCCCCTTTTCAGAAGGCATAAATCAGGGTTGTCTTAAAACTGATGGTATCTTATTTTTAAAGGCATAGAGTAGCTTTACTCTTATCAGTAGTAACCCCTAAGCGGCTACAAAGGATCTCAAACGCTGTATCTAAAGCTTGCCAAGTATACAGCAAAACATATTTAGCACATGAAAGCATTTGCTTACAAGAGAAATTTTTAAAAATTCAACATCTTTTTCAGGGACAATACAGGCAATACACTTTACTTCATAAGTGATTCTGCAAAACGGACAGCCAAGTTTAATATATGGCTTTAGATTTTTGCTTTTTTTTTTCCTTTCATACCTGAAGCTGGGCCTTTGGGAATTGTATAGTTTCAGAAATTAAAGAATTAATGGAAGGCTTTTTTTTTCCTCCAAATAACACACACAAGAAACTTCTCTTTGGGCTAAGGAATGTGGCCCGTGTTAGAAGTACTTGAAAGAGGCATCACCAAGAACTCGGAAGTGAGATGAACCTTGGCACAACTACCAGTTTAAAGTAACGCATAATGAATGAAAGTAACCATCTGTAGGAGTGACCCATTCAGAGGTGGTTTAAGCCATCCTGGCTGGAAAAGTTTGGCAACAGACAAGTTCAATCAAGGTGACTACAGAGTAATGCCAGAGGCTGGACCAGAGCAAGGACGGCCGAAGCCAAAGGTCTCTGTAACTGGAGGTGAGATGAAAGGATTCCAGAAAAGGGACTCCCCAAAGGCAAAAATTCGGCGACTTTCTCTCTCATGAAATTGACACTCTGAGACTAGCAAACACAAATATTTCAATCCTGAAAACGCTATTCCCTTTTAGGGAGCAGGAAGAATACACAAGGCTTTACCATATTCTACAAAACTCACTCTGCTCCGGTTTTCTTCTCACCAAGAAAATTACATAATGCCATATTTTTAAAAATATCACTAAGACAGTATAGACTTAATAACGGGTTTTCCAGGAAAAAATAATGCACATATCAATGTTAGTACAACACATCCGATTTAAGCAGCATTGAAATGTGAAATAGGCAACTAGGATGAGAGAGAGGTGGTAAGCAGAGATTGCTACGTGCTTTCTCCTAGATCCATTTTCTCTTTTCTGCTTAGCAGCAAGATACTGATTTAATTCAGGACAGCAGCACATGTATGCTTTTTTTTTTTTTTTTTTTGTCTTTTTGCCTTTACGTAGAGCCGCACCCACGGCATATGGAGGTTCCCAGGCTAGGGGTCTAACAGGAGCTGTAGCCGCCGGCCTTTGCCACAGCCACAGCAACGCAGGATCCGAGCCGCGTCTGCAACCTACACCACAGCTCACGGCAACACCGGATCCTTAACCCACTGAGCAAGGCCAGCGATCGAACCCGCAACCTCATGGTTCTTAGTCAGATTCGTTAACCACTGAGCCACGAAGGGAACTCCCACATGTATGCATTTAATGATTAAAATTTTAAGATTCTCTCGTACCAGTTCTGATCATAAGTTTTACTAAATGTGATAGAAGTGAAGTCCAGTGAAGATTTGTTTCTCTTTTGCTTTCCTTCCTCCCTCTGCTGTGCTCCCTGGAGTATGGAAGTGATGGCCAGCGTTTTAGCATCTTGGGATTTCAGACAGTTTTGAAGTTGGGAGCCACACACTGAAGGTGGTGGAACAGATGGATAAGAGAGGGTCGCTGCTGACCCCATAGGCCACACCCGTGCTGGACTGTGTACTCTCAGACTTTGAGACATACATTTCTATGTCATTAAAGTCACTGTATTTGGTAGATAACTGCTATCTGCATCCAAACCCATCCTACCTGGTGATGGCTTTGGCTCCCTGGTACCAGCGAGGGGCATCTAGGAGAATGGACACACCTATGAGAGTCACGAGAAAGGAGCATCTCTTACAGTCGAAGAAGACGCTGTTTTCTGGTTTGTGCATTAGTTTCTTCTGAGTCTATTATTTAATAACAGTTCCATCGATTCTTTGGCTCCCTGAAAAAAAATGGACTTGGGCGTTTTGCAAAACTGAGGGGAACCTACGAGATCTTGCCTAACTGGCTAACTAGCCTCTCTTTCCCTTTCATCTCTGTGTTACCAAATTCTCTAAATTTGCACTGTTGCTTCTATTATAGTCATAAGTAGAATTCTATATGTGTTCGGTATGTAAATTTCTATTCTTAAAGAATAAAAAAGATTGAAACTTATTTTTCATCATAGGAAGCCCCGAACCTAGAGAACTCTTTCGTGCTGTTGTTCTTTTTTACGGCCAGACCTGCGGCATATGGGACCTGCAGCTGAGGCCTACACCACAGCCGTGGTGACACCAGATTTGGAGACACATCTGCAAGCTATGCTGAAGCTTGTGGCAATACTGGATCCCTAACCCACCGAGTGAGGCCAGGGATAAAACCTGCATCCTCACAGGGACAACACTGTGTTTTTAACCTGGTGAGCCACCACCATGGGAATTGCCAGAATTCAAAGACAAGAAGCCATCCACTGATTTAAACAGTACTTGGCATATAGCTGCTTCATGAATCAATTTATGCTGTGTAACAATCCATATTAATACTTAGTAGCTTTCAAAAACAAGTGTTTAAGACATGCAGATGGCCCAAAAACATATGAAAAGATGTTTAACATCACTGTTTATTAGAGAAATGCAAATCAAAACCACTATGAGGTACCACCTTACACCAGCCAGAACGGTCATCATCAAAAAGTCTACAAACAATAAATGCTGGGAGAGCATGGAGAAAAGGAAACTCCATTACACTGTTGGCGGGAATATAAATTGGTGCAACCACAATGGAAAACAGTATGGCGATTCCTCAAAAAACTAAAAATAGAATTATCATTTGATCCAGCAGTCCCACTCCTGGGCATCTATCCAGAGAAAACCAAGACTCGAAAAGACACATGTACTCCAGTGTTCATTGCAGCACTCTATACAATAGCCAGGTCACGGAAACAACCTAAATGTACACCCACAGAGGAGTGGATAAAGAAGATGTGGTACATATACACAATGGAATATTACTCAGCTATTAAAAGGAATGAAATAATGGCATTTGCAGCAGCATGGAGGGACCTAGAAATTATCATGCTAAGGGAAGCCAGTCAGGCAGTGAGACACCAACATCATATGCTATCACTTATATATGGAATCTAAAAAGAACAGATACAATGGAATTCTATGTAGGACAGATACTGACTCACAGACTGAAAAACTTATGTTTTCCAAATGAGATAGACTGGGGTGTCTGGGGGGACGGGCTGGGGGTTTGGGATGGAAATGCTGGGTAAAATTTGGTTCTGATGATCACTGTACAACTATAAATGTAATAAAATTCATTGAGCTTAAAAAAGATCAAAGTAAATTCTCACGAGGGGGAAAAAACACAAAAACAAGGGTTTATTTCTTCCTGCACTGGTCGGTTGGCTGGGCGTCAGCTGATCTCAGCTGGGCTTGGCCAGAAGCCATAAGTTTGGTCTAGGCTTCGCAGGGCCTCTCATCCTTGGATCAGACACTAACACTGAACTGATTTTACTCACACTTCTGACACCAAATGCATGGGATTTCTCCACCGTAACCACCGGTTCTCCAACTTTCCAACTGGATGTCCTGCAGTTCAGTTCTGTTCTGCCGCTGATCACCCAGACTTATTAGCACAGGCCCAAAAGACTGTCCCCACTTCAGACTTTGGTTGGGGAGTCTTAGGTGGCCACTTGGACATCTGACCGACTGGCAAGAAGCAACCCCCTCCTCAGGTTTCCTAGTTTGTTAGAACGGCTCACAAAACTCAGGGAAACACTTTACTTACTCTTTTAGGTTGTATCCGAAGGATGCAACTCAAGAACAGCCAAATGGAAAATGCAGAGGGTATAGGACAAGGTATGGTGGGCAATACAGAGTTTCTGTGCCCTCTCCAGGTGTGTCACCTTTCCAGCACCTCGGGGCACTAATCAGCACAAAAGCTCACCGAACCCCATCATTTAATGGATTTGTGGAGGTTCTATTAGGTAGTCATAACTGAGTAAATCATTGGCCATTGGCAATTCACTCAATCTCTAGCTCCTCCCCCGCCCCCTCCAGTGGTCAGGAAGCAGGGATGAAAGTTCCAGCTCTCTAACCATGCCTGGCTCTGTCCCTCCTGGTGACCGGCACCCTAAAGCTACCGAGGAGCCCGCTGGGCCAAAACTCACCTTATTAGCATAAACTCAGGGTGCTGGAAAGGGGATATTGTTGTGAACAGTAAAAGATGTTCATGTCGCCCCTGGCACTCAGGAAATTCCAAGCATGTAGAAGCTCTGTGTTAGAAGCTGGGGACAAAGATCAAAGGGAGACTTATCCTACGAACTAAAGCGCATTTTCCTCCTCACAAAGTCAGGGGCAGAAGCCCACATCCAGCCTTTGTGGATATCCGTCTACCAAAACCTCATTGGTGAAAAGCAAGTCACGTGGTCGAGACCAGTTGGGTGACAGAGAAATACACTTGATAAATTACGTAGGAGGGGATTGGAAATAATAAGGACTAATACTCATTAACTGCTATCATAGGCAGCCCACACCAAGGGCTTGGATGTGTAATCCCAGCACAGGAGGCGAAGAGCTGAGCGCGATGGTTCACTCTCCCAAGCGCTCAGGAAAAAAAAATCTGTGAGACCAATGAATGAATACGGTGGCAATTAGAGTTGACATGTGTGGGCGCAGTCCAACCAAATCAAGGCCTGCAAGTGCCCGAGAAATACCAGGCGATGCGTATGGAAACCCTGAGAACTGTAAATGTGGAGGTAATTCCTGTAATGCCGTGTCCGGATGTTTATGGTGCATTAACCAGGACCCAGCGGGGATGACGAGGTGAGCAACTGGAGGAGATGAAGGAGACGATTCTAGAGTCAACAGGGTGCAACAAAGCGAAGATAGTTACTAAGCAATGACTTGTTGGTCCCCAATGAACCTGGGACCCCCTCCTCATCAAAACTTTGTCAGTACTTCTGGAGAAATATTGTTTCTTATGGAAATACATCTCTGATTTTTATAGTGATACTCAAAAACTTGATTCGCTTTATGGAAATTCACTTTGACTGAAAGTGTCTACCTCCCTTTGAAATCGCTGAATAATTTCCAGACAGAAAACTGAGTCTCCCTGAGTGTTTAGATAACATCCAGAGAATGATTCAAGCACTCGGAAGAGTAGAGCTCTAAGAATAATCACCATTGGCAGAGAGGAAATGCGCCATTCTGATGGAGAACACAGGCCCTGGAGCCATTTATCTTGAGTTAAATGCCAGTGTGATCACTTTACAAAAAGGGGGTGATAATAGCAATACCTACTTATAAGCTGTTAATGAGAACTTGATATATTACACAGAAGGGGATTAGAAATAATAAGGACTTAATACTCATTAACTATCATCATAGGCAGCCGTTTCTATCGTCTTAGCCTTTGGTAAACCAGAGGAGCAGGTAACACTGAAGAATTAATGTCACATACCGAGAGAGACAAATACTCAACATTATCACTGATATGTGGAATCTAAAAAATAACCCAAACGAATGTATACGACAAAACAGAGACACACAACAAGTGAAGAAAGAAAAAGGAAGGGAAGAAAAGCAAAATAGGGGTAGGGGATTAGGAGATACAAACTACTGTGTAAAAAAGCAACAAGATTCTAGAGCACCAGGATATATATAACCATAATATATAATTTTTAAATTATATATATATATATATATACACACACACACACACACACACACATATATATATTTTTTTTATTTTTAGGGCAACACCTGAGGCTTATGGAAGCTCCCAGGCTAGGGGTCGAATTGGAGCTGTAGCTGTCAGCCTACACCACAGACACAGGAACATCAGATCCCAGCTGCATCTGCCACCTATACCACAGCTCACGGCAATGCCGGATCCTTGACCCACTGAGGGAGGCCAGGGGTCGAACCCACATCCTCAAGGATACTTATCAGGTTTGTTTCCACTGTGCCACAATGGGAACTCTGCCATTATTTTGCAATAAGTTTAAATGGTGCACAATTTATAAAAATATTGAATCACCATGCTATATATCTGAAACTAATATAACATTGCAAATCAACTGGTTTTCAATTAAAAACAGAGTCAAGAGTTCCCACTGAGGCTCAGTGGGTTAAGAACCTGACATAGTGTCTGTGAGGATGTATACAGATGAATGAGCAAAAGAATCGCCAGTCTTTCCCTCTCTTAATTGCTGTAGAGGAAGTAAAAATTCTGGAAATTGGCAACGCGTTAACCCACGCAATCCGGTTTTAGTTTTAATTAAACCCCAAAATATTTTTGAAAGCCTCTTATTTGCATGCCAAAAAGAATACAAAGCTATACCAGGGCTTTCGTGTGAGAAAAAAGAAAAAAAATGAGAAAATTGTGTAGGGGCTTTTGTAACTATACGAGAAGATTTAAATGTAAGCTATGGAGTTCCCATTGTGGCTCAGTGGTAATAAACCTGACTAGTATCCATGAGGATGTGGGTTCAATCCCTGGCCTTGCTCAGGGGGTTAAGGATCCTGCATTGCTGTGGCTGCGGTGTAGGCTGGCAGCTGCAGCTCCAATTAGACCCCTAGCCTGGGAACCTCCACATGTTGTGGGTGTGGTCCTAAAAAGACAATAAATAAATACAAAAAAATACATAAATAAATAAATGTCAGCTACAATACTGTTATTAAAGCAGTGTCCCACGTCATACAGCTCATGATCTAATGGGGCATAGAGATTTCTTAAAAACTTTGTAACAAGAAGGCAACCACGTGTATACAAACAACTTTTACAGGACTTAGGAGGGAGAACAGAGTTAATTTATTTGGAAAAATTGGGGAGGGCTTCTTAGAGGTAATATTCAGACTCTCCTATAGAAATCATAGTAAAAATGTATGCCGATACCCTCAGGGTGCTTTTTTTTCCCATTTACTTGTTTTCATATTATTTCATCAATGTCAGTTTTCAAACGTACCCAATCAAGAGAAATAAGAATTGTTCTCTAAGTCACTTTTTGTAACACTGCCAAGTTGATTACCTTTGGAAGCTTCCTTCTCCCAAGAGAAAACTGGAAGAACATTAAGAGTGTGTGCTTGCGCTCATTCTGAAAATACTTCTGGTCTATGGCCATACCACCCCGGACATGCCCCATCTCGTCTGAAAATATTTCCAGACAGCTGAAACATAACTATATAAACATACGTGTATCGTATATGTATACTCTGTGTGTACATGTGTGTGTCTATACACATCTTTGTCAAAGCTGACCTCCCCACTAGAGAAGCATTTCAACCAATACGAGACATTAGCTCTTTTTTTTTTCTTTTCCTTATTAGGACTACACTTGCAGTATATGGAAGTTCCCAGGCTAGGGGCTGAATCAGAGCTACAGCGACAGCCTACACCACAGCCACAGCAACACTGGATCTGAGCTGTGACTGCAACCTACACTGCAGCTTGCAGCAATGCAATATATTCCTAAGTCTAGAAAAAAAACAAGGAAGTATTAATTTGATTATTCAAATTGTGTGTAATAACAACAATACTTAAACAAAGCAGGTTTTATCAAAGCAATCTGCAGATTCAATGCAATCCCTATCAAATTATCCACGACATTTTTCACAGAACTAGAAGAACAATCCAAAAATTTATATGGAACTGTAAAAGACCCAGAATTGCCAAAGAAATCCTGAGGAACAAAAACCAAGCAGGAGGCATAACTCTTCCAGACTTCAGGCAATATTACAGGGCCACAGTAATCAAGACAGTGTGGTACTGGTACCAAAACAGACATACCGATCAATGGAACAGAATAGAGAACCCAGAAGTAATAAACCCAGACACCTATGGTCAATTAATCTTCAACACAGGAGGCAAGAATATAAAATGGGAAAAAGACAATCTTTTCAGCAAGTGTTGCTGGGAAAACTAGACAGCCACATGGAAATCAATGAAACTAGAATACACCCTCACACCACGCATGAAAATAAACTCAAAATGGCTTAAAGACTTAAACCTAAGATAAGACACCAACAAACTCCTAGAAGAGAACATAGGCAAAACATTCTCTGACATCAACCTTACAAATTCTTTCTCAGGTCAGTCTCCCAAGGCAACAGAAATAAAAGCAAAAATAAACCAATGGGACCTAATCAAACTGATAAGCTTTTGCACAGCAAAGGAAACCACACACACACACACACAAAGACAACCTACAGAATGGGAGAAAATAGTTTCAAATGATGCAACTGACAAAGGCTTAATCTCTAAAATAAACAAACAACTTATACAACTTAACAGCAAATAAAACCAACAACCCAACTGAAAAATGGGCAAAAGACTCGAATAGACATTTCTCCAAAGAAGATACACAGATGGTCAATCAGCACATGAAAAAATGCTCAGCATCACTGATGATTAGAGAAATGCAAATCAATCTCTATGAGGTACAACCTCACACCAGTCAGAATGGCCATCATTAATAAGTCCACAAGTAACAAATGCTGGAGAGGGTGTGGAAAAAAGGGAACCCTCCTACGCTATTGGTGGGAATGTAAAACACTATGGAAAACGGTATGGAGGTAGCTCAGAAAACTAAATATAGAACTACCATAAGACCCAGCAATCGTAGTCTTGGGCATATAACCAGACAAAACTTTCCTTGAAAAAGACACATGCACCCATATGTTCATTGCAGCATTATTCACAATAGCCAAGACATGGAAACAACCCAAATGTCCACCAGCAGAGGAATGGATTAAGAAGGTGTGGTATACATACACAAAGGAATACTACTCATCCATACAAAAGAACAAAATAATGCCATTTGCAGCAACATGGATGTAACTAGAGATTCTCATACCAAGTGAAGTAAGTCAGAAAAAGAAAAATACCATATGATATCACTTATATCTGGAATCAAATGTATGGCACAAATAAACCTTTCCACAGTAAAGAAACTCAAGGACTTGGAGAATAGACTTGTGGTTGCCAAGGGGGAGGGGGAGGGAATGGGGTGGAGTGGGAATCTGGGGTTAACAGATGCAAACTATGGAATTTGGAGTGGATAAGCAATGAGATCTTACTGTATAGCACAGGAAACTATATCTAGTCACTTGTGATGGAACATGATGGAGAATAATGTGAGAAAAAGAATGTATATATGTATGTGTGACTGGGTCACTTTGCTATACAGTAGAAAATTGACAACACTGTAAACCAATGATAATGAAAAAAATAAAAATCATTTAAACAATCAAGGAACAAAGCAGGTTTTTAAATATGTATTTATTTGTTTATGAATGAAGGAATGAGGTCAGAACAGCCCTTCTCTTCCCTGCTCCTTTTTGATTATTTGAGTTGTGGTCAGCACTGCATAAGCTTCACATCCAATGGGGACATTAGGAGAAAAATAAAGAGTTAAACTAGCCTTCAAGAGAATATTCCTTTTTTTTTTTTTTTTGGTCTTTTTAGGGCTGAACCTGCAGCATACGGAACTTCCCAGGCTAGGGGTTGAATCAGAGTTGTAGCTGCCGGCCTATGTCACCGCCACAGCAACGCCAGATCCGAGCTGCGTCTGTGACCTATACCACAGCTCAGGGCAACGCCAGACCTTGACCCACTTAGTGGGACCAGGGATCGAACCCGCGTCCTCATGGATACTAGTTGGAGTCATTTCTGCTGAGACACAATAGGAGCTCCAAGACAATAATTCTGTTAATAGCCCAGGAACAGGTCATTTTTCTCCATTCAGTACTTTTTCTTTTAGAAAACACAGTTTCCTATAGCCCTTTGGGGCCCATTCAGATTCAGACATTTCTCTACTGGAAAATGACCTGAAGCTATCAACCAACATTTCACTACACAGATATTCTTTAATCACTAGCAACTGCTGCTGAATTATAATCTCGTATGATAATTATCCCACATAACAAATACTGTCTCACGCATTATCCACTCGAAGTCATCTGGTTTCTCTGCCAAGGCTCTTGTATTTTCGTGAGCATTTTAAAAATCACTCACAACTCAGTTCACCACTTATTTAGTTAAGTCAGCTGTAAGCGGATTCCATGCTATTGTCAAAAGCCATTTCTTATTTTCAATGGACTCGAATTGCCAGTGCCTGTCTGGACAAAAAGACCATTCCAAATGAGATGGAATGACATGGAGACTAATATCCAGAACTCATTTTTTTTCTTATTAAAAGCAAAAGTTGAGAAGAGCCCTGATCCTAAATATTATCATGAGAGGTAAAAACTCTGGAAAAAGCATTAAAACAGAACAGAGTTGAGTATCAGAAGCAATGAATTAAGAAAAGATGGGTGAGGAGTTCCCGATGCAGCTCAGTGGGGTAAGAACCCGACCAGTATCCATGAGGATGTGGTTCCCTGGCCTCACCCTGTGGGTTAAGGATCCAGTGTTGCCACAAGCTTCAGGGTAGGTCACAGATGCTGCTCAGATCAGGCATGGCTGTGGCTGTGGCTGCAGCGTAGGCCTCAGCTGCAGCTCCGATTCGACCCCTGGCCTGGGAACTTCCATATGCCATATGCCTCAGGTGTGGCCCTAAAAAGGAAAAAAGAAAAGATGGATGGTATTTGCATGTAGAGGATTTGCAAGAAGATGATGGAAGAAAATAAGTGGTCCTGGAATTCCATCTGCAACTCAGGCTTTGTTTCCTGGGGGCAATGAAGATGTGTCAAATAAAAGTGCAACTCTGCCAGGAACAGTGGTTCTGTTCCCAGTGGCCCCCAACTATGGACCAGCCCCCGGTTAGGGGTTGAGGATAAAAACGAAAGGACAGAGTTATGCTCACAGCCTGCGGTGGAGACCAGTGTATACACAACGCAGTATTATAGAAACCAGAATGACAAAAATGCTTACATGTAGGAAACAGAACATATTTTCTAAGGTGCTTTTGCTTCCATGAGGTTGCAGGTTCCATCCCTGACCCTGCTAAGTGGGTTAAGGATCCGGCGTTGCCGTGAGCTGTGGTGTAGGTCGCAGACGCGGCTCGGATCCCGCGTTGCTGTGGCTGTGGCGAAGGCCGGCGGCTACAGCTCCTGTTAGACCCCTAGCCTGGGAACCTCCATATGCCGCGGGTGTGGCCCTAAAAAGACAAGAAAGGAAGGAAGAAAGAGCTTTGGGAGCATAAGAGTGGGGATGATTCCTGGACATTAAAGGGAGTAAGGAAATTCATCATGTAAGTGTTAAATTTCCATCTGGGTCTTGAAATGAATAGGGACTCCTTCAGCCGAAAAAGGAAGGAAAGTGCTTGCCAGCTGGAAGAACCAGCAAAGAGGCAGGAAAAGGATACAGGGAGGCAAGGAACTGCAAAGACCTTAGCAGATAAATTCAATGGGGCTTAACTCCCGGGCCACGGAAGGCAAAGAGGAAGGAGAAGGTGAAACTAGGAAGACAGCTTAGCCTTTTCCGGAGCCTTGGATGGACAGTGGAGTCGCTATTAGATATGCTCATTGGGAAAACAGGAAAACAGGAGGAAATGAGGGCTTTGAAAAGACGGGTACAGTGGACAGGGCTGCACACTAAGCGGAGAGATGTCACGTCAGCACGAAAGCAACAGGTGACTCGAACATATCGGAAAGGGTAGGGTTTTTTTTTTTTTTTTTTTTTTTTTTTTTGCTTTTTAGGGCCACACCCACAGCATGTGGAGGTCCCCAGGCTAAGAGTCTAACAGGAGCTGTAGCCGCCAGCCTTTGCCACAGCCACAGCAACGCGGGATCCGAGCCGCGTCTGCAACCTACACCACAGCTCATGGCGACGCCGGATCCTTAACCCACTGAGCGAGGCTGGGTATCGAACCTGCGTCCTCATGGATACTTGTCGTATTTGTCACCGCTGAGCCATGTCGGGAACTCCGGAGTAGCGTGTTTAAAACTCTGGAAGCACTTTTATGCTAATTGACAGACCGCCGCTCCAGCAGTTTAACTGATTTCCATAATTCATTGAAGGACGTCAACCTCAGAGGACGGAGATCAAGACAAAACCGAGAGGGGTGTGCTTTACCGTTGCAGAGCCCAGCAAGTGTCCGATATCCAAAATAAGATGACTGAGCACCTCCCACCCTCCTGGGCCACAAATGCCCATTTTCCCTCCTCATTACTGAGCTCTAGGGATCTGTGCTTCCACCAGCCTTCCCTGGGGGAGAAAGGAAATGTCTCATTCATCTACCACCGCCCAGGGCGGGCTCCCACCGCGGGAGGGAAGCCCTCTCGAAGGCCTGAACCCAGCCAGGTTGAAGGTTCACGGCCCCTCACTCGCACAAGCCCTTTCCGGGGCCTCCACTCCTCTCCCCCACTGCTGCTCTGAGCCCGGTTTCTCCACGCCCGGCAAGGAAGCAGCAGCCTCCCGCCTGTAGGTCCAGTTGGTGGCTGTGCCCCACCCGCCACGACAGAACTGGGCTCCTCCCAGCTCTGCAGTGACAGCAGTGGAGGCTTGTTGCAGAACAAATGCGTGAAGCGGACTGCCGGCCCCCTGGATGCTGAGGCCATCACACGCAAGCTGGGACAGGGTGGCAGGTATCCCCCCAGGGACCCAGGATCGGGGTGGAGGCCAGGCACCAGCTCCAGCTCTTCTCTCCCAGGAAGTTTCTGACGAGGCCCTGTAGTTTTACTGCCACACGGCCTTAGACCGAGAGCCCCCAGAAAGCTCCTTGGCTTCTGTGCAAACTGGACCAACTCCTTTCTCCTCAGAAACCTTCAGATCTAACACTTTTGAAGACAGACAGCCTGAAGCTCTCAGCCTTCGGTGCTAAAGTCCATTCCCGACCAGTCTGAGGGGGACGGTCATCTCTTCATAACTTTTCCTTCACAAAAATCGATGCGTGTTTATCGTACGTTGATATAATGAAATGGGCCCCTCAAATGTCTTTTTTTCTCCCTCTGAACAAAGAAAGGGAGCTTTAATAATGTATCTGCCTAACAACAAGCAGGGATGTGTTACAACCTTTCAATCACCTGGTCTCGTTCTCTCTCCCCATCCTGTCTGTCTGTCTGCCTGCCACACACACACACACACACTCCCTCTCTCAATCTCTCTCTCTCACACTCACACACACACATACACACACCCCTTGCAACAGTAACATTCTTGGAGTTCCCCTTGTGGCTCAGTGGGTTAAGAACCCAACTAGTATCCATGAGGATGTGGGTTCGATCCCTTGCTCAGTGGGTTGAGGCTTTGGTGTTGCTGTGGCGTAGGCCAGCAGCTGCAGCTCCGATTCGACCCCCTAGTCTGGGAACTTCCTTATGCCACAGCGATCCTGAGTGAAGCCAGGGATCAAACCCTAAAAAAAATAGCATTCTACACTGGATTCCTTTCAAACTGATTACAGTGACATAAGTAAGTTTAACAGAATCTTCATTTGATACAAACTAGGTTCGCCACTACCAAGGGTAAGCCTTCATGGTTCTGAGACCTGTATGGGCTTCCTCTGAACTCCTCAGATGCTGCCTTGATTTCACCAGAGTGGAAACCTCTGGCTGTGAGTACTCTAGACACAGCCCTTTTGTCACTGCTGTGGACCAAACTGAGCCTCAACTTGAACCTGAACCATAAGCAATCACCTTGATCCCAACCCCATTTAGGAGGAACGTGAGGCATTAAGGCATATTCAGGATTTACCTGTATTTCTGAAGAACACACGTCACACATATTAACTTGTCTTCTGATTCGATTATTGTAAATGATATAAGATGTCGTGTTTCAGCGAGGATGATTTTTGCGCCCTTGATTTTTCTGGCAAAAATCCAAAATCTTACAGTATTTGTTTTTTTTTTTAATGGTCATTTTTAAATCAATTAAGTTTGGCAATATTTCCTGATTCTGCACTTTGTAAGAATATTTTTAAAATGTTTCCAGAGGCAATTTCATCTTCTCTTTTCCAATCCTTAAAAATCCAAGTTGGAATTGACTTTATGCACTATTCTTTAAATCAGGGGGGATAAATAAACTCTTAAAAATAAGGTGTGGAAAAGACAGACAGCAAAAGTCTTTAAGTTTTAAAAATGAATAGTTTAGGAGAGATGAACTCCACAAACTACTAAGCATATTACAAGGTTAAAATAAACAAAGCAGTGTGGCACTGAAAAAAAAAAAGATTAATTAAATACTTTTAGCCTTTATTTCCAACGATAACGTCATGTCAGGGACTCTTCAAACTCACCCTCAACATAGCCATTAGTAACTTGAGATTTCTTTTTGTTTTAATAAAATTTTAATGGACTATAGTTGATTTACAATGTTGTATTAGTTTGAGTCATACAGCAACGTGCATCAGTTATAAATATACATATATCTATTTTTTACCATTAGGACTTCACAGAACATTGAGTAGACCTCCTTTGGCCATGCAGTAGGTCCCCGTTAGCTCTCTATTCTGTATATAGCAGTGTGTATGTTGTGTTAATCCCCACCACCATGATTTCACTTTTGGTAACCCTAAATCTGATTTCGAAATCTGTGAGTTCTTTCTGTTTTGGAATAAGTTCATTTGTAACTTTTTTTTTTTTTTCTCTTTATGGTTGCACCTGTGGTACATGGAAGTTTCCAGGCTAGGGGTTGAATCACAGCTGCAACTGCAGGCCTTTGCCACAGCCACATCAATGCCAGATTTGAGCAACGTCTGTGACCTACCACAGGTCAGGGCAATGTCAGATCTTTTAACCTACTGAATAAGGCCAGGGGTCAAACCCACATCCTCATAGATACTAGTCTGGTTCTTAACCCACTAAGCCACAATGGGAACACCAATTCATTTGTATCATCTTTTAAAACAGATTTTCACATATAAGTGATATTATATATTTGTCTTTCTCTTTCTGACTTAGGGTGAGACTCTTTATGTTGCTGCAAATGGTATTATTTTGTTCTTTTTAATGGCTGAGTATATAGGTTCCACTGTATATATGTACCACATCTTCTTTATCCATTCCTCTGTTGATGGACATTTTGTTTGCTTCCATGTCTTGGCTATTGTAAACAGTGCTGCAGTGAACATTGGGGTACATGTATCTTTTCAAATTATGTTTTCTTCAAATTGATGCCCAGGAGCGGGATTGCTGAATCCCACTATATTTAGTTCTATATTTAGTTTTTTTCTAGAATCTCCATACTCTTCTCCATACTGGTTGTACCGATTTACGTTCCTACTAGCAGTGTGGGAGGGTTCCCTTTTCTCTGCACCCTCTCCAGCATTTATTGTTTATAGACTTTTTAAATATTGTTTTTAAATTAAAATATATAAATAGAAATATATTGTTTTTATATTGTTTATAGACTTTTTGGTGATGGCCATTCTGACTGGTGTGAGGTGTTCCCTTTTTGAAGTTTTGATTTGCATTCCTCTAATAATTAGTGATTTGGGATATCTTTTTCTGTGTTTTGGTCCACCTGTCTGTCCTGGGAGACATGTCTATTTAGATCTTCCGCATCTCCTGAGTCAGCACGTGCTTACAGCCCAGAAGACAAGCTGAACGGCAGGTCCTGACCCAGGTCTTCAGCCAACCGCCCACGGACCACCAGAGGATGCTGCCAGTCCTCTGGTGGGAGATTATTCTGCAGCTGCCCTGGGGAAATTCCCTTTTTGAAGGACCCTTTTTTGCCTCTACCAGTTCCTTAGCTCTGCTGTCTCCTAACTGATTTGTCTGCTTTTGCTTCATGCATCTTTCAAGAAATTCTTGCTGCCCTGGCCTACCAGTGGTGTCCTCCTGGATTTCCAGAGTTGGTTGTATTTTATTTTTAAAATACATACTGTCACCTTAATGGGATTGATGAAGGAGAAGCTTTAAAATGTGGATTCAGTCCACTTTTTTTTTTTCTTTGCTTTTTAGGGCGGCACCTGCAGCATATGGAGGTTCCCAGGCCAGGGGTTGAATCGGAGCTGTAGCTGCCAGCCTGCGCCACAGCCACAGCAACGCAGGATCTGAGCTGCATCTGCCACCTACACCACAGCTCACGACAATGCTGGATCCTTAACCCACTGAGAAAGGCCAGGGATCAAACCTGAATCCTCATGAATGCTAGTCAGATTCATTAACCACTGAGCCACGATGGGAACTCCTAGTCCACTTTCTTGAAGAACTCTCTTACGTTAGGGAGAAAAATCAAACTGGTAATTAGAGAGTGGAAATGGGAAGGAATCAGAAGGGAAGGAAGAATTTTCCTTGAGAATAATCTCAAGCTCACAGGCTTTGTGAACAAAGGGAAGAGGCCGCCTATAGTGACTGGCAGAAGAAAGGGCTGGGATCAAGTGACTCTAGCATATGCTCAAAAATAAAACCATAAGTACACACTTTCACAAATTGAGTATTACTACAAAACAATAGCTAACATGCATTAAAATCCTACTATACATCAAGAACTGTTTTAAGAGCTTTAAAAACACTGACATTTAATTCTCATAACAACTCTATGAGGAAGGCACCACTCTTTTCACAATATTAGAAATAAAGAAACTGAGGCACAGAGCAGTTGGGTAAAATTTTCGAAGGCACACAGCTGTATGTGGCAGAGCCAGGATTTGACCCCAGATGGTCTGGTATTAGAGCCTCACCCTTAAGCCCTCTCCTCTGCTGCACAGTAAAAAAGACCACCTCCCCATTCTGCAGCCTCTCTCTTCACTCTTCTTACAACCACCAGCACTCCTGAAACCAGAATTTGTATTCTAATAGTAGAAATGAAAAGTCTCATTTGGAGGGCAAAAAACTCACCCCAGACAGAAGTATTATGTTATATAAACATTCATCTAGAGAGTTCCCTTTGTGGCTCAGTGGAAACAAATCTGACTAGTATCCATGAAGATGCAGGTTTGATCCCTGACCTCGCTCAGTGGGTTAAGGATCT
The DNA here is from genome assembly GCA_004024745.2 of Catagonus wagneri. NCBI lineage: Eukaryota > Metazoa > Chordata > Mammalia > Artiodactyla > Tayassuidae > Catagonus > Catagonus wagneri. The sequence continues at coordinate 18,745,174 of PVHT020000080.1, forward strand.
GGCGTTGCCATGAGCTATGGTGTAAGCCACAGATGCAACTCAGATCCTGTGTTGCTACGGCTGTGGTGTAGGCCAGCAGCTACAGCTCTGATACAACTCCTAGCCTAGGAACCTCCATATGCCGTGGGTGTGGCCCTAAAAAGACAAAAAAAAAAAAATTCCTCTAAAAGTATAGTCTGGAACTGAGTCATCAAGAATAAGGAAAAACCTCTATTAGAAAAAGCATAAGTTCCAATTAGAAGAAGAATTAAATCTCAAGGAAAGAGTTAACATAGGAAAAAAATTAAAATAAGTATAATTGGTATTTTCAGAGAAATATAAGAGATTGCGTTCACACAAACAATACACAAACTAGAATTCCTGGAAATTAAAACCATGGCTATCGATGTTTAAAACTAATTAACTGTATAACAGAATAAACAGAACAAAAGTTCAAATTAGTGAGTTGAAAGTCTAAGTAATTCTCTCAAGATGTTATGTACAAAAAAGAAGCAGACCAACAGATGGAGAGAATAGTCTAGTGGTTGGGGGGTTGGGTAGAGAGGAATGAGGCAATATAGGGGCAGAGAAGTAGGAGGTACCAACTATTGGGTGTCAGAGAGGTTACGATGTTTTGTTTTCAAAGCGGGGAATATAGCCAATGTTTTATAATAACTGTAAATGAGAAGTAACCTTTAAAAATTGTACTAAAATTTTTTAATTAAAAAAGACACAACTATACCCCCATTTGAGAACAGCAAGTGAACCTCTAGATTAAAAAAAGAAAGAAAGATGTTATATAAATTTAAGGGCATAACAATATAGGAAAAATGTTGAGACAGGGTCCCACAAAGATTTCCATATCCCCAGAACCTTGTGTTGTGCGACCTTAGGTGGCAAATGAGACATTGCAGAAATAACTAAGGATACTGAGATGAGGAAATTACCCTGGATTATTCATGTTGGTCCGGTTTAATCACAGAGATCCTGGTAATTAAGAGCAAGGGAGGAGAACCAGAGGCTTAAAAACAACACACATTTATTATCTGACAGTTCTGTAATTTATGTATTTGATGTGGGTTTCTTGGGGCTAACATCAAGGAGCCAGCAGGGCTGTGCTCCTTTCTGGATTCTCCAGGGGATTCTCCAGGGAAAAATCCATTTCTTTGCCTTTTCCAGCCACCCACACTTCTTGACTCTTGGCCCCTTTCCCTCTTTAAAGCCAGAAACAGTGGGTAGAGTTCTTATGTATTATCACCCTGAATTCCTCTTCTGGTTCCCTCTTTACCTTTTAAGGGCCCTAGAACCCACCCCAATTATCCACATAGTCTCCCCATTTTGAAGTCATCCGATTAGCAAGCTTAATTACTTCCGCTATCTTTATTCTCTTTTGTCACATAATGTAACATAGTCAGGGGTTTTAGTGATTAGGACACGGATATCTTTGGGGGGCCATTATTCTGTCTACTAAAGCCCCAGTCCTACCCCCCAACTTCTTCATCCACTCTTCTGTCAATGGACAGTTAGGTTGTTTCCATGACTTGGCTATTGTATAGAGTGCTGCAATGAACATTGAAGTACATGTGTCTTTTCGAGTCATGATTTTCTGTGGATAGACGCCCAGGAGTGGGATTGTTGGATCAAATGGTAATTCTATTTTCAGTTTTCTAAGTAATCTCCATACTCTTTTCCACAGTGGTTGAACCAATTTACATTCCCACCAACAGTGTAATAGGGTTCCTTTTTCTCCACACCCTCTATAGCACCTCCTACAGCTCAATACCAAAAAAACAAACAACCGCATCAAAAAATGGGCAGAAGATCTAAACAGACAGTTCTCCAAAGAAGACATACAGATGGCCAAAAAGCACATGAAAAAATGTTAAACATCACTCGTTATTAGAGAAACGCAAATCAAAACCACTATGAGGTACCACTTTACACCAGCCAGAATGGCCATTATTGAAAAGTCTATACTATTTTAAAGCCATCCGAGTAAGTAGCTTTCCTTCATCATCTCCTTCTCAATATGCTATTAAGCCTGTGTTGGTCCTTCATATCTCTCAATACTTTTTTCACATTTTATATCTGTTACTCTACCTCTTGCAGATTTTTTTTTTTTTTTGTAAGCATGGACACAAGACAAAATGACATAGTACAGGGAAAGCATCATTCCCCACCCACACATAACTCTCCTCTCTTTGAACAATTTCTTTTTAACTTTCTGGTCATTAGCTCCACAATGCTAAGTAGGTCTGTGTCTCTAATTCTTGTCTCACTGATATGAAACACAGAGATTTAGTTCAATGATATTATCCTTGTCTATATTGCTATTTTCTTTCCCCAGATTTTGTATCTGTCACATTATCTTTAGCTCCATGGTCATTTTAATTCAATCAAGTTTGAAAATATTTCCTGATTCCACATTTTGTAAGAATATTAACACTTAACTCTTCCTTCCTTCAGCTTCCTCCCCTTTTCATCTCTAAACTTCAGTTAGGTAGCTTTACTTTTTCCTCTTTTGTGGCGAGGAGGCAAGGGGTCGGATGGATTGGGAGTTTGGGGTTTAGTAGATGCAAATTATTGCATTTAGAATAGATAAGCATGGAGGTCCTACTGTACAGCACAGGAAACTATATCCAATCTCTTGGGCTAGACCATGATGGGAAGTAATAAGAAAAGGTATTATGTACGACTGGGTCACTTTGCTGTACAGCAGAAATTGTCACAACACTGTAAACCAGCTACACTAATAAAAATAAATTAATGTTTTCCTTTTACCTAACTGAAACAGTTAAATTGACATTCTTTCCCTGAAACTCACCCCAAGCCTTCCATGTATCATTCACAGGTTGGTTCTAAAAAGTGAAAAATCCACAAAACGTCTGCATTTTTGCCAAGCCAAGCATGGCGATGAGACTGTCTTTCTTTTCAAGGTCATGACTCCTAAATCAATTATAACCCTGATCCTAAAACCAAGGACAAATAAGATTTTCCTTTCTTACATTAATTGCTAAAAATGGAATCTTATTTTGATATTCAGTTTAGGCTTTCACAGTAGCCCGTCTTCCTCTTCCATCATATCTCTTTTATCACACCACACCTTCTTCATGTTCTTCTCATACCGTCTATTCTGAGTTCCTGCTGAGGCCCTTTGACCCACCCAACCTTTTGCTCTTTGGGCTTCGTATTCTCTAATTGCTCATTTCTCCTAACAAACTTTTTATTGACTTTTCTTTGACTATTCCCCCAAGAGAGTATCACTTAAGAGTATTTTTTTTTTTAAGTTCTATATCCTTCAATGTTCTCTGCGTCCCCTGGGGTCAGTTTGTCTATGCACTTGTTTCTTTCCTATTGGTATCCATTTAGCTGCTTTTCTCAAATACCTGATGATCTTGAGTTTTCCATTCTCGTGTATGAAGAAGAAACTCAGCTGATCATCTGGGAGCTGGTACAAGTTCTCCCAGATGGCAGCACTGATGGCAGGGCTTATTCCTGGGAGGAGTCTGTCCTCCGGGAAGCCTCCCACTAGGAAGGTGGAGCCAGCAGGAGAGCTGGAGTTCCCAGGGGCTGAAATAAGCACCTGGCAGTGGTAGTCTTCAGTGCTCCTTACTGAGTGGCTGCATTTCCTCCTGACACCTGTGACCTCCCAGGACCTCTCCCCTACCTGGTTCATCACTCTCCTTGGAATGTACCTGGAGGACCTCAGCTTCAGATTAATGCTGCTTTTCTAATCCACTTGTTGGGGCTGCTGTTCAAAATAAGTTATTGATTATCCTTTTTATTGCCCTAGTGCTCTCTCTGCTTCTTGGTTTTCATTTGTTCACTTTGGGAGTTTCAGTGGACCTTTTCTCATCTGTTCAGTGTTTTTTCTGTGCATGGACTTGGGGTTTCCTCAACCCTGCTCCAGCCAGCCCCACTGATTTCTTGCTTCTGGCTGTGCCTTGACATTTCAAGTCTGCTGACGGTGACTTTTCTGGCTTTCCAGTGCTGGTATGATTATACTTACACACACTCTGTAAATTTAAGGGATTTGAAGTGCGTGTTTAGCTACACACCGAGTTCAGTCCCCCACGTTGGTTTATTTTCTTTGAGGCCATTTAAGCTAATCATTCACTGGAATAGTTTTAATCTCTTGTTTCAAGCCACGGTATTATTAGCCTGCCTTGAAAATGTTATACTGACCTTTTTATATACTTTAAATTGTACTTACATTTTAATTAATCAATTAACATATGATTTTTTTTGTTATTCATATTTGTTTCCATTTTTAAAAGTATTATGGAAGTATAGTTGATTTAACATTGGAGAATTTCTTGTCATAAAAATCCCACTAACTGGTAAAAAAGTCTCCTTGACCTCCTACTCCAGTCCTAGAGATAATCACTTATTAGCTTGCAACATTTGCTTGCAAAACTTTTTCTATATGTATGTGTAAAACTACATAAGATCACACTGAAACAGAATTTTAAAACATAAATGGCATCATAATGTTAATTTTTTTTAATTTTTTTATTATAGTTGATTTACAGTGTTCTGTCAACTTTTGCTGTATGGCAAAGTGACCCAGTTAATTAGGTTTTGCAATTGCCTTTTTAAAAAAATAAATACCTCGGAGTTCCCGTCGTGGCGCAGTGGTTAACGAATCCAACTAAGAACCACGGGGTTGCGGGTTCGATCCCTGGCCTTGCTCAGTGGGTTAAGGATCCGGTGTTGCCGTGAGCTGTGGTGTAGGTTGCAGACACGGCTCGGATCCCGCGTTGCTGTGGCTGTGGTGAAGGCCGGCGGCTACAGCTCCTGTTAGACCCCTAGCCTGGGAACCTCCACATGCCGCGGGTGCAGCCATAAAATGACAAAAGGCAAAAAATAAATAAATAAATAAATACCTCAGAGTATTTCCTTTTTACCTATGATCACTAAATATGAATATAACTCATTTCTTTTAGTTGCTACTCATTCCTTTTGATTGCTACATTGTTTGGACTGTAGTTTATTGAAGTGTTAGTTTTGCTGTTACCACAGCGCTGCAACACACGTTCTTGGGTACTTCTACTTGAACATATATGTGAGTATTTTAACTGGTCAAGAATGGACATTGCTAGTTATGAGGGTATGCACATGCATGAAACGGGTGAAGTTTTCTTGTCTGGGTTTAAACTGAATAACTTATGAAAACTACAGAAGTATAAACTAAAAGAAAAGAAAAGAAAAAGGCCAGAGAATAGTAAATGACAGACGAGGCAGAGATGACAAGTGGTTGAACTAAGTGGTACTAAGCTATAAAGACTACATTTATTCTGAGCATCCAAGCAGTTTATTACTTTTTCTATACTTAGTAAAATGATTTGGGATGTTAAAGAAAAATAGTCTTTTAGATCTACAAGAAAAGTTTCTTTTTTGAGGGAGAAATAATTATAGTATCATAGATGTAAAAATCTTTCAGGAGGATACATAAATATATCATTTTAACTTAGTATAATATATTAAATACTATCTATGTTTTGGGAACCATATATAATATAGCATTTAAAAAACCAGAACAAATCACTGAAAAATAAAATTAAAAAAGAAGAGAATAGTGATTGTCTCTGGAGAGGGATAGAGGAGAATGGAATAAAGGAGGGATTTATAGAAGCTACAATCTATAATGTTATAATTTCTCAAGATAGTTGGTAGGTTCATGGGTTTTATTTATACTTTTTATGGTCAAAGTAAAAGTAAACGCAAGTAGGTCAAAGATTCTATTTTTTCTACTTAGTTCCAGTGCAGAAAGACTGGCGATTCTTATTTGCAGGGGAAAGAGAACATGCTTTCCAAAAGAGGAAAAGCTATGACCCTGGTACTAAGGAACATGCGTCAACCTAGAACATACCCAGTGAGAGTGGAGGGCTCAGGATGGGAGAAAAGTCTTAACAAACAACTGGAAGCCTATTATAGGCATCTTCATGGGTCCCATGAGAAGTCAGTAGATGGTCCCTATTTATGGGGCTCTGATACACCCCAGAAAACAATGGCCTTGCTCTACCTGTGGTTGTTTTCTGTGTGTAATTGATAAGCCACTGATGTCAAAGCCCATGATGTTCACTCGGTTATTCTCTAAGAACAAAGACCTCTTTACAGTGAGACCAAATACTGTAGCTTTTCTGTGTAGCACTTTGGGTCCTCAAAGACTCTTGAGTCAGCAACTGATGTTCCTTCCACATTTCTTCCACCTGCCACCCCCAACCACATTTTCCTCCCTCCCTCCATTTCTCTTCATTTCTTTCAACTTTTGGAAAGACCCATCCTGGTGGAAAGTCTTTTTCTTAACAGATAAAAAGCTCTACTTCCTGGCCACTGGAGCTCATTCTACCAGTTCTTAAAAAGAGGAACTGACTGGAACAGTAGTAGCCCCAATGCCCAAGAACTCTAGCTAAGAAAAGGCTGACACCGCTTCTGGATTACCTTCTGAGACATATTTCCCAGCCATTGGGTGTTTTACGTTTCATATGGTACAGGAGAAAACCACATCTCCCTACATTTGACCTCAACAGAGACTCACATTGTGACATATTATATATACGTTTCTAATAGTGTGTACTAGAAGTAAAAAAAAAAAAAAAAAAAAATTAAAAAACCTCAAAAAGGAAATTTGGGAACTTGCTGGTCTTATCAGAACAGTAAACAAGCTGTCTGTGGTAGGTTCTGGTATTGAACCGAGTAATAAAGAAACTGCCTCTTGCAAGTTTCAGGGGCGAGATGGCATTTTTATGTGGGTGATTTTTAAGTACCAGCAAAATGCTAACTTTGAAGACTGGACACCCAAATGCCCAATCTTAAGAATATGTTAGGAGTGTAATTTTAAGATTAATATGTAACCCAAGCTTCTGAGAGGAGCCAAGAAAAAAAAAATTGACTGATGTTAGACTCAGCTAGCTATTCTTTCTGACAGGAGATTAAAGCCGCCTGCGAGATTTCTTTGACTCTGACTCATTTAATTCATTTAGACATTGCCAGCAGAGCAAGCTACAACAAAGCAGATCCATCTTAACAAGCTCACTCCCGGCTGTTCTAATAAAGAAAAATAATTGAATTGCTGATTTTGATTTTTTTTTAAATGCACTCAGCATTTGAGTATTTGGCTTCACCCACCAGATAAACATAGAGAGATTTATTGCATCATGTTCTTCCCCAGAATGAATGGGAAAAAAAAAAAAAACCCCACGGAATTAGGCTAGGTACCCTTTAGAGCAGTCGTAGCATTTAGGGATCTTTCCTGTGTTTCATTTATTAGAATTGCACTTTTAAATTAAAACCTTAGCGCCTTATTTGGAGCCAGCCCCGGTTCCAAGCACACAGATCTGCATGAATAAGTGAACGTGCTGATGTTTAGCACATCTCCAGGCGATGGATTTCTCAAGAGATGTCTGTGTGCAGCCAAGAGCAAGCCCCCATCAAAGTGGGCAGCGGGGAAAGCTGAGGCAGCAAACTGGCAGCCACAGACACGTTTTATTCAACCAAATGCTGCTTTTTTTTTTTTTTTAAACCAGGACCAGCATAAAAAAAAAAAAGCCATTTCATATAAAAAAATCAGACTTGCAATTCCCTAGAAAATGTAGAACGGGATGCTGTGCCGAGTCTGCAGCAGCTGAGTGGCGGCCACCTACCCCAGGCGGCCACCTCCCCCAGGGCTCTGCACCTGAACTTCCCCAGGTGGCCTGGTTTGAATTCCCTGTACACTCGAGTAGGGGACCACTAATGCAGAGAGTGGAGCAGGAAGCTGGGGGCTAAAGACATATGCTTGTGCCACAGTCGGCACCGAGCTGATCTTGGTTTGGATAAGTAGGTTAGTGAGACCACACCCCGATGGGACAGCCTGCGTATCCTCCGTTAAAAGGCAGCTCTACCCTGGTTGTTCCGTATCTGGTAAATGTGTTCAATTAATTAATTACCCTTTACTATGGAGCGGGTGGGTCCTGTGTCTTGACCAAGGCAGAGGAGAGGAGGTTATCATTCAACTGGTACCTACGACTTGGAACTTATTATCTAACTGAACCACATAATAAGGTCAGGAGGTAGATATTTTAGAGATTAGGAAAGAGAAGTTGAGAGAAGTAAAGCGACTTGATATTAAACCATCACTGAATGGTAGTAATTTCAAAGCCCAGTCTTTGTGGCTAAAAAAGAAAGCTATGTCTTATCAATGTCACAGGCATTTTCTTAGAGCTATAACCTCCCCACCCCCACTAAATGAGAAAAAGATGATTACTCATTTGACGCTCAGAGGTATGCACTAAACTAAGGATATTTTTATAATCTTCATCTTACTAGGGGGGAATACTATTGGCTTATCACACAAATACTTCAAGCTTAAAGATGCAGAACTTTAACACATACAGGAAAAGCAACTTTGATCCATATCTCACATCATAAAAAAATTACCTCGAAATGGATTATAGATCTAAATGATCACAAGACCAATTCATAAAAGAAGTGCCGAACTTTATCAAAATTAAATTTTTTGCCTGTTCTTCAAAAGACACTGTTAAGAAAATGAAAAGACAGACTGAGAGAAAATATTTGTAAATTATATATCTGGTAAAGCACTTATATCTGGAATGTATCAAGAATCCTCAAAACTCAATAACAACCCAATTTATTTATTCATTTTTTTTTTGTCTTTTTGCCTTATCTAGGACCGCACCCACGGCATATGGAGGTTCCTAGGCTAGGGGTCTAACAGGAGCTGTAGCCGCCGGCCTTCGCCACAGCCACAGCAATGCGGGATCCGAGCCGCGTCTGTGACCTACATCCCAGCAACAAATCCGACTAGGAGCCATGAGGTTGCGGGTTCGATCCCTGGCCTTGCTCAACCCACTGAGCAAGGCCAGGGATCGAACCCGCAACCTCATGGCTCCTAGTCGGATTTGTTAACCACTGAGCCACGACGGGAATTCCAATAACAACCCAATTTAAAAGCGGGTTGATTTAAAAAGATTGGAAGAGATACATCACCAAAGAAGATGGTAAATTAGCATGTGAAAAAATGCTCAGCCCTATTAGACACGAGGGGAGTGCAAATTTAAAACACAATGTGATAGCATGACAGATCAATCAGAACAACTAGAATTTAAAAGTGACCAGGCCAGTTGTCAGAGAGGACGTGGAGAAACCACTGCAGGAAGGTAAAATGGTACAACCGCTTTGGAAATGGTTGGGCAACTTCTTAAGAAGGTAAGCATACACCTACTGTATGATCCAGCCTTTCTTGGATATTTTTTTCCAAAAGAAGTAAAAGCATTGTAAACGTGAAGACATACTTAAGTGTTCATAGCAGCTTTATTCATAAGACTCCCAAACTGCAAACCACCCAAAGGTTCATCAACCGATGAGTAGCTAAACAAATGGCAGTCGATCCATACGGTGGAAAATTACTCAGCAGTAAGAAAGAATGAGCTACTGATACGTGCAACAATTTGGATGAACTCCGAAATAATTATGCGGAGTTAAAGCAGCCAGACCAAAAGAGCACATATGATGGATCCATTTGTTTTGTTGTTTTTGTTTTTTTGTGGGTTTTTGTTTTTTTTTTTTTTTTGGTCTTTTCAGGGCCACACCCATGGTATATAAAGTTCCCAGGCTAGGGGTTGAACTGGAGCCCTAGCCACTGGCCTACGCAACAGCCACACCAGAACTGACCTACACCACAGCTCAGAGCAATGCGGGATCCTTAACCCACTGAGCGAGGCCAGGGATCGAACCTGCATTCCTCATGGATGCTAGTGAGATTCCTTTCCTCTGAGCCACGATGGGAACTCCGATGGATCCACTTGTACAAAATGCTAGAAAAGGAAAGCTAATTCATAGTGACAGAAATCGGGCCAGGGGTTCCCTGGGGTGGGGTTTTGGGGAGGGGGTGACGATGGAGGGACAGCAGGAGGAGATTGTTCGAAGTGCTGGACTGTCTGGATCTTGATCGCTGTGAGAGTGTCACATATCCTAGTTGTCAAAACTCACAGAACAGGATCGCCTCCACGATAGTGCAGCTTAAATGTTCAGTAAGTGAACTGATAATCCCTTTGTAGATGCCAGATGGAAAACAGAATCAATGTTAATAAATTTAAAAATCTAAAATATTAATTCTTCTCATTTTTTTCAATGCTGGCCTATAACATCATACCAAAGATTAAATCAGGAAGGGCAAAATTGAAGCGTTCAAAATATGAGAGGAATTCCTGTCCTGGCTCAGTGGAAATGAACTGACTGGCACCTATGAGGACGCAGGTTCAATCCCTGGCCTCACTCAGTGGGTTAAGGATCCAGCGTTGCTGTGAGCTGTGGTGTAGGTCACAGACGTGGCTCGGATCTGGCATGGCTGTGGCTGTGGCGTAGGCTGGCAGCTAGGGCTCCATTTGACTCCTAGTCAGAGAACTTCCATATGCCACGGGTGTGGCCCTAAAAAAAAAAAAAAAAAAGAGCTGAAAGTTAAATGCGAGCACCTAGCATGCACATTGTATATATTACCTTATGCAAGATAAAGACGCTAACTAGGACACAGCCAATCTCCAACAGAGTTTCTCAGAAAATGATGGTCTATGCCAAAACACACATGGACGCATAAGTTCTATTTCATAGGCTAACAGTTTGGAAACTCTCAAACAATTCCCCTCATGATTTTATATCAATAAACAAACAGATAAAAATGATGGATAGGTACTTTGGTTTAAGGTTAAAAATTTCACATTTTGGTAGAAAGTATAAAAATTTCACATTTTAGTAGAAAGTATATATATTATTGCTTTTTATTTGAATTATCTGGGCTCTGGGATTTAGTAAACATTCACTGAAAACAGCTTGTGTCAAGCACTGTGATAAATTATAAAGATTCATCAGTGAGCAAGAGAGAGTCACAACTTCACACGGTTTACTGCCAGCGTAGTTTTAGAATCTCTGCCAAAAAGCCTGGCCACAGTGATGTTAGCCTTGAAAAATTTCAAGGCAGGAAGAACCAATTACCAATCTTCATCTCTCTCTCCCTCTCACACCCACAATCTCTATTTTCACACAGAATTATATTTTATCTGAGGTTGCCAGATAAAATATAGGACATCTATCACCTTTTCAATTTTAGGTAAACAATGAATAAAATTTTAGTATATGTATGTTAAAAACTGGATGAGACATACTTATTCAAAAACTTTATCTGAAAGTCGATTTAACTGAATGTCTTGGTGGTTATTCTTTGGGGCTAAACTTGCCTAATCTACGTATTAGGATTACCACATATATATATACCTACAGATTTGTATGCTATATGTCATGTCTATTTTTGAGCCATTTAACTTGGAGAAACTTTGAAAAGGAACAGTGTGTAAACTATTATCCTAGGCAATTAAGCCTAATGATCAGTGATTTAAAGTAATTTTATATAAACCAATTATGTGCTGTAGGCCAACTACCAAAAATTAATTTTGTTTAAAGTATTGACATTAAACCGTTGTGATTGGAAATGATGGGTTATTGGACCAATTTTCTCTGAGGCCACTGATAGTTCACGAAAATAATATATCATTGGCATTTGTCACAGAGGGGTTCACACAAAAATAGATAAAGTCACTATGCTACTGGATAAAAAAGAGTGGAGTGAGCAGAATCATTTCTGTTTTACCCTAGTACAATGTAAGCCTGTTATATTGAGAGGATCCTAGGAAATGACTACTCTTAGCCCTTCTCCACTCTCAAATCCAGGCTTCATGCCGATTTCGACCAGTGGCTGCAGAGCTGGGTGTCGGCATGGTCTTGGGCCCTGAGGGCATCTGGGTGAGAGACCAACAGAGGCTTTTCCGTGGGGGTGAGTAGGAGCTTGCAACCTTCATCAGACTTCCCTGAACTGCAATTCTGAGCAGAAATTTTGGAAAAATCTTATCCCCCGAGGATCTGCCTACCACAGAAAAAAAGGTTGTTTCTATGGCCCACATTAAGGTATCAGATCCTGCCGCCTAAATAAGCCAAGGAAGTGCTGAATGGGTGTTATGTTCCCCACTCCTGAGGCTGAAGGTAAGAAAACATTGAGACCCTGGAGGCTCCTTTTGGTAGCTGACCTGGAGGAAGTCAACGGGCTGGCCGCTGCCTCACCAGTTCTCGCGGGATTCCCTCACCAGTTCTCGCGGGATTGCGCCACCAGTTCTCGCGGGATTGCCACAACCCATCACCGATCACCCACCACCGTGCCGTCAGGGGGGACGTCTCATCAACCAGACCAGAAAAAGCCAGGGATGGAAAAAGCCCCACCGAGGGCCCTGTAGTCAGAAAGAGGAATGTCAGTCAGGACAAATACACGTTCCTGGTGAAACAGAACTACTGTGAGAGGAAGATGAGGGCCAGATGTTCAAAAGGGGTCAAATGAAGTACACGCGTACGCACACACACACACACAATTTTCTGGAGCTAAAGCAAGCCACCATTTCCCTAGGAAAGAACTCAGCACATGAAGTGAAGAAGAGAATCACGACGGAGGCCAGAAAGAATGGACGGGAGATGAAAAACTGTGAAGGAGTCAATAAAAGCTAAAATTATATGCTAGAAAAGCAGGAAGGATAAATAAATCCAAAAGTTAAAAAACATCGATTTATGACCAATAAAGCTGATAAAATCTCCGTGAATGATTAAAGGAGAGCGTTCACAGGGCAAGCACATAGAGGGATTCTGGGAAAACATGCAGGATTAAAGCTAGGGAGATAAACCACAGATAGAAGTGTGATTAAAAGAATTATACGAGATTACTGCTGCGAGTCTATGGCTACAAATTTGAAAACAGAGGAAGTGAATGATTTCATAACAAAATATAAATTACTTAAATTGCCAATCACTGTGGAAGATGTCAGGCTGGTGATTAAGGATCACGGGAAAAGGCGCGAAGACCAGAGGAGTTTAACCTTTAAATACCAGACGATTCCAAAGTTGTTGAAACATATCCACGTCATGGAAAAAAAAAAAGGCGTGGGGGGGGACTTCTAATTCATTTTTCGAAGCCAGATTAATTCCAAAGCCTGATGACATTTTTCAAAGATGCCATCTTAAAACTTCAGTTGCTGAAAACTTCGCTGAAATATTAGCAAATAAAACACAGTTTGCTTCTGTCTTAGGCCACGTTCCCAGGGAACACTCTGCCTCGGAAATAGGCGCGCCAAAGGCTTTTAGGGACTGGTCTCAGAGGCAACGCTGTTCAGAATGGGGGCGGTGGGGACTGGGAAAGGAAGAGAGGTTGAGCTGCAATTCCGTTAACAACGGAGAGGAGAGGCTGAGCCAGTCCTGGGAGGCAGGCTGCTCTTTGAGAAACTCAGCTGTGATCCATCAGCACTCCCCACGCTCTGAGTAACTAGGGGAACAGGTACCACCTGCTGATGGTGGAGTGGGAGCAGCACCCCACAGCATCCATTAGTCCCAAGTGACTAGATTTTCAAAAGGTATATAATATGAACACGCAGAATTTAGTCCTGACAAGTGTGAGTTGAAGGTATCTATCCAGCTTTGTATCAACAAATTTCTCAAAGTGTATGAAAAACACGCGTTAGATGCTGAAGAGGCACTTGAAAAAATTAATTTATCAGCCATTTCTGGCACATCTTTAGTTTTACATACTGAAGACGTGACTATATTATTCTGATTTGTGTGTATGTACAGTTTTTTTTCTTTCTTGGCTTTCCCTCTACCTTTCCACCCACACCAACCCCAATACAGTGTGCAGAAAATAACTATAATATGCAGGCTTTGATGGATACGGATTTAAATGTGGCCCAGATTTTCATTTCAGGAACAAGATTTCTGCACTACCAGGTTCCACAGGCATGTGTCAGAGAATTTTTAGTTTAATTAAACATGTCTATCTCCAGAACCATTCTCTAGCTGTCTATTGAACACACCACAAATATTCCTTGGAGATAATTAATTCTGCCAGGATAGAAATAAACAGAAGTAAAAGCTAGAAAAATCATAAAGGGTGGCCATATGTCCAAACAGAAAGCACACATCCCAGCAGGAGAACCATTTGGGTACAGAGGTAAATCTATTTGTCACGGAATTGAAGCAGATGCACTTAGAAATTCCCAGCCAGCCCACCTTTATTAATGGCAAATATTCCTCCAATAAACAGTGCCCTCCCCTGCCATTAATAAGAGATTTTTTAAAAAGTGTAAAATCTGAAATACGAAAAGATGTGTAGAATCTTAAGCCTCTTGTAGACACAGGACACACATCAAGAAATTAACCTGGCTTCTTACCTTTGCAGATTCCATCAGGGTGCTTTATAGATGAAGCATCTCAATGACTGGAAAGGCTTCTAAGGCTGAAAAGCCCACCTGGCCTCCAAGGTTGCTGGAAACATGGTTTGACATCCGTAGGGTTAGTCAAAAGCTCTGCGGCCAAAAGCTCTCCCACTCGGGGGGCATCTCAGAGTCACACCCTCTGAAAGAGACTGAGCTGCTGGAGTGGAGTTTAGTCTCTGGCTCCCGGATCTCTGTTTGCCTGGCCAGGTGCACATCCTTATAATCACTATCTCCAGTTAGGGGGCAGAATTGATTTCACTTGTTTCCTACGCACCAGCCCAGTCAACCTCAAACTCCAGGAATTTCCAAAGGTTACTCTCTCCCAGAATAAAATTCTAGATATGACTCTGCTTATGTGTTTTATGGTCTGTCCAAGGTAAAGTTATTTTTTCCTTTGTAGACAGAAATCCAAACGCTGAAGATTAGCGTGCAAGTCCAAACGCTAACAGAAGTTTCCTGATGAGTATTGAATCGGGAGCCAATTGAATTTCCAGTTTAATAGTCTGCAAGCTAAGTCATCCTGATGCATTGATCCCAAAATAGATGTGAGATGCCCGTGTGATTTGAATACTTTAGGTCTGGTGACTAACCCTTCTTTTCCTCTGGATGGTGGCTAAATGAACACTGCTGTGATTTTCTTTAACAATTTTCCTTTTTCAGGGCTTTTGATTCTACCTGATCTCCCTTTAAATTGGCCCCTCTTTTTAAATTAAAGCTAAATTAATAAATACCTGTTGGGAAGATATTAGTGCATTGCTGATAACCTGATGCTTTGCTTAGTATTATTATTACATGAAATAGAAAAAAAAAACAGACTTAAAGTTGAATCTGAAATATTAACATTAGGGATAAACTTTTTTTGGCTGTTTTCTGGCTTTGGTTTTTTTTTTTTTTTTTTGGCCACACCCACAGCCTACGGAAGTTCCTGGGCCAGGGACTGAACCTGAGCCACAGCAGTGACCTGAGCCACAGCAGTGACAATGCTGGACATTTACCCACTAGGCCACCAGGGAACTCCAGGGATAAGCTTGTCTTGGAAGAAATTTAAGAAGCAGGAAGAAAAACCGATCTTCCTTTTTTGTTTGGTTGGTTGTTTTCACAGAAAAGAAAGAGCTGGCAGAAGTAGCCCAGAATCTCTTATTTCAAGCAGCTCGAGTAGTTTTCTGACTGGACACAGGACTGAACCGGATGAGCTTTTGGGACTCTTTCCCAGCTCTAGACCATAATCTTCACGTGACAAGACTCTTCTTGTTATTCTTCCACTGACAGTGAGAACATTGCTGGAAAAAAAAAATGTAAGTAATTCTGAAGTTCAACAGACCTCCAAATCTTTATAAGAAACAGATTTTGGTGGGTGTTGAGATAATTAATTTCATATTTGCTCTCCATTTGGTGCTACTTTCCCAAGCATTTCTTTCTTTTTTTCATTCTCCACAAATTCTTCTGCTGGAAAATGGCAATCGCATTTAACTGCAGAGAGGTCATTAGCTAGTGCATGCATAAATTTTATGTTTTAAGGAGTCTTTCATCCCTCTGTGAAATCAAAAGTAACACATCCCTATTCAATTGGTCTAATAACCAAGGTCAGGTTCGTTAAGTTATAATGTTAAAACAACCCAAAGTACATTATATGGAATACTTCTTGCTAACAACGTGATTGCCTTTTATCTTTATTTTATTCCTTAAAAAAAAAAAAGAACCTCACGCTGCCAATTAGAATTGTGTTGAGTAGCACTTAAAGGAGAAGAATCTAGAGGCAGGTTTAGCAACAGTGATCTGCAAACGTCTCAAATGCAATTTGGCACTAAAGAAAATCAGGGCTAAGCTTCCGACTTCCACCTGCAGCCGCGCCCTGGGAGAGATTCTATGGCTCTACCTTCGAAACCATACTGTCAGAGTTCCCTGGCGGTCTAGCAGTTAAGGACCTGGTGTTGTCACTGCTGCGGCTCCAGTCACTGCTGTGGTGTGGGGTTCGAACTTCCACGTACCTCGGGGGTGGCTAACAAAAACCCCACAGTGAATGAGGGAATGAGATCATTTTATCTGTCCTGATTACTCAAAACTCACCCACGATTGCGTTTTATTTCTTTGCCCCAGTTGACTACTTTTCTTGCCACCTGTGCATATGTTTTGCCCACACTCTTTTCATTGAACACATTGCCTTCCCTTACCCTGTAAGTATTGGAGATTTCTTCTCCTCGGCAGCACTCGAATTTAATAGATACAAACTATTGCCTTTGGAATGGATAAGCAACGAAATCCTGCTGTACAGCACTGGGAACTATATCTAGTCACTTACGACGGAGCATGATGGAGGATAATGTGAACAAAAGGGAGGTACATGCGTATGTGTGACTGGGTCACCTTACTGTACAGCAGAAAATTGACAGAATACTTTAAACCAGCTATAATGGAAAAAAATAACAATCATTAAAAAAATAAAGATCATTAAAAAAAAAAGACCAAGATGGGGTCTGCTTGGAGCTGGGTGTGGGGAGGAGCGAGCCCTCTGTTTTACTTTGTTGTATGTTACCTGGAGGTGGGTTTTGGGGGAGTGCTGGGAATCGTGGTGGAGGTGCTGAAATGGAGAGCTTATCCAGATTAAGATGAGCCAGAAACCGAGATTCCTAGAGAGGAATCATTTCACATTTTCAAGTGAGACCACCAGGGTAGAAGAGAACGTGAGCCCAGGTCAAGGAAAGAGGAGCCCGTGGAATTACAAGGTTCCATTAAGTACTTTTGAGAAAGGTGCATCCTTTTGGCAGATACTGATTGCCTATTAATACTTCAGCTGAGGACCACACAGGGTTACCACCATAAATAATGGGTCCTAAATTTCATCAGTGAGAAACATACCCGTTTGAGTTTCTCTGAAATTATCCTGAGGGTCCGTCATGAAACTAACATGTCACAGGGTCCTTCCTCCATTTCTAGTTGTGCTGTACAAATCTTTGCATGGTTTCTAAAGAGTCTTATTCCAAATCATGTCGCTTAATGGGCAGTACAAGACAATGCTTCCAATGGAAGAGAGAAATGAAGGAAAAGCACCCTCCTGTGTCCTTTTTTAAAATATAGTTTTCCTCCACGATGGCAATTCTACTATTAAGATGGTTTCCTTCCACTTTGTTGGAAGATTTCTCTTGCAACGTGTTCACAGCTGTGACCTGAAAAGTGTGGCCTATTTTCCTATCTGTCTCTCCCTACCTTTTAAGAAGAAGCAACATAATAAAAGGGATATGTCGTTTCCATGTCTTGGCTATTGCATATAGTGCTGCAATGAACCCTAAATGTCCATCAACAGAGGAGTGGATAAAGAAGATGTGGTACATACACACAAAGGAATATCACTCAGCCATTAAAAGGAAAGAAATAATGGCATTTGCAGCAACATGAATGGACCTAGCAATGATCGTGCTAAGTGAAGTCAGACAGTGAGATACCAACATCAAATGCTATCACTTACACGTGGGATCTAAAAAAAGGACACAGTGAACTTTGCAGAACAGATACTAACTCATAGACTTTGAAAAACTTACAGTTTCCAAATGAGACAGGTTGGGGGTGGGGAGATGCACCCAGGGCTTGGGATGGAAATGGTTAAAATTGGGTTGTGATGTGGGTTTTATTACAATAAATGTAATAAAAGTCATTGAGTAAAAAAAAAATAAATCAAAAATAAAAATCAAAAGGACTATGTCTATGGACTGAAAGTCAGAACTAATTACCAGTCCTAGTTCTATGATTTTTTTTTTTTTTTAATGTGTCGCTTCAAACAAATTTACCACACTCGGCTCCATTTAGGAAAGGGAAGACTTCCTAATTCTGTAGCTTTCCACTTATTTAATACCAGAATCCTTATTTGCAATTAGAACTTTATTCAAAAGTCCCAGCATATGGAACAGATCAAAGTGGAATCCCTTAACCTGAGGTGGGGAGACGGCAGGTGGGAGGTTGACTCACCTCTCCTCTCGGGCTGCATTAGCCTCTCAGTCCCCTCACTCAGGAGACTAAGGGCGGATTTTAAAAAGCCCAAATCCCGGGAGTTCCCATCGTGGTTCAGTGGTTAACGAGCCCAACTAGTATCCATGAGGATGAGGGTTCGATCCCTGGCCTTTCTCAGTGGGTTAAGGATCTGGCATTGCCATGAGCTGTGGTGTAGGTGGCAGATGTGGCTCGGATCCTGCATTGCTGTGGCTGTGGTGTAGGCCGGCAGCTACAGCTCCTGTTAGACCCCTAGCCTGGGAACCTCCATATGCTGCGGGTGTGGCCCCCAAAAGACAAAAGACAGAAAAGCCCACATCTCGATGAGCCCTTCCAGATATAAGTCTATGATTTAATGATCAGTTACCCCACACTTCCACTCTGATGCAGAGTATTGGCTCGATTTCAATTAGTGTGAATCATATCAGAGAAAGGGAAAGTCGGGAAGTCAAAACCTTGCAAAAGATAAAGAAGGAAAACATTGTTTCCTAATAGATAGCAGGAAACAGACTTCCAATGTCCCTAGGAAGTTGTGTTGAATAGACTTGTTTTTCACTGCTGGCATCGCTTTCTGGGTCTGGCTCTGTGCGGCTAGTTTAGGGAGCAGTGGCTCTCCCTCAGTGCTGACTCCAAGGTCGACCTCTTCCTAAGGACTTCGCTTGCCTCAATTCCCAAGCCCTTCTCGATGGAGGAGCGACCCAGACCAGTACACGCAGCCTCACCCCCACCTGTCGCTCCGTCTTGCAGGCCCAGGAGCTGTCACCCAGAACCCAGTGACCCAGCCAACTCTGCAGCACCTCTTTCCTTCCATAGGGCCTCTTGGTGACTAACCAAGTGATGGGCCAGGAGCGCTCTAAGCAATGAAGTCCTACCGTACAGCAAAGGGAGCTATAGCCAATCTCTTGGAATAGACCATGGTAGAAGATAGTATGAGAAAAAGAGTGTACGTATTTGTGTGACTGGGTCACTAGGCTGTGCAGTAGAAACTGGCGCAACATTGTCCATCAACTATAATGAAAAGAAAAAGGTCTGGTGCAAAGACTAGAACTTAAAAAATATAATTACTGTCATTTCATGAGTATTAACTATATGCCAGGTATGATGCTAAGAGCTTTATCACTATGCACGTGGAGGAAACCATCCTGCGAGGCAGCTTTTATTTTTTCCTTCTCCCAGGGGAAGAAATTGAGACTCTGAGTCATTCAAGACACAAAGACCATATTGAGCATGAGTGCAAGTACCTGGAGAGAGGCCTTTCCTGGTTCCACGGGAGTTGGGAGTTCTGCTTAGAGAAGGCTCCTGACACGGCCTTGCAGCCCTGGATGATAGTCTCCCGGCTGCTTCCTTGGTGCAGCTGGCAAAGTGGTCACAGAGAGACTGTCAACCGAATACAGGCCATTTATTTACTTATTTCTTATTAGGGCCGAGCCCGTGGCACCTGGAAGTTCCCAGGCTTGGGGTTGAATTGGAGCTGTAGCTGCCGGCCTACACCGCAGCCACAGCAATGCCAGATCCTAGCCACATTTGTGACCTATACCACAGCTCACAGCAACGTCAGATCCTTAACCTACTCAGCAGGGCCAGGGATCGAACCCACAACATCATGGATACTAGTCAGGTTCATTACCACGGAGCCACAACAGAAACTCCCCAATACAGGCCATTTAAAACACTGCTAGAAGTTTAGCAAATATTTTAGATCACTGACGATGTTGGCAAGTAATTTACATTATGGAAGCAATCATTTAATCACTGCAATTAGCCAAATTATGACCTATTTAGCTGATGATCTTTTCATTATATAATTAAAAAAAATTCCACATTATATTATTCTGGCCAATGCTGAATTGTTTTTTTTTTCATAATTTCCTCCTGAAAAGTGTAATTTACTATATGGTACAATGTAATTTTGTATAGAAATTAAGTTTCATTTTATTTCTAATTACAGGATAAATCTTCCCATTACTACTGTGACCTGTACATAACCAATGAGAGGACTTGACCTTTTGGAAAAATGCAGCTGTAGAGGCTAGAACAAAGGCAGTCAGTTAAGTTTTCTTTTTTTTTTTCAGACATCTTAAGAAAGTGCTGACTTCCTGCTCAAAAAGACGATACCATCAACCTAGCAGTGGTTTTCAACTAGCTGCACATTAGAATTCCCTGAGGAGCTTAAAAAAAAAATCTTCATGTCCAGGGGTCACTCCCCAGGGATTCTGATTTAGTTGGTCTGAGGCGGGGGCCATCATGCTTTTAAAATCTCTCCAGATGTCTGTATTCCCCGTGCTGTACAGTATATTCTGGTAGCTGATTTTATTTTAATACATAGGAGTTTGTTCCTTTTCATCCCCTCCCCCCACCCTGCCCCTCCCCCCTTCCCACTCTCCACTGGTAACCATTAGTTTGTTCCCTAAATCTGTGAGTCTATTTCTGTTTTCTTATATTGGCTAGTTTGTTGTATTTTTTAGATTCCACACGTAAATGATAATCATACTATAAACGGAGTATGACCTTTAAAAATCATGAATCACTATGTTGAACACCTGAAACTTACATAATATTGTACATCAACCAGACCTAAATGAACAAAAAATTTTAAAGGGTGGGAGAGGGTGGGGTAGGAGGAATCTTCAAATTTGTCAGGTAAAGGTTTCTCTGGCTCCTAAAAACTCACTCTCCAAAAAGGAAAGATTGTACTATGGGTGGGAGTGTAAATGAGAACCACCACTGTGGAAAAACAATGGAAACCAGTATGGCGGTTCCTCAGAAAACTAAATAGAGAACTCCCACATGACCAAGCAATCCCATTCCTGGGCATATATCCAGACAAAACTTTCATTCAAAAAGATACATGCACCCCTATGTTCATCACAGCACTATTCACCAAGACGTGGAAACGACCTAAATGCCCACTGACAGATGAATAGATTAAGAAGATGTAGTACATATATGCAATGGAATACTACTCAGCCCTAAAAAAGAACAAATAATGCCATGTGCAGTAACACGGATGCAACTGAAGATTCTCATACTCAGGGAAGTCAGTCAGAAAGAGAAAGACAAATACCATATGATATCACTCATACGTGGCATCTAAAATAGGGCACAAATGAACCTATCTACAGAACAGAAACAGACTCACAGACATGGAGAACAGACTTGTGGTTGCCAAGGGGGATGGAGGAAGGAGTGGGATGGACAGCGAGTTTGCGGTTAGTAGATGCAAACTAGTACATTTAGAATGGATAAGCCATGAGGTCCTGTTGTATAGCACAGGGAACTATATCCAGTCACTTGTGTTAGAACATGACAAAAGATAATATGAGAAAAATGTTTTATCTATCTATCTATTTATCTATCTATCTATCTATCTATTTATGTATGTATGTGTGTCAATTAATTGTACAGCAGAAATTGACCCAACATTAGAAATCAACCATAACAAAAAATTTTTAAAAAGCAAGGGTACAATCCAAAAGCAACAGAATACACATTCCTCTCAAGTGCGCACGGAACATTCTCTAAGATTGATCACATCCTGGGTTACAAATCAAGCCTCAGTAACTTTAAGAAAATTGAAATCATATCAAGCATCTTCTCTGACCACAATGCTATACTACTGGAAATCAACAACAAGAAAAAAATGGCAAAAAATACAAACACGTGGAGACTAAACCACACGCTACTAAACAACCAATGTATCACTGAAGAAATCAAAGAGGAAATTAAAAAATATCTAGAAGCAAATGACAACAAAGATAGAACACTCCAAAACCTCTGAGATGCAGCAAAAGCAGTTCTAAGAGGAAAGTATATAGCAAAACAAGCCTACCTCAGGAAACAAGAAAAAGCTCACATAAACAACCTAACTTTACATCTAAAGCAGCTAGAGAGGGAAGAAGCCAGGTTGTGGAAACAACCTAAATGCCCATCGACAGAGGAGTGGATAGGGAAGATATGGTCATACACACAATGGAATATTACTCAGCCATTAAAAGGAAAGAAATAACAACATTTACAGCAACATGGATGGACCTAGAAATTATCATGAGAAGTGAAACCAGTCAGACAATTACACAGCAACACCCAATCCTACTGCTTATATGTGGAAACTAAAGAGACACAATGAACTTCTTTGAAAAACAGACAATGACTCACAGATTTTGGAAAACCTTGGTTTTTCAAATAAGACAATCTGGGGGGTGGGGGGATGCATTGTGGGTTTGAGACACAAAATCTATCACATTGATTTGTGATGATCTTTGTACACCTATAATTGAAATAAAATTCATTGTTATTAAATTCATTCTAATGTTAAAAAAATATAAAAAATAAAAAAAATTTAAAAATTAAAAAAAAAGCAAGGGTACAAAGTGATACTTGGAACAAGCACTGAGTGATTCTGATGATAGCACAGTACAAAAAAAAAAAAATCTCTCCAGATGATCCTGATGTGCAGCCAAGGTTAAAAACCACCGAGAAGGTGATTTTCGCCTGTTCTGCCTGTATTTGTGTTCTGTTGCTTCTGGTAGGACTTACTGGTAGACAGAGTCAAGAAACACTGTGCTGGGTCTGTGGGAGCAGCAAGGCAGGGTTACGAGGATGGTTACAGAAGATCCACACAAACAACCTGACTGTAGGTTCACAACCTAGAGAGTTAGAAGTCTGCAGTTATAGAAAGATGAGACACAGGCTACAGACCAAGATTCTGGAGAGTTGTGCTCGGTTGCCAAACACTCCCATATCGGTGGCTGGGGACTTGCAAAATGGTCAGGAATTTAAGCAGATAATTTATTTGCTGTGAGACCACACATCTTGCATCCAAAAGCAAAAGTTACCTGAGTTAACGAGCTTCTTGTAAAATCGAGCTTCTTGTAAAATTCTGGGCCAAAGGATACCTGAGTGGATGCAATGACCATAGTTAAGAGTACTGTGCCTCTCCCATTGTGGCTCAGCAGGTTAAGAACCTGACTAGTATCCGTGAGGATGCAGGTTCGATCCCCACTTGCTCATTCGGTTAAGGATCTGGTGTTGCCACAAGCTGCAGTGTAGCTCACAGATGTGGCTCAGATCTGGCACCATGGCTGTGGTGTAGTCTGGCAGCTGCAGCTCCCACTCAGTCCCTAGCCTGGGAACTTCTATATGCCACAGGTGCAGCCCTAAAGCACACACACACACAAAATCAAAACACTTCAGGATTCAAACACATACTCGACATTTGCCAGCTCGAGGTAAGATGCTTGGATGATAATGAATTTGAATGACAGGTGCTTTCTGCCCCAGAACGTGCTCTCGACATCACCGGGAGGAAGGATGGAGGAGCTCTGGCTGCCCTGAGTTCAGTCCTGAGCGAGAAAGGACAAGCGTGCTTGGGAGGCTGTCTTTAGCCCCTGAAGATGTTTTCCTGAGGGAAGCTCAACCATCATGGGTTTTCCATATGCTGATCAGTTAACCAACCCAGCAGCCCCCAAACCACATGCGTATGAAACCTGGGCACAGAGATCAAAAGGAGGCATACGTGTGTTCTTTTATTTCACTTTTCTTCCTGCTTCTTAGAGCCACGCTCGTGGCATATGGAGGTTCCCAGGCTAGGGGTCGAATGGGAGCTACAGTTGCCGGCCTACAGCACGGCCACAGCAAAGCCAGATCCGAACCACATCTGAGACCTACACCACAGCTCACGGCAATGCCGGATCCTTAACCCACTGAGCGAGGCCAGGGATCGAACCCACATCCTCATGGATACTAGTCGGGTTTCTTAACTGCTGAGCCACAAAGGGAACTCCACCCATTGTGTTCTTTAAAAAAAAAAAAAAAAAAAAAACAGTTTTATTGACACAATTGATACAACATCAGCTGCATATATTTGAAGTGTACAATTTGATGTTTGATACTCTTGTGAAACCATCACCGCATTCAGGATAATGAACATATCCATCATGCCTCCGATTTTTTCTCATGCCTTCGTAATCCCTCCTTCTACCTCTCTCTCCATCCTGAAGCCACCACTTCTTTGCTTTTTATTACTGTAGATTAGTTTGACTTTTTTAGAGTGTCAGGTAAACCGAATCATAGGATACATACCCTCTTTAGTCTGGGTTTCTCAATCGGTGTAATTATTTTGAGATTCATCAATTTTTTAAAAACATTTTAATTTCGTTGAAGTTTAGTTGACTTACGATGTTGTATTAGTTTCAGGCGTACAGCAAAATGAATCGGTCAGGCATATATACATATTCATTCTTTCTTACCATATAGGTTATTACAAACTATTGAGTAGATTTACCTATGCTCTAGATACAGCAGTTTCTCGTTAATCATCGATTTTATATAGTAGTGTGTATGTGTTATTCCTGCCCGCCTAATTCTGTCCTCCCCTTCATGGTTTCAATTATGGTAACCTTAAGATTGGTTTTGAGGAGTTCCCGATGTGGCTCAGTGGTTAATGAACCCGACTAGTATCCGTGAGGACGTGGGTTTAATCCCTGGCCTTGGTCAGTGGGTTAAGGATCTGGCGTTACCGTGAGCTGTGGTGTAAGTCGCAGAGGCAACTTGGATCCCATGTTGCTGTGGCTGTGGTGTAGGCCAGCGGCTACAGCTCTGACTGGACCCCTAGCCTAGGAGCCTCCCTATGTCGTGGGTGTGGCCCTAAAAAGACAAAAAAAAAAAAAAAAAAAAAAAAAAAAAAAAAGACTGGTTTTGAAATCTGTGAGTTTACTTCTGTTTTATAAATACGTTCTTTTGTATGTTCTTTTGTCTTTTTACGAGATTCCACATATAAGTGATATCATATGATATTTGCCTTTCTCTAACTTCACTTTGTATGATAGCCTCGAAGTCCGTCCATGTTTCTGCAAATGGCATTATTTCATTATTTTTATGGCTGAGTAATATATGTATTTATGTACCACATCTTTAACTGTTTATCTGCTAACAGACACTTTGGTTGCTTCCATGTCTTGGCTAGTGATTTTTACTTTTTTTTTTTAGGGCCGCACCGCGCATATGGAGGTTCCCAGGCTAGGGGTCCAATTGGAGCTACAGCTGCCAGCCTACACCACAGCCACAGCAACGCGGGATCTGAGCCGCATCTGCAACCTACACCACAGCTCAGGGCAACACTGGATCCTCAACCCACTGAGCAAGGCCAGGGATCGTACCAGCATCCTTATGGATACTATTTGGGTTCGTTAACCTCTGAGCCATGAAGGGAGCTCCTGATTTTATTTTTATACAGAGCATATTTAGCCATTTTTCATAAGTAGTGGATGGAAAACGAGCCCCTTTCCTGACTTTTAACAGTTCCTTCTTGGTCTCCTGTGTCACTTCTCTTCTGCTCATCACCCAAAAATGCTGGATTTCTTGATGGTTCCGCTTGGATCCATGCTTTTTGAACCTACATGCTCAGTTCTGTCATCTGGAAAGGAGGCAGTAGAAGCGGGGGCTTTCAAGGCCACTTCCAGCTCTGACACTCACGGACTGGGCCATGCCATGACAAAGTCACCGGTGTGAAGGCCGGGTCTTGCCCTCTCTTTTTCTCCTTTTACGCTTTTGGAATCTCTGCTCTTTAACCCCATCATGTTTCCTCCGTAATATGCTTCAGCTAATACGGCTCAGCACCAAAGCCTCCTCCTCCCCCATATGGTGACTGACTAAGGATTTTAAATTCTGCCATAAAACTCCATTGCCAAACCCTTGGGAGATCATACTCTCTGATAGTTTAGAAAAACCCAGCCTTTCTAGATTAAAGCTGGATATACACACACTATCACAGCCTTGCCCTTGAAATACTTGTAAGTTTTCCTACAAAATTATTAGCCCATGTACAACCGTTTCCTTTTTCTGATGAATATTTGTCTTATTTTTAACAAATGGCTATTTTCACAGCCAGCTACACAGTCCTCTTTCCAGCTCAATGTACTTTATTCTCTGCATGTCTTAGTAAGAAAACATTTCTTAAATACTTCTATTTTAGATTTGGGGGCAGCATTTTTTTTCAGTCCTTTGATTTCTTTCCTTCTAGATTCAATACTGTTTTTCCCATATATATATTAGTGAGTATAGAAATCATTATACAAATCATTTTATTATTATTTCATGTTAGATACACATCTGTTTTCAAACATCACAGACTGAACTTGGGACTTCTTTTGTACACAAGTATCACTATCGCAGGGCAAGGTGGAATTTATGATTGAAAACATGAGAATAGAAAGATGTTATTTCTTCTCTCAAAATAAGACTGCACATCAAAATCATACAATGATGGAGAGTCCTCAGAAAAGTCAAAATAGAATTACCATTTGATCCAGCAATCCCACTCCTGGGCATCTATCCAGAGGAAACCATGACTCGAAAAGACACGTACTCCAGTGTTCATTGCAGCACTCTATGCAATAGCCACGTCATGGCAACAACCTAAATGCCCATGGACAGAGGAGTGGATAGGGAAGATATGGTACATACACACACTGGAATATTACTCAGCCATTAAAGGGAACGAAATAACAGCATTTATAGCAACATGGATGGACCTAGAAATTATCATGCGAAGTGAAACCAGTCAGACAATTAGACAGAAACACCCAATGCTACCGCTTACGTGTGGAAACTAAAAAGACACAATGACCTTCTTTACAGAACAGTAAATGACTCACAGACTTTGGAAAACCTTTGGTTTCCAAATAAGACAATCTGGGGGGTGGGGGGATGCACTGAGGGTTTGGGACGGAAATGCTATCAAATTGAGTTGTGATGATTTTTTTACACCTATAATTGTAATAAAAATCATTAAGCAATGAAAAAAAATAAAATTCATCCCTGGAAGTAATAAATTTACTTGAATTAAAAAAAATCATACAATGAAGCTGACTTTAGAAGGGCTATCATAGTAGGCTGGCAGCTGTAGGTCCAACTTGACCCCTGGCCCAGGAACTTTCATATGCTGCAGACGTGGCCATGAAAAGGAAAAAAAAAAAGATTGAGAATTGATGCTGCTATGTAGATGCAGTTATATGCAGATGGATTAGCTTGTATATACTCTTGAGAACTTTCAGGCAGAAAGGAAGAGGGGATTTGAGAATGACAAAGATTTGTTAGCTGCTGTGGGCAATCAGGGAATTAAGGAAGGATGCTAATTCAGACGGTCTAGCTAAGAATGGAGACAAACAAAACCAGATTGGCAGCTGGAAGTGGAATGGATATATTTATACTGGAACTAGAGATTATAGTTAGGAAAAGTGGATTGATGTTAAAGTCATATTTTTATAGTATAAGTAATATTTACATTAACTTTTATGTGGAAACTATTTTATAGATTCTTCAAACTTAAGGAATGGGATTTGAATTTGGTGACCTTCCAGTCTGAGGTGTTTTAGTTCTACTCCAGAACCATACAAAGGTGGTGGTAGCATTCTGTTAGGGTTTGGTGAAATGTTTAAATCTAACAGTTTTATTCTAATTAATTATTATTATTATTATTATTATTATTATTACTTTATCATTATTTTTGCTTTTTAGGGCTGCACTGCAGCATATGGAAATTCCTTGAGCTAGGGGTCAAATTGGAGCTGTAGCTGCTGGCCTACACCACAAGCCACATCAACATGGGATCTGAGGTGCACCTGCAACCTACACACAGCCCACAGCAACGCAGGATCCCTGAACCACAGAGCAAGGCCAGGGATCGAACCCGCATCCTCGTGGATACTAGTCGGACTCATCTCCACTTCACCCCAAACAGCTTGATTTTATAGTGTAACGAAGGACAGGCTACCTGATCTAAGAGTCTAAGCCTCTAGGAAATAAGAATTGTATTTAAATGAACTCAAACCAAATAAAGAGTAGGCATTTAGTCTATGTGATTTAATTGTAATATTTTTTGTCAACACAAACACACAGCTTATATTTAAAGTAAATACGGTCTTGGAGTTCCTGTCGTGGCTCAGAGGAAATGAATCCGACTAGGAACCACGACCTTGTGAGTTCGATCCCTGGCCTCGCTCAGTGGGTTAAGGATCCGGCATTGCTATGAGCTGTGGTGTACGCCGGTAGCTCCAATTAGACCCCTAGCCTGGGAACCTCCACATGCCAAGGGTACAGCCCTAAAAGGACAAAAGACAAATAAATAAATAAATAAATAAATAGGGTTTTTGTTCACATGTTGCTTGAGAAATTGAAAATGGGTTAAGGTTAAGCCCTAGATCTGAATTTGCATAAGGTACATTATTCAGCAACACAGAGGCCTGATTAAAGTGCCTAGGGCTGCTCATAATTCCTGACAGTTTTTTGTTTGTTTGCTTTATAGGGCCACACCCAAGGCATATGGAGGTTCCCAGACTAGAGGTTGAATCAGAGCTGCAGCTGCCAGGCTACACCACAGCCACAGCAATGCCAGAACCAAGCCATGTCTGCGACCTACACGACAGCTTATGGCAACACTGGATCCTTAATACACTGAGTGAGGCCAGGGATCAAATCCGAAATCTCATGGTTCCCAGTCGGATTTGTTTCTGCTGTGTTATAACGGCAACTCCTTGATAGTTTCTTATTTTAAAAACTGTGCTATAAAATCTAAGCATCTTAGATATATTCCCTCTAAATGATAAAAAAGCTTTCGAAGGGTTCCTCAGTTCATCTAAACCATTTTAAGGTCCTGGTCTATTAAAATTAATGTACCTCCTAGACATTAAGACAGTAGACTGACCTTCCAAATACGTAAATAACATACATTTAAAAATATGGCTAAAATACACAAAAACTGCATCAACATTAAATTAACGTACAAAGAGTCAATACTCCCATTACTTTTGTCATGGAGCTCAAGTGGTCACCAAAAGCCTACATGGACTTTCTGGCATTTAATATTTCTGGCCTTCAAAAATGGCAGTTTCACACAGTCAACTCGATACAAAATGGAAATCCGAGCAGTAGGTGAATCATGTCAACTAGCTGCTCAGAGTACATTTTTCCACTTGCAAGAAAATCAAAGAATTGGACACAGTGTCTAGATGCAACGGGAGACTTTCAGTTTATGACCAAAAGGAAAAAAGCGGAGGCTGAAAGAAACGCCGGTTTGAGGATCCCCCTTTGGGATCAGCTAAGTGATGAGAGCTAAGCCCTGACAGCTGGTCCCTCTGACGTGGGCAGGGATCCTGGGATTCAGCTCGCAGAAGGACAGACGGATGCTAAAAGCAGTATTCAGGTAAATCGCAGACAGCCAGTGGCCCAACACTTGTCAAAATCTGGAAGACCACAAGCAGGAGAAATGAAAGGTCTTCCTGAGGCAATAAAATCAAAGCAAAGTTGGTAACAGTTGAGGTCAGTAAAATTGATACCTAACTTACACCTCACTTTTGCCATTACTTCACATCTTAAGGCAAAAGTGGAAATTTTATTAAAAGTGTTTTTTGGTGTTTTTTTTTTTTTTTTTTTTTTGGTAGGAGTTCCCTTCATGGCTCAGCGGTTAACGAACCTGACTAGGATCCATGGGCATGTCGGTTGGATCCCTGGCCTCTCTCAGTGGGTTAAGGATCCGGCATTGCCGGGAGCTGTGATGTAGGTCACAGATGCGGCTTGGATCTAGCATGGCTGTGGCTGTGGTGTAGGCCAGAAGCTGTAGTTCCGATTCAACCCCCTAGCCTGGGAACTTCCATATGCAGAGGATGTGGCCCTAAAAAGCCAAAAAAAAAGGAAAAGATTTTTTTTGTGGGACTTTAATGAAACCATTTGCACCTGATAACTGTTGGAAACCGTCAGTTCCCTTTGCCTCTCTCCTAGCCTCTCAGGGTTTGATCGCAGATTTTGCCAGTGAGCGGTGAGTCTTGAAATAGAGCCCACAATGATCACGCGAAGAGACAGCCGCTCGCAGGGGTGTGTCAGAGAGCGCCCTGCAAATGCCAGGGCGCCCCATTTTTCTGCACCATGAAAATATTTATGTTTGCTTTTCCTCCTTCCTCAGCCTGAACGACTTCTCGGCAATGCAGCTTGGCTTCCACCCAGCCCTGCTCTCAGGCCGATCTGCTTTGATGAATGTCACCAGCGACCTCTTTGGTTCCAGTTCCACGCAGACCTTGAGGGCCGGGCGACACTTCCTTCCCTCCCTTCCTGTGGTTTCTCCTCTCTGATTCACCTCTACCGCCTCTCCTTCCATCTGCTCCTCTCTAGTTCCCTTTTTATTTATTATTTTTATTTTTGTCTTTTTGCCTTATCTAGGGCCGCACCCGCGGCATGTGGAGGTTCCCAGGCTAGGGGTCTAACAGGAGCTGTAGCTGCCGGCCTTCGCCACAGCCACAGCAACGCGGGATCCAAGCCACATTTGCAACCTACACCACAGCTCACGGCAACGCCAGATCCTTAACCCACCGAGCAAGGCCAGGGATCGAACCCGCAACCTCACGGTTCTTAGTCGGATTCGTTAACCACTGAGCCACGAAGGGAACTCCTAGTTCCCTTTTTAATTGTCAGCCCTCCACAGAGCTCTTTACTCAGGTTCATGAGTTTCTCCATTGCTTTTTCCAAACCACGACTCCCCCTCCCTCGTATGAAGATTCCTGTACCAATATCAGCACTCGTGTGGCCTGCTCCAGCCTCTGGCCTGTGAATCCAACTGCCGAATGAATAGATACACCAGAGCGTCCCCCCAGACACCTCAAATCAAACTCCCCAACCCTCTGTGCTCCCACGGTCTTTATGCTAGCATTTATCACACTGTACAGGTAAGGGTTTTGACTAGATTTTCATCATTGTTAAACTCGCACTGCAGTAGAGTTGATTTACAAGGTTGCGATCATTTCTGCTGTATATCAAAGTCATTCAGTTATACATGTACACACATCCATTCTCTTTCAGATTCTTTTCCCACATAGATGATCACAGAATATTGGGTAGAGTTCTCTGTGCTGTACAGCAGGTCCCTGTCGGCCAATCATTACATATACCTCAGCGTGCATATGCCAGTCCCAAACCCTAGTCTAGCCCTCTCCCCCGCACCTGTCTCCTTTGTTTTCAAAGTCCGTGAGTCCGTTTCTATTCTGCAAATTTCATCTGCACCCTTTTTGTAGATTCCACATATAAGTGATATCATACGATGTCTGTCTTTCACTGTCTGACTTGACTTCACTTAATATCATGATCTCTAGGTCCATCCAGGTTGCTGCAAATGGCATTATTTCTTTTTCATGGGTGAATAATATTCCATTCTCATCATTTTATTGAAGGCAGGGACTGTTTCTTATTCAACTTAGAACTCGATAATTTTGGCAAAAGCACTGCATTCACTAAGTATGAGTGAGCAAATACAAGTCTGGCGTCACTGCTGACTTGAACCTGACACAGAACATTCCTGCCTAAGCATCTCCTTCTTTCCTTAGTACGTCTGGGTTCTGTTTTGCTTACTGGGTTGCTTTGCTCTCAACTTTCTATAGTTGCCGGGTGACTTCCTTGGGCTGTCTCCTGGTTGGCTATGCTTCTAGGGCTCAGAGATTTCCCTTTGTAGCTAAATGGTCACATTTTTACCAGCCTCTGGAATGGTTCAGGGTCTCAGAGAAGTTCAATGGCAACTAAACACGTTTGTGGACTGTAACGGGCAGGGAAAGAATTTTCAAGGAGTCTCCTTATCTCTGCCTGGAGTCATCCCTCGTGACTTCTCTCTTGCTTCCTTTTTCTAATTTCTTGAATTTCAGTTGATTTAAAATGTTCTGTCAATTTCTGCTGCACAGCAAAGTGACCCAGTTATACACATATATACATTCTTTTTCTCATACTGTCTTGTCTTTGTGCCTTATTTTACCATCTGCTTCCTCCGAAAGGACCCTGCTTTCTCACAACTCAGCACTCCAGTGGGAATGTCCACTGCATTGGTAATGGATCTAGCGGACTTACAAAAGAAAAAAGGAGGAGGCTTATTACCCTCAAAATAAAAATGAAGGAGTTGAAGCTTTTCTCCAGCTTTTGTGGGATAAGGTCTTTGTGTTATTATTTTCCTTTTAAACTTTATTGTTTAAATTTCTGTATTTTTTACATTGTTTTAGTATAGTGGATTTACCACGTTCCTTCAATTTCTGCTGTACAGCAAAGTGACCCAGTCACACATACACATACATTTTTTTTTCATACTATCTTCCATCATGTTCTCATAAGAGACTGGGCACAGATCACTGTGCCGTACAGTAGGACCCCCTTAATTATTCATTCTAAATGTAATAGTTTGCATCCACCAAGCCCAAACTCCCCATCCGTCCCCTTCTGCCTCCTTGCCCCCCGACCTGGGGCAAACACAAGTCTGATCTCCATGCCTGTCATCAGTTTCTGTTTTGTGAGGAGAACATAAGATTTGACAAAATCCAATCCTTTTAAACTTTAAAACAGATACTCTATAACTGTTCTTCTTCTTCTTCTTCTTTTTTTTAATGGAAGACTTCTACTAAAATCAGGGTTTGGGAGAGACATATAAACTATTTGCCTTTTACAAAGCTGTTCTAATAAACTTCCTTTATTTGGACGTGTTGAGAACTAAAGATATTCTTATCAATTGAATGTTCCAGTTAATCAGTCCGAAAATACCTCTCAGATGCTTTCTCAGCACTGGCCTAGACATTGCAAAGACATCAGAAGAATTTTATAGTACAACTGAGGGTAAGAAGTTTAAGGCACGTATGGTAATTTACCAACAACTCCAGGCCATAGGAGCAAACCAGATACATCCTTAAAGAGGCCCTTGAAACTGCAAAAGTATTCCTCTGCCCCTCTGGTCAATTCACTCTCCCACTCTTCAAACTGAGTATTCGAGGCTTCTCTACGCTCCGCAGACTTCTGATGCAATGTGGTGGCTGCCTCGGCCGCAGCTGCCAACTTCACTGACACCCTGGTACCTCCCTCACTCCCCGTGTGACCTTGAATCCTGTGTCACTAGAGAGAAGAAGGCCTAAGGAGCCCTCAGCAACTTCCTCACCCTCCTGATGCCAAACGTATTAACCCAGCCCATCCTTTGCCCCCCACTTTGATAGAAACGAATTCTGCCTTCTCCTATGTAGGACCAAAAGTCCCCGTGTGATGTCCCCCCCCCGCCCCCGCCTTCTGGGGATTCTTAGAGACGCCCCTTCTTTTTTCACTTCTTTTGTCACCTTTCTCTCCTCCCTCCATCAGAATTTCCCGTCGGAATAAAGACAGAAGATGTTTTCGAACACCGTCAGGATTCCCATTTCAAAACTATTCTCGGAGTTCCTGTCGTGGCTCAGTGGTTAACGAATCCGACTAGGAACCATGAGGTTGCGGGTTCGATCCCTGGCCTTGCTCAGTGGGTTAAGGATCCGGTGTTGCCGTGAGCTGTGGTGTAGGTTGCAGACGTGGCTCGGATCCCGCGTTGCTGTGGCTGTGGCGAAGACCGGCGGCTACAGCTCCTGTTAGACCCCTAGCCTGGGAACCTCCATATGCCGCGGGTGCGGCTCTACATAAAGGCAAAAAGA
>PVHT020000080.1:18779897-18814792 GCA_004024745.2 Catagonus wagneri
AAAGGCAAAAAGACAAAAAAAAAAAAAACTACTCTCAACTCCCACTGCCCCCTCCCACCGCCCACCACCCCAGGCGGTGCTCACCTCCTCTCCCCCTTCGCGGGCATGTTCGTTTGGTAAGGGCCTGCTCTACACCGGCAGTCTCTACCTTTCACTTATCAGCCCAGTCTGGCTTCTTCTGCTCCATCATTCCTTCAAGTGAGCTCTTGCAAATATGACTGATGGGCTCCATGTCCATAGAGTCCACAGGTGTTTTCAGAGAGCTTCAAGGATCACTTGTGATACTGACTCACAGATCTATCCGTGAGCGGTGACCCCAACTCTGAGGCCAGACTTGAGTCACAGCTCTGCCATTTAATGCTTCTATACCTCAGAGAAGTTACTGAAAAACTCAATGCTATGATTTCCTCAACTAAGAGATGTAAAAATAGGTAATAACTAACCTCAAAGACCTGCAGATATTAAATGCATTGATTCTCTCACATGTGTGTATAAATTAGTCAGATGAGAGCCTAGAATTCATCTTTCTTCTGAAACTTGGACTCGTGTATTGAACCGCAGGGTAAACATTTCCACTTAGATGTCTCAAAGCTGATACAAAAGTTATCAGCACTTTTCTATTGTCGCAGTAATAAAGTACCACAAATTTATAATCTTACAGTTCTGAAGGTTAGAAGTCTGACCTGGGTCTCTACGGGCTAAAATCGAGGTGAAGGCAGGGCTAATTTCCTCTCTGGAAGTTCAAGAGGGAAATCTACTTCCCTGCCTTCTCCAGCCTCTACAGGCCACCTGCAACCCTTGGGTGATAGGCCCTGCTCCATCTCCAAAGACGGCAACATTGCATCTCTTCCTCTGACTCTCTTCTGCCTCCCTCTTCACCTTTTAAAACGCTGAGATGTAATTCATGTACCATAAAGTTGACTGAAGTGTAAAACCCAGTGGTTTTTAGCATCTTGACAAAGCTGTATCTGTATCATCACTAATCCCACAGTTTTCCCAACACTGCAAAAAGACATCCTACACCCCTTAGCACTCACTTCTCGTTCCTCTCTACCCCACCCCTGGCAACCACTAATCTACCTTGTGACTCTATGAGTTTGCCTATTATGAACATTTCATTTCATACAAACAGAAACATACAATAAGTGGTCTTTTGTGTCTGGCTTCTTTCACTTAGTTCATCCATGTGGTAGCACGTATAAGTACTTTCAACCTTTCTATGACTGAAAAAATCTCATCATATGGATATATCACATTCTTATCCATTCATCAGTTGATGGCTATTTGGGTTGTTTCTACCTTTCGGCTATTATAAGTAATGCTGTTACGAACACTCCTGTACAAGTTTTTGTATGAACATTTGTTTTCAATCTTTCTATACTCTTGGGTATATATCTCAGGGCAGAACTATATCATAACCCTGCATTTAACCTTTTCTGGAATTACTGCGCCATTTTTCAAAGTGGCTGAGTCCTTTTCCGTACCCACCAGTGGTGTTCCAAATCCTAACACCTGCTACTGTCTTTTTCTTTTAATCTTTTCATCTTTCTCTATAGCCAGCCTAGTGGCTGTGAAGTAGCAACTCCTGGTGGTTTCGATTTGCATTTTCCTAATGACTAATGATGTTGAGGATCTCTTCATATGCTTCTTGACCATTCATATATCTTCTTTGGAGAAATGTCTACTCAAATCTTTAGCCTCTTTTTGAGTTTCTTATCTTTTTATTATTGAGCTATAAAAGTTCTTCTTACAATCTGGATACCAGACTCTTCTCAGATATATGATATGCAAATACTTTCCTCCACACTATGGCTTGCCTTACTTTTTTGATAGTGTGCTTTGATGTATAAAAGCTTTTAATTTTGATGAAGTCCAATATACTTTTTCTTTGGTTGCTTGTACTTATGGTGTCGTATTTAAGAAGCCACTGCTTATCAAAGGTTATGAAGACTGACATCTGTGTATTCTTCAGAGAATACTGTAGTTCTAGTTCTTACATTAGAACCTTGATCCACTCTGAATTAATTTTTGTATATCAAATGATTAAGGGGTCCAGAATTCATTCTTTAGCATGTGGATATCAAGTCGTCCCAGTACTATTTGTTGAAAAGTTAATTTTTTTTTCCCCATTAAATGCTCTTGGCACTCTTGTCAGAATCAATGGACCATAGCTGTATACATTAATTTCCAGACCCTCAATTCTGTTCCACTGATCTATATGTTTATGCTTATGCCACACTGCTTTGATTACTGTTTCTTCAGATTAGGGTTTAAAATTGGGAAGTGAATCCTCCAACTTTCTTCTTTTTCAAGACGTTTGACTGTTTCGGGTTCCTTATAATTCCATATGAATTACAGGATCAGGCTGTCTAATGCTGTAAAAAAGGCACTCGGCATTTTGAGGGGGACTGCACTGTATTGTAGATTAATTTCAGTGGTATTGGCATCTTAATATTAAGTCTTGCAATTAAAGAACACAGAATATCTTTCCACGTATGCAGGCATTCTTCAAGTTCTTTCAGCAATGTCTTACACTGTCAAGTGTACAAGGATGCAGGTGCTCCATTCCTCCCAGCCCCCTTGCATCTCATCCCAGGTGTGTGTGCACCTGCTGCCTCTCTTCCACCCTCCCGGGGCTCTCACTGTGTGCTTTATTTATTTAGTCTTTTTGCCTTTTCTAGGGCCACATTCTCGGCATATGGAGGTTCCCAAGCTAGAGGTCGAATCGGAGCTGTAGCCGCTGCCTACGCCACAGCCACAGCAACGCAGAATTCAAGCCGTATCTGCAACCTACACCACAGCTCACGACAATGCCAGATCCTTAACCCACAGAGCGAGGCCAGGGATGGAACCGGCAACCTCATGGTTGCTAGCTGGATTCGTTAACCACTGAGCCACAACGGGAATTCCAGGTTAAATTTATACTTAAATTTAAAAAACAAGTGTTTTCTACTTGTTTAAGTTACTGTAAGTGAAATTGTATTCTTAATTTCATTTTTAGACTGCTCATTCTAATGTATAAAACACAACTCACTTTCATATTTTAATCTGTATCCTGCAAATCTGCTGAAGATAGTAATAATAGCTTTTTCTAGTGGACTCTTTAGTATTTCTCCAAATAGAGATAGGTTTACTTCTTCTTACTCAGTCTGGATGTCTAGTGGTTTTCCCTTGTGTTAAACAGAAGTGTTAAGAGCTTTGTAGTACAGTCTGAAGTCAGGGGGCCTGATTCCTTCAGCTCCAAATATTGAACCCACATGCTCACAGAGACAGTGTCGTGTTGGGTCCTTAACCCACTGAGCCACAATAGTAACTCCCTATTTAATGCAATTATTGATAAAATAGAATTTATTATCCATAGATATTTGTTAATTACTCTACAGAGAGTAAGTTCTATTATATTCTGCTGTTTTGCTTTTCGTTCTTTGTATATCTTTTGTGTTCCTCAGTTTCTCCTTCTTTTGTGTTAAGGGGACATTTTCTAGGATAGCGTTTTAATTCCCTGGTGGTATTTATTTTTTTACCATATATTTCTGACTTATTTTCTTAGTGGTTTCCCTGGGAATTAGCATTAATATCTTAAAGTTTTGCTAATTAACAACCTTGGTTTCATCTGTTCCATCTAACCTTAATTCATCTTTGCCATGGAACATAATTTATTTGCAGGTTCCAGGGATTTGTATATGGAAATTTTAAGATGATTATCATTCCCACCATGAGTACCTAAAAGTCAACGTGTCCAAGACTTTTTCATTAAATTACCATCCCCCCCATAAAAAAAAAAAAAAAAAGACGACAAATTCCTGGTGCTTTTCCACTGCTTCCCAATCTTGATGGCTAGCTGAGTCATCTATGTTGTTGTATAAACTAGACCTAGGAGTAATTTTAAAAACCTTCCCCTCTTTCCTTCTCCAAATCCTATTTGTCATTGAATCTCAGTGATTTACCTCCCCTAAATTTTCTGTATTTCTGCATTATTACTTCTATCACCCTAATCTAAACAAATTTTACTAACCCTTTTCTCATTATTATGCCCTAAGAAGACTGTTTACTTTTTCCTAATTGTCCCATCTATGAAATGTAAATACCAGAGATATACCATAGAACGATGATTTATATATAAAAAGAGTAAGTATAAAACTTACTCATTTAATGTAATGCAGGATTAAGAATGATTAAGTAAAATTTCCAAGTTAAAAGGTAAATTAGAAAGCTATCAACATTTAAATTAACTATAAAACTATGCATGCTGAGTACTGTTGAATGTAATTTCTCAGCTTACATAAATTTTAATGTATCAAATATATGCATATAAGCAAATGAGCAATTTATTTCATTTCTTGTATGTTTTTTATTTCTTTTTCCTATAAATTTTCTTTTCTTTTCATGACCTTACCTGAGGCATGTGGAAGTTCCTGGGCTAGGGGTCGAATCAGAGCTGTAGTTGCTGGCTTATACCACAGCCATGGCAACAGTGGGTCTAAGCCACATCAGTGACCTATGCCGTAGCTTGTGACAATGCCAAACGTTTAACCCACTGAGCAAGGCCAGGGATTGAACCTGCATCGTCACAGATACTATGTCATTTCCTTAAACCCCTGAGCCATAACAGGAACTCCCAAGTGAGCAGTTTATATAAATACATAATAGTGGCCATGGAATCAGTTTTTTTTTTTTTTTTTAAATGATCTCTCCTTGGCCTCGCTCAGTGGATTAAGGATCCAGCGTTGCTGTGAGCTGTGGTGGAAGTCACAGATACAGCTCGGATCTGGTGTTGCTGGGGCTGTGGCATAGGCCAGCAGCTGCAGTGCAGACCGGTGGCTGCAGCTCCAATTCAATCCCTAGCCTGGGAACCTCCATATGCCATGGTTGGGGAACTAAAAAAAAACAATAAATAAATAAATAAATAAATCATCTCATTATAATTTCCAGCAAAAGTCAAAATCTGAAAAATTGAATTAATTTCTTAAAAATATTTTAGGGAACTTAACTTTTGACTTTTGCTTGATACGAGAAAATAAATTTTTAATTAATTAGGTGCTGGGTATTCATTCAAATATTGCCAACATTTTTTGTTGGCAGCATTTGACAAAATGAATGGTGAGTCAATTAACTTTTGGGACTTTAACAAAATATAAACTATTTGTATTTAATTCTCAAAGCCCAACACATACACAAAAGCATGAAGATCAAATATTGACAGAGAGAGGGATCAAGATGGTGGAGGAGTAAGACATGGCATTCACCTTCTCTCACAAACACATCAAAAAAAAAAAAAACTACATGTATAATGATTCATAAAGAACATCTACTGAATGCTGGAAGAAGACTTTAAGTCTCCAAAAGGGCCAAAAAACCCTCCACATAACTGGGTAGAACAAAAGCAAAAAACATTCTGAAAAAGAGTAAGAGAAGGAATCAGGATGGGACTAGCATACTTGAGAGGGAGCTGTGAAAGAGGAAGGGAATCCACATTCTGGGATGACACCTAACAGATGTGGCCATCAGCCAAGAAGGAGGGAACACAAAGTATTAGAGGAGCTGGACTAATGAGGGGAAAGCAAGTGAGAGCCACACAGACCATTGGTACCACTGCCCCAGACACCACAGCCTGAGATGCTCAGGTGCGGGCTGGGCACTGAGATTCAGGCTCTGGAGGTCAGTTCCTGGGAGGGGACTAGGGTTGGCTGTGTGGAGACAGCCTGAGGGGCTGGGGAGCAGAGTGCCACAGCCAAGGGAAGCCAGAAGGAGGTTTGGGCCCTAAGGAGAAGGAAGGTGCCACTCTTGGGGAGGGTGAAAGGAGCAGCAAACTGCCATAGGAATATCTTTCCCTGTGCATGCACGGACTCTCAGAGGCCTGGGTGCCAACCTGGCACAAGCTATGGGTGGCAAGGGGCCACCTGCATGGGCTACGGGCAACAGGACACCTCTTGTAAAGGCTATGGGTGGACAGACACCCCTGTTAGCATGGGGCTAAGTGCGATGTGGTGTCTCTTGCGTGGTCTACAGGTGAAGGGGCAAACCACAGCAATCATTTCAGACACCAGATGTAGGTGTGGCCCACAAACACTAGGGGTCCACGAATAGACATCATCTGCAGCCTCAGAAGCTCAGAAGTCAGCACACAGGAGGGCACTGCAACTAAGCACCACCCGTTGTTGCTCCCATTCCCCTGGGAAAGCACACGCCCTGCTGCTGCCACTGCCAAATGCTCTGGTTACCACCTAGCCCTGCCTGAAAATCACTGTTACTTCTCAGGGCCATGCATCTTGAAGCAGCCTGCACCACCTTCTCATGGATCCTTGTCACTGTCAAGGGTCCAGCAAGTAGGCACTGGCTACTAGCCCTGCCCATTGCCTCCATCTCTGTGGAAGCATGCACAGCAACTTAAAAATAAATAGTAAGCCCTCACAAAATAACCAGGGGCACTCAGGCATACAAATAGCCCTCCAAGACTACAGTAGTTATTTTCCCTAAACTCACAGAATAAGAAAAATATAAGCAAATGAAGAAGCTCAGGAACCATTCCCAGTTAAAAGAACAGGAGAATTCACCTTAAGGAGAAAACAATGAAACAGGCCTCTTCAGTCTAACAGACGCCAAGTTCAAAAAGAAGATAGTGAAAATACTGAAGAAATTAAGAGCAAATATGAAGGAATTAACAGTGGATATAAACAGTAATGCAGATTACTTCAGAAAGGAGCCAGAAAATATAAGGAGGAGCCAAGAAAAATTAGAAAATTCATTTGTAGAGATGCAAGCTGAGTTAAAGGCAATGAAGAGCAGAATGAATAATGCAGAGTAATAAATTAGTGACTTGGAATATAGAACAATGGAAATCACCCAATCAGGACAGCAGACAAATGAAAACACATGAAAGCAACGTAAGAGATCTATGGGATAATATAAAGCTGGCCAATCTACGCATAATAGGAATTCCAGAAAGAGAGGAAAAAGAAAAGCGGATTGAAAATATATTTGAAGAAATTATGGCTGAAAACTTTCCAGATATAAAGGAAACAGACCTCAAGATAAAGGAAGCACAGAGGGCCCGAAACAAGCTGAACCCAAATAGGCCCATACGAAGAGATAGTATAATAAAAATGGAAAAAGTTAGATAAAGAGAGGATTCTAAAGGCAGCAAAAGAAAAACAAAGCATTAATTTATTATAAGGGAATCCCCAGAGGGCTATCAGCTGATTTCTCTAAATCTACAGAAACACTACAGGTCAGAAAAAAGTGACAAGATATATTAAAAGTTCTAAAAGGGAAAAATTTGCAGACTAGAATACTCTACCCAGCAAGAATATCATTTAAAATAGAAGGAGAAATAAAGAAGTTCTCCAACAAACAAAAGCTAAAATAGTACAGCAATACTAAACCCACTCTAAAAGAAATACTGAAAGAGCTTCTCTAAATAAAAAAGAAGAAACAGGATGGAGGAAATCACAACTGGAAAGCAATCACTTAAATAAGCCAGTATACAGATCTAAAAGGAAAAAAAAAAACTTGTAAAAATGACAATAAACACAAGGAACAGCAAAAGGACAAACACGAAGATGTTAAAAAAGGACTTTAAAATCATAAAATGTGGAGTTCCCATCATGACTCAGTTGTAAACAAACCCGACTAGTATCCATGAGGATGTGGGTTCGATCCCTGGCCCCACTCAGTGGGTTAAGGATCCAGTGTTGCTGTGAGTGGTGACATAGGTCACAGATGCAGCTCAGATCCTACACTGCTGTGGTTCTGGCATAGGCTGGTGGCTACAGCTCCAACTGGACCCCTAGCCTGCGAACCTACATATGCCGCAGGTGTGGCCCTAAAAATACAATAAAAAAATCGTAAAATGCAGGGAAAGAAAGTAAGAAATCTAGACTCTTGTTTTTTTTTTTAAGAATGTATTTGAGCCTATATGACTATTACACTAAAGCAAGCAGATATAGGAAGGGGTTAACATACTTGAAAAACAGTGCAACCAGAAATCAAAACCAAATATTACAGCCACAAAAACTAAAAAGACAACACAAGCATAAAATAAAGAAATCATCCTACCAAAAAAAGAAAGGAACAAAGGAGAAACAGAATCAACCAGAAAACAAGGTTTAAAATGGCAATAAATATATACTTATCAGTAATTATGTTCAATGCAATGAACCAAATGCCCCAATCAAAAGACATAGAGTGGCAGACTGGATAAAAAAGCAAGAGTTGACAATATGCTGCCTACAAGAAATGCACCTTAGCAGAAAGGACACATATAAATTGAAAGTGAGAGGATGGAAAAAGATATTTCAGGTGAATGGAAAAGACAGGAAAGCAGGAGCTGAAATCCTTATATCAGACAAAATAGACTTTAAAATGAAGGTCATAAAGAAAGATAAAGAAGAATACATTTAATGATGAAAGGATCCATTCAAGAAGAGGATATTACAATCATCAATATATATGCCCTTAATATAGGAGCACCCAAATACATATAACAAATACTAACAGATGAAACAGGAGAAATAGATGAGGATACAATAATATCAGGAGACTTTAACACCCCACTCACATCAATGGACAGCTCCTCTAGACAGAAAATCAATAAAGCAACAGAGATTCTAAATGACATAAAAAGTTAGACTTAATGACATATTCAGGACACTACTGTCTACATGGAGACTAAACAACACGCTACTAAAAAACCAATGGGTTAATAAGGAAATCAAAAGGGAAATTAAAAAATACCTCAAGACAAATGATAATGAAAATACAACCATTCAAAATCTATAGGATGCTGCAAAAGCAGTTCTTAGAGGGAAGTTCATAGTGATACAAGCCTTTCTCAGAAAAGAAGAAAAATCTCATATCAACAACTTAACCAGCAACCTAAAAGAATTAGAAAAAAGAAGAAGAAATAAAACGTAAAGTCAGCAGAAGGAAGGAAATCATAAAGAGGAAATCAATAAAATAGAAAATAAAAAAAAAACAGAAAAAATCAATAAAACCAAGAGCTGGTTCATTGAAAGGGTAAACAAAATTGACAATCCTCTGGCCACACTCACCAAGAAGAGGAGAGAAAGAAATCAAATAAACAAAATAAGAACTGAACAGAAAAATTAAGCTGGAGGAATCAGGCTCCCTGACTTCGGACTATACTACAAAGCTACAGTCATCAAAACCATATGCTACTGGCACAAAGACAGAAATATAGATCAGTGGAACAGGATAGAAAGCCCAGAATTAAACCCATAGTCAACTAATCTATGACAAAGGAGGCAAGAATGTACAAAGGAGAAAAGACAGACTGTTCAATAAGTGGTGCTGGAAAAACTGGACAGCCACATGTAAAAAAATGAAATAAGAACACTTCCTAACACCATAAACAAAAATAAACTCAAAATGGATTAAAGACCTAGATATAAGACCAGATACTGTAAAATTCTTAGAGGAAAACATAGGCCAAACACACTCCAACATAAATGACAGCAACTTCTTCTCATATCCACCTGTCAGAGTAATGACAATAAAAAGAAAAATAACCAAATGAGACTTCATTAAATTTAAAAGTTTCTGCACAGCAAAGGAAACCCTAAATAAAACAAAAAGACAACCCACAGAATGGGAGAAAATGAATTGACGGACAAGGGATTAATCTCCAAAATTTACAAACACCTCCTATAGCTCAATACCAAAAAAAAAAAAAACCAAACAACCCCATCAAAAACTGGGCAGAAGATCTAAACAGACAGTTCTCCAAAGAAGACATACAGATGGCCAAAAAACACATGAAAAGATGTTCAACATCACTCATTATTAGATAAATGAAAATCAAAACCACTATGAGATACCACCTTACACTGGCCAGAATGGCCATCATCAAAAAGTCTACAAACAATAAGTGCTGGAGAGGGTGTGGAGAAAAAGGAACCCTATTACACTGTTCGTGGGAATGTAAATTGGTGCAACCACTGTGGATAACAGTATGGAGATTCCTTAAAAAGCTAAAAATAGAATTACCATTTGATCCAGTAACCCCACTCCTGGGCATCTATCCAGAGAAAACCATGACTCGAAAAGACACCTGTACTCCAGTGTTCATTGCAGCACTCTATACAATAGCCAGGTCATGGAAACAATCTAAATATCCATTGACAGAGGAGTGGATAAAGAAGATGCGGCACATATATACAATGGAACATTACTCAGCCATTAAAAGGAACAAAATAACAGCATTTATAGCAACATGGATGGACCTGGAAATTATTATGCGAGGTGAAGTCAGTCAGACAATGAGACACCAACATCAAATGCTACCACTTACATGTGGAATCTTAAAAAAGGATACAGTGAGGAGTTCCCTTTGTGGCTCAGTGGTTAATGAATCCGACTAAGAACCATAAGGTTGCAGGTTCAATCCCTGGCCTTGCTCAGTGGGTTAAGGATCTGGCGTTGCCATGAGCTGTGGTGAAGGTTGCAGACGCGGCTCGGATCCCGCGTTGCTGTGGCTGTGGCAAAGGCCGGCGGCTACAGCTCCTGTTAGACCCCTAGCCTGGGAACCTCCATATGCCGCAGGTGCGGCTCTACATAAAAGGCAAAAAGACAAAAAAATAAAAATAAAAATAAATAAAAAAAGGATACAATGAACTTCTTTGCAGAACAGATACTGACTCACAGACTTTGAAAAACTTATGGTTTCCAAATGACACAAGCTGGGTGGTGGAAATGCTATAAAATTTGGTTGTGATGATTTTTGTACACCTATAAATGTAATTAAATTCATTAAGTAATAATAAAAAAAGAAATATTTGTCCTTAAAAAAATAAGAAATGAGAAAGGAGA
This sequence comes from Catagonus wagneri, assembly GCA_004024745.2. Classification (NCBI taxonomy): domain Eukaryota; kingdom Metazoa; phylum Chordata; class Mammalia; order Artiodactyla; family Tayassuidae; genus Catagonus; species Catagonus wagneri. The sequence continues at coordinate 18,790,725 of PVHT020000080.1, forward strand.
AATCTCAACAGATACTGAAGAAATACTAAAAACTATAAAAGAATTGATGAAGAATTATATGCCAACAAATTTGAAAATCTAGAAGAAATGGACAACTTTCTAGAGACATACAGCCCACCAAAACTGAATCAAGAAGAAACATATCAATTGAACAGACCAATCACCAGAAATAAAATTGAATTTGTAATAAAAACAATCTCTAAAAACAAAAGTCCAGAACCGTATGGCTTCACAGGTGAATTCTACCAAACATACAAAAAAGAACTTATACCCATGCTTCTTAAACTTTTCCAAAAGACTGAAGAAAGAACATTCCCAAAGACATTCTATGATGCCACCATCGCCCTAGTACCAAAACTAGACAAAGACACTACCAAAAAAGAAAATTATAGGCCAACATATTTGATGAATATAGATGCAGAAATTCTCAACAAAATTTTAGTCAACCAAATCTAACAATGTGTAAAAAAGATCATACACCATGATCAAGTGGGTTTCGTCCTAAGTTCACTACGATGGTTCAAACTATGCAAATCAATCAATATCATACACCACAATAACAAAAGAAAAGCCAAAAACCACATGATCATCTCAATAAATGCATAAAAAGCATCTGACAAAGCCCAACATCCATTCATGGCAAAAACTCTTACCAAAATGGTATAGAGGGTACACACTTTAACATAATAAAACTCATGTATGACAAACCCACAGCAAGTATAACACTCAATGGAGGAAAACTGAAAGCCTTCCCACTAAAACCCAGAACAAGACAATGATGCCCACACTCACCATTTTTATTCAACATAGTATTGGGAGTCCTGGCCACAGCAATCAGAAAAACAAAAGAAATAAAAGGTATCCAAAGTGGAAGAGAAGAGGTAAAATTGTCACTGTATGCAGATGATAAAATACTATATATAGAAAACTCTACAGACTCAACCCAGAAACTGGAACACACCCTCACACCATGCATGAAAATCAACTCGAAATGACTTAAAGACTTAAATGTAAGACAAGACACTGTCAAATTTCTAAAAGAGAACATGGGCAAAACATTCTCTGACATCAACTGTATAAATGTTTTCTCAGGTCAGTCTCCCAAGGCAACAGAAATAAAAGCAAAAATAAACCAATGGGACCTAATCAAACTGACAAGCTTTGGCACAGCAAAGAAAACCATAAAAAAAAAAAAAGATCTACATAATGGGAAAAAATAGTTTCAAACGATGCAAACTAACAAGGGCTTGCTTAATCTCTAAAATAAACAAATAACTTACACAACTCAGCAGCAAAAAAGCCAACAACACAATGAAAAAATGGGCAAAAGATCTGAATAGACATTTCTCCAAATAAGATATACAGATGGCCAACCAGCACATGAAAAAATGCTCATCATCACTGATTATTAGAGAAATGCAAATCAAAACTACCATGAGGTACTACCTCACACCAGTCAGAATGGCCATCATTAATAAGTCCACAAATAACAAATGCTGGAGAGGGTGTGGAGAAAAGGGAACCCTCCTACATGGCTAGTGGGAATGTAAACTGGTACAACCACTATGGAAAACAGTACAGAGGTACCTCAGAAAACTAAATATAGAACTATCATATGACTCAGCAATCCCACTCTTGGGCATATGTCCAGACAATCCCACTTTCCTTGAAAAAGAAACATTCTCTCCTGCGTTCATAGCAACACTATTCACAGTAGCCAGGACATGGAAACAACCTAAATGTCCATCAACAGATGAATGGATTAAGAAGATGTGGTATATATACACAATGGAATACTACTCAGCCATAAAAAATACCATTTGCAGCAACATGGATGGAACTAGAGACTCTCATACTAAATGAAGTAAGTCAGAAAGAGAAAGACAAATACTGTATGATATCGCTTATATCTGGAATCTAAAACATTCCAAAATATGGCATGAATGGGAGCTCCCATTGTGGTTCAGTGGTTAATGAACTCAACTAGGTTGCGGGTTCGATCCCTGGCCTTGCTCAGTGGGTTAAGGATCTGGCGTTGCCATGAGCTGTGGTGTATGTAGGTCACAGACACGGCTCAGATCCCACGTTGCTATGGCTGTGCTGTAGGTCGGTGGGTGCAGCCTCAATTAGACCCCTAGACCGCAAACTTCCATATACTGAGGGTGTGGCCCCCCCCAAAAAAAATGGCATGAATGAACCTATCTACAGGAAAAAAAAATGAACTCATGGACATGGAGAACAGACTTGTGTTTGACAAGAGCAAAGGGGATGGAGTGGGATGGGCTGAGAGTTTGTGGTTAGTAGATGTAAACTATCGCATTTAGAACGGATAAGCAATGAGATTCGGCTGTATAGCCCTGGGAACTATATCTAGTCACCTGTGATGGAACATAATGGCAGATAATGTGAGAAAAAGTATACATACACACACACACATACATATATATAGGACTGGGTCACTTTCCTACACAGCACAATTGACAGAACACTGTAAATCAGCTATAATTTTTAAAAAAGTGTTTAAAATAACATAGACTATATTTACAATAGTGGACCAAAGTCATGCTCAGGCCATCTCTTGCAACTGGAACTCAAGACTGGATATTCATGCAAGAGAAAGTCCCCAGTCACAGCTAGCTATTTCCCATAGTTACACAGCACTGATCTTACATATATTTTGTGCATCTTCCATGAATTCAGTGCCAATGCTGCTCATGCGAAACCTCAAAACAACACCAAAACCCAAATGAGAGATATAAAATAAAAGAGAATAAGATTCTATCTGTTAAGTGAACTTTGGAGAATCACAAACCACTGTAAGAGCTAAGATTTTTGTGTTCTGTCCCCAGTGAACCAATTTTGTCCCGTTGGGAAAAATATTATCCCTGTTGAGAATTCACGGTGTGAATGATTATCACTTAATATCTGTTTCCCGAAAAAAAAAAAAAAAAAAACTCCTCATAGATCTCAATACAGTAGTCCATCCTTGTCTGGGATTTCACTTTCCATGCTTTTAGTTACCCACCGCCTGAACATTTTAAATGGAAAATTCCATTTAAAATTCCATAAGAAATCAACAGCTTCTTAGTCTAAAATTGCACATCATTCTGAGTAGCCTGATGAAATCTCATCTCATCCCGCTCTGTGCAGTCCAGACTGTGTGTCATCCCAGCAAATCTCTCTCCCATTGATCGCTTAGTAATTCTCTTGGTTACCAGCTACCCCTGGTACTTTTGTTCAAGGGACCTTTATTTTACTGAATAATGGCCCCAAAGCACAAAAGTAGTGATGTTGACAATTCAGATCTACCGAAGAGAAAAGGTAAAGTGCTACCTCTAAATGAAAAGGTGAAAGTTCTCGAACCATTAAGGAAAGAAAAAGAAATCATAGGCTGAAGTTGCCAAGGTCTACAGTATGAACAAATCTCCTATCCATGAAATTGTGAGGAAGGAAAAACAAATTCATGCTCTTTTTGCTTTGCCACCTCCAACTTCGGAAGTGCTTAGTTAACATGGAAAAGGCTTTTAGTTTGTACAATAAGATATTTTGAGAGACAGGCCACATTCACATAGCTTTTATTGCAGTATAGGGGTATAAGGGTTCAATTTTATTATTAGTTACGTCTAACATTATTTATTGTCAGTTATTTATAAATTAAGCACATGAAGAGATAACCAAAACTTTATCCTACGTTATGTATGAACAGGAAACAACACAGTATTTAGAAGGTTCAGTACTAGCTTTGATTTCAGGCAGTCCCTGGGGCTCTCGGAATCTAACAGCACGGATAAGGGGGCTCTGTCTCCTTGGCTTCTGGTCTGTTCCTCAAAAGAACAGAATGATTTTCCAAAACATGAACCTTGATCACCCTACCTCCACCCATGCTTTCAAGAGCGCTCAGAATAAAGTCAAAACGCCAAGCACTGCCTGCAAATCACTCACGACCCGGTCTGACTCACAGCATCTCATGTAAGAACCTCAAACTCTGTCCACGCTTCAGCAACACTGCCCATCATTTCATTAAACCACCTTCTCTGCACAGGTTTCTCTGCCTGGAAGCCTCTACTCTGCTTTCCTTGCCTACCTAAAGGCTATTTCTTCATACTTTTGTTTAATCATTCCTTCTTCAAGGAACCCGATTCTGTTACCCCCCAGTTTCAGCAAATCTGCCTTGAATAAACTGTGATATCACCATACCCCTCCCTTCAGTGACACAGCTGTAATTTCAAATTGATCTGTTCTACAGTCTCTAAGTTTAATCTGTTCTTTCACCAGTGTCTCTCCAGTATCTGGCATAAATCTGGCACATAGTAAGTGCTCAATGAACATACTGAATGAATGTGTAAGTGATGAATTGTTTCAAAGAACTCAAAAGACTAAATAGGTCAAAGAAGTAAAAAAAAAAAAAAAAAATCAGGGAGTTCCCATCGTGGCTCAGAGGTTAACAAACCCGACTAGTGTCCATGAGGACGTGGGTTCAATCCCTGGCCTCACTCAGTGGGTTAAGGATCCAGCGTTGCCGTGAGCTGTGGTGTAGGTCACAGGCGTGGCTCGGATCCCGTGTTGCTGTGGCTGTGGCGAAGGCCGGCGGCTGCAGCTCTGATTGGACCCCTAGCCTGGGAACCTCCACATGCCGCGGGAAAAAGGAAAAAAAAAAAAGGCTGCCATCATTTGTAGTAAATGCTACAACTGTGCCAAGTGTAATAACTCTTTGACACTTCAGGTGGCATCCTGGGGACCTGCAGTGCCTTGGGACATCGTTGTGAGCAGAATCATCGCAGCACAACTGAGGGGTCACGGACAACACAAGCTTGCTTTCAGGGATCTGTGAAAAGTGCTGCAGCAGTATTTGGCCTCCCAGTCTCCTGCTGTGTCTGGGCTGACAACAGTGCCCGGCATCGAGGCAGGCAGCAGAAGTAGCTCTCACAAGCCTGGGGGTGTGAAGGCAGCCACTAACCTCCTCCCACAGAAAATGCCCTTCACGCCACCTACGGCCCAAGCGTTTAATGCCATCCACTCTGAGGACATACTAATGTAGTGAAAAGCATGACAGATTTCGATCAGAAATTTGGGAGTTGGTCCTGCCTCCAGGATTAACCAGCTGCATGACCTTGGAAAATGCACTTGACCTCTTTAGACCTCTGCAGAACGTTAAACCAGATCAATAGTTGAAACATTTTCACTGCTAAGCCCTCCTGCTAATAATTTTTAACCATAGAGCTTGTGCTTCGAAATATTATGTCTAGAAAGAGTCACTTAGTGAGCAATAAGTGTTTCATTTTTGTTTGTTTTGTTAAAAATTCTGACAAACCTCTAAGGGAGATTAGAAATGGTGGTGACATAAAGGAGTGAAGCAATGGGAGGCCGAGGCAAGGTAGGTGATTGAGCTAGAGGGACATGTCAATTTCATCAGGTAATTAAGCAACAATCTAATATTCTGTTTTATGGAACAAAGACCAGTAAGCACATTAGGGGGAAAAAAGCCTAGCAAGAGTACGAATTTTTCTCTTGGCATTTTGAAATATTGAAAACATCTCATGACACCCATAACTACTTTCGTAATTATTCAAAGATCTCAGGCTGGACATCATTGCATGATCCCTGAAGTCTCTCAGAGAAGTGTGATCCAAAATGAATTTTTATTAAGTGAGTTTGGGGGTCACTGAATTGTGCTACCAACTTATGGAAAAAAAATTTTAAGGGGGTGGCAGTTCTCCCTTGTACATACAAAATTACATCTAAGAAGTTAAAAACATTTTTTTTTTCTTTTTAAGGCCACACCTGTGGCATATGGAAGTTCCCAGGCTAAAGCTGCAGCTGCCGGCCTGTGCTAGAGCCACAGCAATGCAGTATCTGAGCCACATCTGGAACCTACACTACAGCTCATGGCAAGGCCAGATCCTTAGCCCACTGAGTGAAGCCAGGGATCAAACAAGCATCCTTATGGTTACTAATCAGGTTCGTTACTGCTGAGCCACAACAGAAATGCCCAAAATTTTTTTTAAATTTTATAATTCAAGGGAAAATATATCTTGCTTGCAAACATTCATTTCATCCGTCTTTTCGCTCAGTGGCTTAAATTCATTTACACGATGCATTCTCAGTGGGGCACTTCTGTACCAAACAGGACAAAAATTGTTCTCTGGGAAATGTTTAAAAAAACTTGAAGTCCCCACTGCGGTGCAGTGGGTTAAAGGATCAGGCATTGCTACAGCTGTGGTATAGGTCAAAGCTGTGGCTCCGATTCAGTCCCTGGGGATCTTATATATGGTGCAGACATAAAAAAACAAAACAGCAACAAAAACAACAAAAACCCTTAATATTACAGTGACATGTGGTGTGCTAAAGCTCAACCCTACTTAGCAAAATCTTATTCTTAGTATTTAACTGCTTTTGTTGGGGTTTCAGTTTTTAGGAGTGTCACATAAGCAGCTTGACACTGAATTCAGAGAAGGTACACAAAATGTAAGATGGATCAGTTCTACAGAACTATGGCTAATGGAAGGCCAGGAATCGAGGACTGTCTCCTGCTCTGTTGTTGGGTCTCACACTATGAGAGGTGGTCTGTGCATGGCCGTGGGCTGCTGTTGGCCTGGTGAATGCTGTTTATGTTTGCTCCTCATGCTTTTGTGTGTGAGCAGGAGTTTGAGAATGAAATAAAAACTGTTTCTCTTTTATTATTTAACTTGACAAAATTATTTGATACTCTTTTAGTTATGTCAGGTGCTGAAAAGAAAACTGTCTTATAATTAAGTCTTTAAGCCATTTTGAGTTTATTTTTGCACATGGTGTGAGAGTGTGTTCTAGCTTCATTGATTTGCATGCAGCTGTCCAGGTTTCCCAGCAATACTTACTGAACAGACTGTCTTTTTCCCATTTTATGTTCTTGCCTCCTTTGTCAAAGATTAATTGACCGTAGGCATCTGGGTTTATTTCTGAGTTCTCTATTCTGTTCCATTGGTCCGTATGTCTGCTTTGGTACCAGTACCACACTGTCTTGATTACTGTGGCCCTGGGATATTGCCTGAAGTCTGGGAGAGTTATGCCTCCTGCTTTATGTTCTTTAGAATTGCTTTGGCGATTCTGGGTCTTTTGTGGTTCCATATAAATTTTTACAGCATTAAACTCCTGGAAGAAAACATTGGCAAAACATTCTCTGACATCAACCTTACAAACGTTTTCTCAGGTCAGTCTCCCAAAGCAACAGAAATAAAAGAAAAGATAAACCAATGGGACTTAATCAAGCTGACAAGCTTTTGTACAGCGAAGGAAACCAAAAGGAAAACAAAAAGACAACTTACAGAACGGGAGAAAATAGTGTCAAATGATGCAACTGACAAGGGCTTAATCTCAAAAATATACAAACAACTTATGCAGCTCAACAGCAAAAAAACCAACAACCCCATTGAAAAATGGGAAAGGACCTGAACAGACATTTCTCCAAAGAAGATATGCAGATGGCCAACATGCACATGAAAAAATGCTCAACATCACTGATGATTAGAGAAATGCAAATCGAAACTACCACGAGATACCACCTCACACCAGTCAGAATGGCCATCATTAACAAGTCCACAAATAACAAATGCTGGAGGGGTGTGGAGAAAAGGGAACCCTCCTACACTGTTGGTGGGAATGTGAGCTGGTACAACCACTATGGAAAACAGTATGGAGGTACCTTAGAAAACTACACATATAACTACCATATGACCCAGCAATCCCACTCTTGGGCATATATCTGGACAAAACTCTCCTTGAAAAAGACACTGCACACGCATGTTCGTTGCAGCACTATTCACATTAGCCAAGACATGGAAACAACCCAAATGTCCATCGACAGATAATTGGATTAGGAAGATGTGGTATATATACATGATGGAATACTACTCAGCCATAAAAAAAGAATAAAATAATGTCATTTGCAGCAACATGGACAGAATTAGAGACCCTCAACTGAGTGAAGTTAAGTCAGAAGTAGAATGACAAATACCATATGATATCACTAATATCTGGAATCTAATATACTGCACAAATGAACCTTTCTACAGAAAAGAAAATCAAGGACTTGAAGAACAGACTTGTGGTTGCCAAAAGGGTGGGGGAGGGAGTGGGATGGTAGGGGGTCCTGGGGTTAATAGTTGTAGACTGTTGCCTCTGGGCTGGAAAAGCAAGGAGAGCCTACTGTATAGCACTGGGAACTATGTCTAACCACTTGTGATGAATCCATATATGTATGTGTAACCCTATCACCACGCTGTGCAGCTGGGTATAATGGAAAAAAAATAAATAAAATTAAAAAAAATTATTTTCCTAATATTATCTGTATCAATGTTAACATTAAAATAGGTAAAAAGTACTTATGCTTATGCCATTACAGAGCGAAAATATTTAAACTTTACGTTAAATGATAGTGAAACTACAAAACCAATGAAATTATAATTTAAAACATTAAATTGGTGTAATAATACGACAAGTAATTATTTGTTTATTTGGTGTAATTAAATTGAAAGCACATCACTGTTTAGTTTCATGAAAAAAAGTTAATAGATGCTTTAGAACACAATGGACCACCATTTGGGTCTTTGTCATTGTTAATGTTACTTATTTTTAGATAATTCTTTTTAAACGCTAATTATTTTGATCAACCAATGGACTATGTCGTATACAACATATATTATACTAATGTAAAACTGCAAATCAACTAAATTTCAATAATGAACTTAAATATTTAAGAAGTTGTTTAAATAATTGTAAATTAGTTTTTAATTGTTATACTTTTGCTGGAAAAATAACACTTTTGAGTGATTTTTTTGACAATATTCAGTTACATTGCTATTATCATATGTATGTATATATACACATATATACATATACATACACACATACACACACAGGATTTGATCCCTCTCTGGAGTGCAGTTTCTTTAGACTTCTTTGCATTCAACAACCCTCTTTTAAAAATAATTTTCTTAGTTCAATTAATTTAATTGAAAGATGGAAGTGATTGTCCCAACTTTCTAACTGGAGGAGAATGCCATTTATGCTAATTTTTGCTGTTTTGATAAAGGGAAAAAATCAATAGTGTGTGGGGAATTTTATGTTTGATTTTAACCTTTAAGGAAGGACCAGCATGTCGGCATCTGAGATGAGGATTCCTTCTCCAGTGTAAAGATAGTGACACAGGAGTTCCCGCTGTGGTGCAATGGGATCAGCGGTGTTTGGGAGTGCTGGGACACAGGTTCAATCCCTGGCTCCACACAGTGGATTAAGGACCCCATGTTGCTGCAGAAGTGGTTTAGCTTGCACTGAGGCTCGGATCTGATCCCTGACCCAGGAATTCCATATGCTGCAGGCAGCCAAAAAAAGATAGCGACACATAGGCAGGTTACTCCGAAGGGGTCTCAGGACAGGGAGGTAGCCAAAATGAAATATTCAGAAATGCGTCACAACACTGAGAACAAGGTTGATGCTCAGATTGTGGGGCAAAGTCTTGTCAAATCCTTCTTATGTAAAATCACTTGATCTTCAGCTTCTAACTAAGAATTTCTCATGGTTGCCTTTCAGGGCCCCAAGCAGATGTGAAGTCTCATTAGAGCCTTTTCTCTTTGATCTAACAAAAGATGTCAGTCAAAATAGTGGAAAATGCCAGATGGGATAAAAAAAATCTAGGGGTTTCTACTGTCTCTGTCAGGAGGCCCTGTGTGAAGCACAGGTTATAAAGGCCCAGAGCCGGACAGAGAAATTGTGTTCCACTGTGTGATCACTGCCCTGAAGGGAGGGGGTTCTTGTACGCCAAGTAAAGAAAGCAACGTGTTACCCAAAAACTGAGTTTAAAAGAATCTGAAGAGGAAAAAAATATACTCATTTCACTATGTAAATAAGATTTGGTTTATTTATAACCTAATACATCCTAAAGCTTCAAAAACACGCCTTCGGAAACCACTGATCATTTCTCAAAGCTTCCCTTCAAGTCCAAAGGCATAAGTCAAGCTCGCTAAGCTCCTTTCTCATGTCTATTGGGAAACAGAGGCCAATGAAACATAAAAAGCGCTTCTGAACTTCACCAAAATGTTTGAAGGCTTTCCCCATCATTAAGAGGAGCCCAAAAGCCTATTTCACTATATCTAGAATTACATGGTTGGATCTGAGACTGTCCTGGCACCTGGTCCCCCTGACAGGCAAAGGGACATATCTGTGTGAAAGCTGGCCATGGTGAAGATTATTCTCGCTCTGGGACCTCAGTTTTGCAGAACTTTGCCGATTAAGACGCCCGCTATTAATTTTCATGAGGTAGACCATTAAAACAAAACCCATCAGGGTCTTTGGGAAGCTGAGAGGCATATAGCCCAACACCTTTATGTTTCTATCTGCTCATTAATTAATCATCTTAAGGTGTAAATAATAATCTTAAGGCTTAATAATGACATCGAGCCAACATCTGGCCATTGTTAACTGCCAATGGAATTCACTGAAGGTAAATGAATGCAAAGTCTACCAAGCACTGGGGAGAAGGATATGGTCAAAGAAACTGCAAACTTTGAAAACCCCAAACTGTTTAACCTCCAAAGCAATCCTTGGGCACTCTACCCCATACCAGGAAGAAGTGGGAAACCAAAAATGGTACGGACTCTTCAATGCCCACTTCCTATTGGCCCTGGAGGATGCAGCACAAGGAAGATGCTCCCAGAGGGCAGAGCCGGGGTGTTTGTGGGAAAGTGGATATGGGAGGTCCTCCTGGAGAGAAGGCCTAGCCATCCAGGCTGCCAGAGGAGCCCACTGGGGAACTCAGTGCTGGAGACCGAGTCTCGCCTACTGAGTCCCAATACATCAGGTGTTCGGGGAGCAGATAACTTGGCTACATCTGTGCCTGGCAGAGAGGACTGGGGTGGCTCCTGCCATCCTGGACTTTGAGCTGGACAATGTAAATGGAAAAGACGGATGGGATTTGAGAGCTTTCTCCCTAGGACAGAAGTCGAATCTGTTTTACGTGGGAAGAAAAGATTAGGCCCAGGTATTTGGGTCGCCAAAGGAGGCCCCTGCGGCTGAGATGCTAGGGTTTTCGTGTTCTATTGCTGCTATAACAAATTACGGTTAAGTTTAGTGGCTTAAGACAGCAGGAAAGTATTAACTTACAGCTCTGCGGGTGAGAAGTTCAACGCGTCTCACTGGGCCAGGATCAAGGTCTTCCCTCCTGGAGGCTCTTGGGGGGAGAATCCGTTCCCTCGCCTTCTCCGGGTTCCAGAGGCCACCTGCCTTCCTTGGCTCATGGTCCCTTCTTCTTCAAAAGCCAAAAGCGGCAGGTGGAGTCTTTTTTTCATATGCGATCTCTCTGACCTGCCTTCCGAACCACAGCCGGAAAACATTCTTTGCTTTTAAGAGTCCATGTGAAAAACCGAGGTTTTCCAAAGTCTGTGAGTCATTGTCTGTTCTGCAAAGAGGTTCATAGTGTCGTTTTAGTTTCCACATGTAAGGGGTAGCATTGGGTGTTGCTGTCTAATTGTCTGACTGATAAATAAATAAATAAACAAACTTGACAAAAAAAAAAAAAAAAAGAGTCCATGTGATTAGATCGTGCCCATCTGGATAATCCAGAACCGTCTCACCCTTCCAAAGGGTCTTACTGTAAAGTCACTTTTTTCTCCATAAAAAGTAACATGTGCCCAGGAATCTTCTGAGAATTAGGATGTCACTGTCTTTGGGGGACAATGACTCTGCCAACCGCCGTTCCCCACTTCTTCAGAAGCGGGACTTTCACATTATTTACTGAAACCTGGGAACCTCACTGCCCAGAAGGAAGTTCGTATTTCCCAGAGCATGGCTGCTGTGACTGAATTTCTACCACGGGACGTAAGCGGAAGTGGTATGTGCAGCTTCCGGAAGAGAGAGGCGTATCTTTCCCTTTTTCTTTATCTTTGCTGCTGGCCAAACTGCACGCACGAGGAGGGACGCTGGATCAGGAAGCCTGGAATAATGATATAATTCATTATAGTATGAGTAATATATTGACAGAGAAGCTGCATGAGGAGGATGACAGAGTCATAAGCAGGGGGACTGTGGCCCAGGGCGTCAGGAGCTACCATACTGACCCTGTGTTGGTGAGCTAAGGGGGCAATTAACTTCTATTTTCTCAGCTCCTGTTACCAGGGGGGTTTGCATGCTCCAACCCGCCCCTGTCAAATACACAAGGTGCAAAGACACTGCCGATCCAAAGGACAGAAATCAGGACAAATGGCTAGGAAATGAGAAAAAGGGATTTGAAGTTTCTCCAGGCTTGGGGCAGCTAAAGAAGGAGAAGTCATGAGGATGACAAACACAAAACAAAACATCAAGAACAAAGTATAGCTGAAGGAACACAACAGAAGCATAGGGTTCAAATGCAGGTATGCCGCGGGAGCCTCTGCTCAAAGTCTTTCTCTACGAACTTTGCAGGAGTTAAATTTTAACTTTAAAAGTTAAAACTTTATCAGTTTTCACTGGGGAAAAATGGACCCCAATGTCTTAGTGGCTTAAAACAACAAAGGCTTATTTCTCATTGACTGTACACACTCAGTGCAGGTCAACAGAGAGCACGACTCTTTTGAATAATGAAAAGCTGAAAAGTTAATCCTTTTTTTTTTTTTTTTGTCTTTTTAGGGCTGTACCTGCAGCATATGGAAGTTCCCTACACCACAGCAATGCCAGATCTGAGCCGCATCCGCAGCTTGTGGCAATGCCAGATCCTTAACCCACGGGGTGAGGCCAGGGATCTAACCTGCATCCTCATGGATACTAGTCTGGTTCTTAGCCTGCTAAGTTACCATGGGAACTCCGAGTAAAGCTCATTTTAATGTGTATCTCTCTGCTCATTGCAGTAGGAAAAGGGAGTAAGCTCAACCATACACTGCTTTTTTTTTTAAGTCAAGACATACAGATAGCTAAAAAACACATGAAAACACATGAAAAGATGTTCAACATCACTCATTATTAGAGAAATGCAAATCAAAACCACTATGAGGTACCACCTTACACGGGCCAGAATGGCCGTCATCAAAAAATCTACAAACAATAAATACTGGAGAGGGTGTGGAGAAAAGGAACCCTGCTACACTGTTGGTGGGAATGTAAATTGGTATAACCACTGTGGAAAACAGTATGGAGATTCCTCAGAAAACTAAAAACAGAATTACCATTTGATCCAGCAGTCCCACTCCTGGGCATCATCTATCCAGAGAAAACCAAGTCTCGGAAAGACACATGTACTCCAATGTTCATTGCAGCACTCTATACAATAGCCAAGACATGGCAACAACTTAAAGGTCCACCAACAGAGGAGTGGATAAAGAAGATGTGGTACTTACACACAATGGAATATTACTCAGCCATACAAGGAAAGAAATAATGGCATTTGCAGCAACATGGGTGGACCTGGAAATGATAATGCTAAGTGAAGTCAGTCAGACAGTGAGATACCAACATCAAATGCTATCACTTACATGTGGAATCTAAAAAAAGGGATACAATGAACTTCTTTTCAGAACAGATACTGACTCATGGAGTTTGAAAAACTTATGGTTTCTAAAGGAGACAAGTTGGGGTGGGGGGGTGGGAGGGAAGTTTGGGATGGAAATGCTATAAAATTGGGTTATGATGATCATTGTACACCTATAAATGTCATAAAATTCACTGTTAAAAAAAAAATGGGGCTCAACCTAGCAGCACTATTCACAATAGCCAGGAGGTGAAAGCAACTCAAAGGTCCATTGATGGATGAACGAATAAATAAAATGTAGGCTACTCAGACAGTGGAGCACTATTCAGCCTTTAAAAATGAAAGCCAGCATATGACATGCGGTAACACGGATGAACCTTCAGTACATTATGCTAAGGATAAGAGCAGTCACAAAAGACAAATACTGTCCAACTGATTCTACTTATTAAGAGGTAGCTAGAGTAGTCAGACAGACTACTACCTACTTCTTATAGAGACAGAAAAGTAGAATGGTGGTTACCAGTGGCTGGGGCGAGGGGAACGAGGAGTTTGCTGTTTGATGGGTGTAGAGTTTCAGTTTTGCAAGACGAAAAACGTTCAGTAGCTATGTTTCCCAGGCCTATTCATGTGAATATGCTTAACACTACAGAACTGCACACTTAAAAATGGCTAAGATAGTATGTTTTTTTAGCCACAATTTTGAAAGATGGTGCTTAAGTAAGTTGCATGCCACTTCTGATCACATTTAATTAGCAAAATAAGTTAAGTCACCAAGCCTGACTTTAAGAGTAGGGAAGGAGGAATCCTAGCAGGGGCCCATTATCCCTAAGGCAAACACGTTTGGTGAACAGCATTGTTATTATCACAATCTCTTCCCCTAGGCCTGAAATATTTGTTTCACCCTCCTTCCTCCATACAAAATGCATTCCTTCATTCCCTTTTTAGAAAAGTCGACTCGGGGATGGCATCAAGCTCAAAGCCCAGGATTTATGAAGGATGTAGAGTAGTCATCACGTGGGGAGGGGGTCGGAACGTGCAAGAGCCTCTCCTACAGGTCCCTGGGCACCTGCTCTCCAGCTAGAGATCCACCCCCTCCAAATGCGCTGCGGCAGCGCTGCCGCGCATGCGCGCTCTCTCTCTCTCTCTCTCTCTCTCTCTCTCTCTCTCTCTCTCTCCCCCCCCCTCTCCCTCTCCCTCCCTCCCTCTCTCTCTCTCCAGTGGTTGGGCAGCATCAGGGTAACTTTACTAAACGCTCACGTGAAAAATAAGAATTGGAACCCATGGCAGTCACTGGCCCAATACCTTTCTGATATTAGCCTGGGCAGGTTTGGGCTCCCTGCGCCACGGGCGAGGAACTGTCCCTGATGAGGATCCATCTGGGTTTCATAGGAGGGGTCTCCTGTCTGTTGATCTCCAAGGGCCTCAGGTTTTCCCTCTGGGAGTCTCCTCCTTTTCCGTTTTTATCCTTCTGCTCTGAAGTAGGCATTAAAAGATACAGAGGCAGTCATCTGAATACAGGTACCAGTCGTGGGTCTGGGGGGCCGGCGGTGTACACCATCTTCCGGGGAGTTAAGCATCCTGCGGAGTTCAGTATCCAGAGGGGACCTGGAACCCATCGCCCAGTGGATACCCAGGTATGACTACATCTGCCTTAGGGGCCGAGTAGTCTTCTCAGCATACTTCCTGCCCATCTGTGATGGGTGATCCGAGGGTCACTTTAAGCCTCAAATAGTCACGATTGCGTTTAATCCCTGTTGGTGACTCTTTGAACACTAAAACTTTTCGAAACTTAAACCTGTTTGACTTCTTACCTTCTCCCAGGTTTCCTTTCTAGAAATGCTTCTCGGCCATATTTCTCCGCTCTTTTGCCCCAGTGCCTGTCTCTCACCCTCCTTTCCTAATTGTAGGCTCCTCAACACCAGCAGTAAGATTGCATCTCTTCCCCCTGAAACTTCTGAGCCACTGGGTCCAACTGAAGGGAATTTCAAGCCACCATGCCCTAATCCATGTTCTGTGATGACTGCAAAGCTGTGTTTTTTTAATAGGCTTATTTGCTCAAAGTATCAATTTTATCTTTATCGTTTGGGTTGAGAAGCAGTTGCCTTTTCCAAACTTGTATGTTCCTGAATCTTTTTTTTTTTTTTAACATCCAAGAGTCTTTTATTGGTCATTTATATGCCAGGTACCAACATCTGCAAAAAGTCAGTTTTTACACCTAAGAGAGTCTCTTGTCTCTTCATTTGCCTCTTCGTGTAGTGTTTCTCTCCTAGCTCTGTAGTAGACCCACAATCAGAGACGGATGACAGCTTTACTGGTAACAAATCTTACTGCAAAGCACAGCTCCAGGGCAAGCTGGTGTCCTCAGATACTTCAGAACTATCAGGAGGAACTGCCAGTAAAACCCAGGGGTAACTGCAAAGGTCAGCTTTAGTCACCCTGGAATCTTCTTCTGGCACAGCTAAATCATGTGCATTAGGGCTATCACCCACTCACCCGCTGGGACATTCCATCACACTGGAGTGCAGGCCCGCTCGGGCCCAGGCTGGAGCCAGGCGCGGCCCCCAAGGCGGGTCCGGCCCCTCTCACTGCGCATGCGGCCGATGTGACATTCCGGACCTCCGCTAGGCCAGGCCCGCAGGTCCGCGTCCTCGGTGCCGCACGCAACACCCCAAAGCATCGTGAGGCAACCCAGAGGAACACAGTGCGGGTGGCAGCGAGGCTAAAGAATAGCAAGGCGTGGATCGCAGCAGGCAGAGAGCCGCACCAGTCTACTTAACACTCACGCGGCCGCCTCGAAAAGGCTATAGGTCCCTGAATTTGTAGCCTCTTGTCTCTTTATCCTTCTCAACTGACCTAAGTTCTCCCAACATATCTTTCTTGTAGTATCTTGCCAAATGTAGCCAAAAGCCAGCAAGTAAACTGTAAAAATACTCATCTGTTTTCAGTCTCTTCCTTAAAGTTAGATGTGCCTTTTACCTTCTGATATAATGCTGGCAGCAACTTTCACCAAATGTTTTCCACTAGGAAACATGGATTTCCAGGCCTCCCACCTTCAGGTTCCTTGATTCCCTCTGACCAGCTGTTAAGCCAATGCCACATTTTTTTTTTTCCATTATAGCTGGTTTACAAATTTCTGTCAATTTTCCAACTGCACAGCATGATGGCCTGGTTACACATACATATATGGATTCATCACAAGTGGTTAGACATAGTTCCCAGTGCTATACAGCAGGATCTCCTTGCTTTTCCAGCCCAAAGGCAATATTAACCCCAGACCCCCCTACCATCCCACTCCTTCCCCCACCCTCTTGGCAAGCATAAGTCTGTTCTCCAAGTCCTTGATTTTCTTTTCTGTAGAAAGGTTCATTTGTGCAGTATATTAGATTCCAGATATTAGTGATATCATATGGTATCTGTCTTTCTCCTTCTGACTTACTTCACTCAGTATGAGGATCTCTAATTCCATCCATGTTGTTGCAAATTACATTATTTTATTCTTTTTTATGGCTGAGTAGTATTCCATCATGTATATATACCACATCTTCCTAATCCAATCATCTGTCGATGGACATTTGAGTCATTTCCACGTCTTGGCTATTGTGAATAGTGCTGCAATGAACATGCATGTGCAAGTGTCTTTTTCAAGGAAATTTTTGTCTGGATATATGCCAAGAGTGAGATTGCTGGGTCATATGGTAGTTCTATGTGTAGTTTTCTAAGCTACCTCCATACTGTTTTCCATAGTGGTTGTACCAACTTACATTCCCACCAACAGTGAAGAAGGGTTCCCTTTTCTCTACACCCCCTCCAGCCACGTATTTTAGGGTTTATTTTATTATTCAAGCAGCACCTTACTCTTAGGGTCCAAGTTCTTTATTGTTTCAGAATAAGACAGATAATCTGGCAGTGACAAATTTCCTCCCATCTATCAACAGCATAAATAAAAGGTCTCTCATCTCTTGTGCCAGCTCTGGAAGGGTCTTCAGAAGACCCTGTTCACCACGGTCAATCAAGGACACACACAGTCTCCCTCTCAACATCTGCTCCCATAAACACAGCTCCAGGCTAAGAGAGGGCACCTGCACATGCTGGAAGTACGTGGTAAACAGCATTAACAGAAACTCTACAGCTCTGAGTTTAGATGCAGGGGACAGAACCCACTGATTTAAAGAGGACGAGGGAGATTCAGGATCCAATGGCTCATGGATAGTTGGAGGGACCCGAGAAACAGACTGTGGGTTGGACTTTCAAATTGTCTCCCCAAGTCACAGCCCAGAGGTCATTAAAGGCGCTGTGCCTCTCCCGCAATCAGGAATCCACTAGTGAGTGTCAGGACTCCTTGAGGAGGAAAACTCTCTCAATTCAGAAGCCACCACTGCTGCCTGGTCCACACCACACTTGCTACAGTCTGTGTCCACAGGGTGGAGGCACCAAAGCCTGCCTCTCAAAATCCACAAAGCTGGTGCCCAGCATCTCTGCTGTCATTGTCACAGGGAAGACGGAAAGTAGCAGACACACCAGACACAGCTAAGCATGGCCTCCTCCTAAGCCTCTGCATCTAAATCTCATGACCTGCCAAATCCAAATCTTGCCCAGAACCAGAAGTGTCCGGGCCAGAGATCAAACCTAAGCCACAGCAGTGACAATGCCGGATCCTTAAACCATTGTACCACCAGGGAACTCCTGGGATGTGGTTTTTAGACTCTAGCATCTACAGTTGCGAGAGGCACACCACAGCAAAGACAAATTTGAGCAGAAAGCCAACACGGCCATCTCTTAACATTTAATTGTTATCATTTCACCTCTGGCTACTTTAAAGTAATTTGAAGATGTTTACACTAAATGTCCATAATCAGGCCCTTAGGAACTCAGGAATGGCATATATTATTCTGGCTCTCTTTCATAATCTATGCAGAAAGATAATATACTTTGATCAAACAAAATATGTTGAGTACTGTGCTTTAGGCAGATGGGCTTTCCCACAGTTTACCGTCTTCAGTTCTCACACCAATTCTACCAGGCCGTGTATCAGTTAGGGACTGTATTCAGTGGCATGTCACAGACACCCAGTGACAGTGGCTTTAACCAGCATGGTGTTTAATATTTTCCATACGTAATAAACAATTGAGGGTAGCGCAATCCAGGACCAGCAGGTGTCTTTCTTCTTTCTGCTTCTTTATCCTGAACTGAGGGCCCTCACCCTCCCCGACACAAGAGCGCTCTTCTACTTCCAGAACTTACTAGAAACTTCCAGAAAGGAGAGGGCAGGAGCAAAGGCAGAAGGCAGCGGTGGGGCTGGGTCAGCCCATTCTAGGTGATGTCTACCCTCTGACCTCATGACCTCCGCACACATCGCACTTCCAAACCAGTGTCGCAGAGCACGCTCTCTCTGCCAGGGAACTGGAAAACTAAAGGCTCTGCCAGAACACTTGGCAAAATGTGCCAAAATCAGAATCCTGCTAGTAAGCAAGAAAACTAGTGTGAATATTGGTCAGATGACTGGCAGTGTCGTCGGCCGTGGATAAACAGTATTCTCTTCATTTTACAACAGGGAAACCAGGGTTCAAAGAGAGTGAGTAACGTGAGCAGGGCTCAGTGACTTGGGATTTGAATCCAGGCCTTACGACTGAAAATTCCAGGCTTCCTGAGAAGAATTTATTTATTTATTTATTTCACTTTTTAGGGCTGCACCCACAGCATATGGAAGTTCCCAGGCTAGGGGTTGAATCGGAGCTGTAGCTGCCGGCCTACACCACAGCCACAGCAATGCCAGATCCAAGCCACGTCTGTGACCTACACCACAGCCACAGCAATGCCAGACCCTTAATCCACTGAGCGAGGCCAGGGATTGAACCTGTGTCCTCATGGATATTAGTTGGGTTCGTTACTGCTGAGCCACAGTGGGAACTCCAAGAATTTATTTTTAAAATCATTAAAACAAAAAAAAATTTTTTGACCGATGAAGAGGTAAATCGAATTACTCAGAAAACAAACTAACAAAAAGAAACCATTTGCTAAAGATTCTAGAGAGCAGAACTGGGAGTAAGAAAGGGAAAGGGGCAAAGGACGCGATTTTCTGTGGGAACAGCACAATCTCATTCTCCAAAACAACAACAAACACCCTCCATAAAAGCAGCCTTAAAGATTATAGCACATTTTCAGTCTAGTTTTGAACTGCTGGGTAAAAATTCATGACCTTGTGGCCAGTATCCATTCTGCCCGGGCAAAGTCATTTTATTCTATGAGCTCTCACCTAGTGCTTGAGAATTAAAACAGCTCGTTTTTAAAAACAATTTTTTTTTTTTGGTTAAAGTATAGTTGATTTACAATGGTCTGTCAATTTCTGCTGTCAAGCGACCCAATCATTCGTATATAAACATTCTTTTTCTCAGATTATCTTCCATTATGTAAAACACTCTTAACCAGGCTAACCTGAAAATCATTTCCAATTGCTATATGATATTTTTCCAGAATGATTCATCTGATTCTCACTTCTCTACACCTGAATTTTTTATTGTTGTTGTCGTTGCTGTCATTGAGAAACGGGAATGGTTTGATCTGCCCTGAAAGGCAGGCCCCCAGTGAATAGTGACAAGGATGGGGCTATTGGATGCTTCCTACAAGCTCCCAGGGATTCTGAGGCTTGACGGAAACAGAAAAGACGTCAGAAATGGGTGCCAAGATCCCAGCTGCAAGGGCAGCAGTGGGCCGGTCTGACAGTGCATGGCCATGGCCAAGCCGACAAGAATGTAGAACAGTCTGGGGGCCCAACAACCACCCCAACTGGTCTTGGGCACCTGATAGCCTGTGGCTTTTCCCTTACGGAGGTGGGACGTGTCCTTACTTTGCTGTCCTCACCTTGAACCTTGGGGACTCCCCTCCCTTAACTTGCACCTCCTTGACCCTGGCTCTTGGCACATGAGAACAATCTAGCCTGAAGGGATGGCGGAACCAAGCCCTGGTTCTAGCTACAGAGCGTGGCTAATTCACATCCAAATAGTCACTTGGGAACTACCAAGAGTAAATTAATTACACTCCTGTGGGCTTGAGCAAACAAGAAGAAGGAAAGATAAATAACACTGAGATTGCACCAGAAAAGGATCGGGGGTAGGAAAACTGTAAAACACAGTCGGGGTAAGGAATCTGCACACAGATTACATGTGATTGCAGGCGAGGGAAAAACAAAAAGTGGGTTCCTGCTGAAAGATTCCAGAATGCTGGCCCTCCTTGCTAATGCAGTTGTAAGGTATGCTTGTATAATCGCTGAAATAATACCTTGAAAGGGTATGGCCTGGAGGGTTTTGGTTCAGGTTAGGCTTCCTTTGAGGATGTGGGGCCAGGGAATTGAATCTTGCCAGGGGCCAAGGAGCTGCCTGGGAAGCTGGGAGCAGGTGCTTTTCTAAGGATCTGGAAGTGGGAAGTTTTTTTGTTTTATTTCTTAAAATTTCTATCCCTTCTATTTTCTTGTTTTTCTTTTTTTAAATTTAAGCATGGATGATTTACACTGTTGTATTGATTTCTGCTGTACAGCAAAGTGGCCCAGTCATAGATATACATACGTTATTTTTCTCATATTCTCTTCCATCACATCCTATCACAAGACACTGGATATAGTTCCCTGTGCTACCCAGTTGGACCTCATTGCTTATCCATTCTAAATGTATTAGTTTGCATCTACTAACCCCAAACTCCTGGTCCATCCCACTCCTTCCCACCTCCCCCTTGGCAACCACGAGTCCATTCTCCAAGTCTGTGAGTCTGTTTCTGTTCTTTAGACAGGTTCATTTGTGCCGTATTTTAGATTCCAGAGATAAGTGATATCATATATTTGTCTTTCTGACTTACTTCCCTGAGTATGAGAATCTCTAGTTGCATCCATATTGCTGCAAATGGTATTATTTCATTTTTTTATGGCTGAGTAGTATTCCATTGTGTATGTGTACCACATTGTCTTAATCCATTCATCTGTCAACGGATATTTAGGTTGTTTCCATGTCTGGGCTGTTGTGTACAGTGCTCCCATGAACATAT
Organism: Catagonus wagneri; assembly: GCA_004024745.2. Taxonomy (NCBI): domain Eukaryota; kingdom Metazoa; phylum Chordata; class Mammalia; order Artiodactyla; family Tayassuidae; genus Catagonus; species Catagonus wagneri. The sequence continues at coordinate 18,812,224 of PVHT020000080.1, forward strand.
GGGTGCATGTATCTTTTTGAATTTTAGTTTTGTCTGGATATATGCCCAGGAGTGGGATTGCTAATTTATACGGTAGTTCTGTATTTGGTTTTCTGAGGAGCCTCCGCACTGTTTTCCATAGTGGTTATACCAGTTTACATTTGAGGAGGGGATGTTTTTAATCTCCACTCAGGCTCCGTGCAACTAGAAAAGAAGGCAGATAATGCCGGGCAAAACTGGAATTGTGGCAAGATGGATCACAACACAAGATGAGTTCTATGCAGAGAAATTTCACCAACAGAGTTATCCTCCTGCTTTGGAAGTATCTTAAGATGTCATGAAGCTTTCACAGGCAAACATAATTACAATTATAATTACAATTACCAGGATTCAGGCCTAGAAGAGCATTTTCAAGAGCTTAATCTCTCAAATATACAAATAACTTATACAACTCAACGGCAGGGGAAAAAAAAAAGCTCAACAACCCAATTGGAAAATGGGCAAAACACCTGAATAGACATTTCTTCAAAGAAGATATACAGATGGCCAACAAGCACATGAAAAAAAAAAAAAAGCTCAACATCACTAATTATTAATCATTAGAGAAATGCAAATCAAAACCACTATGAGGTACCACCTCACAACTGTCAGAATGGTCATCATTAACAAATCAACAAATAACAAATGCTGGAGAGGGTGTGGAGAAAAGGGAACCCTCCGACACTGTTGGTGGGAATGTAAATTGGTACAACCACTATGGAAAACAGTATGGAGGTACCTCAGAAAACTAAATATAGAACTACCATATGATGTAGCAATCCCACTCTTGGGCACATATCTGGACAAAACTTTCCTTGAAAAGGATACATGCACCCATATGTTCATTGAAGCACTATTCACAAAAGCCAAAACATGGAAGCAACCCAGATGTCCATTGACAGATGAATGGATTAAGAAGATGTGGTATATATACACAATGGAATACTACTAAGCCATAAAAAAAAATAATGCCTTCTGCAGCAACATGGATGGAACTGGAGACCCTCATATTAAGTGAAGCCAGAAAGATAAACACAAACACCATATGATATCACTTATATCTGGAATCTAATATACAGCATAAATGAACCTTTCCACAGAAGAGAAATTCATGGACTTAGAAAAGAGACTTGTGGTTGCCAAGGGGGAGGGGGAGGGAGTGGGATGGACTGGGAATCTGCGGTTAATAGATGCAAACTACTGCATTTGGAATGGCTAAGCAATGAGATCCTGCTGTATAGCACAAGGAACTATATATAGTCACTTGCGATGGAACATGATGGAAGATAATGTGAGAAAAACCATATATATATATATATATATATATATATATATAAAACTGGGTCAGTTTGCTATAGAGTAGAAATTGACAGTACACTGTAAACCAACTATAATGGAAAAAATAAAAATCATAAAAAAGAAATTTTAAATTCAAGCATAAAAATCACGAGACGCTTGTTTGAAATACAGATTCCCAAGAACAGCCATAAAAGATTCTTTTTTTTTTTTTGTCTTTTTGCCTTATCTAGGGCCGCACCCACGGCATATGGAAGTTCCCAGGCTAGGGGTCTAACAGGAGCTGTAGCCGCCGGCCTTCGCCACAGTCACAGCAACGCGGGATCCGAGCTGCGTCTGCAACCTACACCACAGCTCACAGCAACGCTGGATCCTTAACCCACTGAGCAAGGCCAGGGATCGTACCCACAACCTCATGGTTCCCACTCAGATTCATAACCACTGAGCCACGACGAGAACTCTGAACAGCCATAAAAGATTTCTGATTCAGTAAACTGGGCTTAGGGTCTGGGAATCTGCATTATCATCAGGCAGCTCCCATGATGTGGGACCAGTGGCTCTTGGACTATCCTAGTCACTCTGTAAGGACTAAATGTGATCTCTTCAAAAGTTGGCACCCAATCAAATCAGAGACTTGACTGGTAAAAATACACACACACACACACACACACACACACACACACAAAGAGTATTCTTTCGCCACCTCATATTCATTCACCATTAGGATTCTCTGGCCTATTTAGTGAAGAATAGTTAACTTATCCTAGAAGCACAGAGCTATCAAATGCAACAATACATAGATTAGAGTTCTGATTTCTCCACAGTTTCCCATTATTTAGAGCCAAAGCCCACCTATGCCTGCCTGAAAGAGGGAAGGAGGGACAGATAAAGAGGGAGGTGACTTGCAAGTGATCCCTTCCCTTCAAAACTTCCTTTCAAGGTTTGAAGACCAAGTACCGTTCTTCCAGAGGAACAAACTGCTGGAGCCCCCAAGATCCACAAGATTCACGAAGTCTGTGCAACAGCTTGAAGGTTTTTTCATCAAGACCTGTCCTAGGAGATTGGATTAAGATGGCGGAATAGAAGGACTGGAGCTCAACTTCTCTCCCGAAAAACAGCAAAAATACAGCCAACTGCCGAGCAACCTTCAACCAAATGGACTGTAAACTTCCAAAAAAGATACTCTGCTCCAGAAGACACAGCGGAGACCACATCAAGAGGTAGGAGGGGCGATTACGCGATAGAAGCAACCCCA
>PVHT020000080.1:18822901-18868109 GCA_004024745.2 Catagonus wagneri
TTTTTTTTTTTTGCCATCTTGGCTTTTTTTTTTGTCTTTTTGCCTTTATGTAGAGCCACACCCGCAGCATATGGAGGTTCCCAGGCTAGGGGTCTAACAGGAGCTGTAGCTGCCAGCCTACACCACAGCCATAGCAACGCGGGATCCGAGCCGCGTCTGCAACCTACACCACAGCTCACGGCAACGCCGGATCCTTAACCCACTGAGCGAGGCCAGGGATTGAACCCGCAACCTCATAGTTCTTAGTCGGATTCGTTAACCACTGAACCATGAAGGGAACTCCTTGGCCTCTTTTTTTCAACTTTTCCCAGAAACCAAAAAAATGTTATTTAATGAGCACTGTTGAGGCTGTTCTGCAGAATAAGAAACAGCACTGAGGAAGTCAATAAAAACATCTGGATTCCTAGTACTGATTTCCTGCCCCAAGGACACAAAGTTTGCTCTCATAGATCTTCCGTTGAAGTCAGTGAAGTGTTAAGAGTAGCAGGTGCGAGACAGTTAGATGATATTAAGCCTATATATATGTACCAAAATATTTAGTATAGATCTGAAAGCTGTAGGATAGATAAGGAAAGAAGGTGAACTTGGAGCCAGTCTTGAAAGTGTGGGTGAGACTCAAATACACGAAGTGAAAAACAGTCATTTTCTGTGTTCAGGCACTTGAATGCCTCTTCTGATTGTTTCTTAAAAGGCCTCAGGTATCCACTTTCAAGGCCACAGTAGCCACATTATGCCATTTCTTAATCACATCTTTCTGAGTTTTATCTATATCTTCACGTGTGATAGTCATAGCTACACTAGAACACATGATTTTTGTAACTGCAGTAGTATTTTTGAAGCAGAACAGCCCTCAACAGAGATGAGTTCTAAAGTTGCTGTTAGGAATTCCCATCGTACCTCAGCAGAAACGAATCTGACTAGCATCCATGAGGACACAGGTTCAATCCCTGACCTCACTCATTGGGTTAAGGAGCTGGCATTGCCATGACTTGTGCAGGTTGCAGACACAGCTCAGATCTGGCATTGCTGTGGCTGTGGTGTAAGCCGGCAGCTGTAGCTCCGATTTGACCCCTAGCCTGGGAACCTCCATATGCCACAGGTGCGGCCCTAAAATGACAAAACAAATTAAAAAAAAAAAAAAGTTGCTGTTAAATATTTTCCTGAGTTGGTGAAGTTGAAATAAATTTAACTTTCTTGTATTCATTACCTAACGGATGGGAGCTCATTAAGCACTTACAGTGAGTGGAACAGAAAGGGAAATGATAATATCCGTGGACTCAGGTGGTGGTGGGACAATGAGTGGCTTCGTTCTAGACTATGCTGGTCAGACATCTGCACATGTCTGTTATGTGGTGATCTGATGTTCCACAGAGAGAGGCCTCAGCCAGCGAGGCCCAGAGCCATGGTCCTGGCGTGACTCGCAACAGCAAACCCATTTCCACATCCACCTTTTTATTTTTTCCGGTTCCTCGTCAGTGGAATTATTGGAGATGCCTAGCATGTCACATCACAAGTTCTCTAATGAGGCAGTTTTCCAAGGACTTGGGATATAAACCCCAGTGTCTCTCTACACTTAAAAATGGAAGTTTGGGGAGTTCTTGTTGTGGCGAGACGGAAAAGGATGTTTGGGGAGTTCTTGTTGTGGCAAGACGGAAAAGGATCCCACTTAAGTATCCACGAGGATGTGGGTTCAATCCGTGGCCTTGCTCAGTGGGTTAAGGATCCGGCGTTGCCGTGAGCTGTGGTGTAGGTTGCAGACGCGGCTCGGATCCCGCGTTGCTGTGACTGTGGCGAAGGCCGGCGGCTACAGCTCCTGTTAGACCCCTAGCCTGGGAACCTCCGTATGCCACAGGCGTGGCCCAAAAAGGACAAAAACAAAATACATAAATAAAAATAAAAAATAAAGAGATTAAAGAGATGTGAATTTTTCCAACTGGTCTGGTCAAAAAAATGAAAGAATCAATGCCCAGTGCTGAGTGAAACGGACCCTTCAGCAACTCTTAAGCAATGTGGAGGAGGATATAATTTCCTTAAAAAAAAAATCATATTGAGGTGTGATGTCTTTACTCTAATGTCTATTCATCTACTCAGGGTATACAAATCCATGATTTTTAATAAATTGGGAGCATTGGGTAACGTAACCATCATCCAGTTTTAAACCACCCCGTTACTCCAAAAAAATGTCGTCCCATTGCTTGCAGGCAGTCCTGCTCTCACCTGAGTCCCAGGCAACCGCTGATCTGCTGTCTCTCTAGATTTGCTTTTTCTGGAAATTGTGTATGAGAGGAATCAAACAGTGTCTGTTGTATCTGGTTTCTTTTACTCAGCAACCTGTTTTGGAGGGTCACACACATTATTGCAGGTATTAGCACCATTCTTTTTTTATTTGACCAATGATTGTCCGTTGTAAGGATAGTTGACCTTTTGTTTATCGTTTCACAAATTGATGAGCATTTGGATTATTTCCGTCTGGGGTCATTAAAAATAAGGCCGTTGTGAATATTTCTCTGTGCGTGCTTGCATGAACATGTTTTCATTTCTCTTGGGAAGTTTCCTGAAGGTAGAAACTGGGTGGATGGTATGAAAGTCTGCCTTTAACGTTTTGAGAAACTTCTAAACTGTCTTCCAGACTGTTGTACTCCCAGGGCGAGGGGGCTTCCAGTTTCTCCACATCTGTGCTCATAGCTGGTATGGTCAGCTTTTCTGCTTCTAGCCTTCTGATCAGTTTAGTTTACGTTTAACGTTAAGTAATGATGATGAGCATAATGGAGACCGTAGGTGAAATGTCCATTCAGATATTTTGTCTCTTTTGAAGCTGAATTGTTCGTCTTGAGCTGTAACCATTCTTCATATCTTCTGCATATAAGTCCTTTATCAGATATATGATTTGTAGATCTCTTCTTGCGATGTGTAGCTTTCTAAAAATATAATTGTCTTTAGGTCTTTTGAAGAACAAACGTTTTGTAATTTTGATGAAATCCATTTAATATCGTATCTCATAGAGCTTTGCCTAGCCTAAGGTCACAGGTGTTTTCTCCTAGAAGTTTGATCGTTTTAGCTCTTATAGTTAGGTCTTTGATCCGTTTTGAGTTGAATTTGTGTAGAGGGTGAGATAAGGGTCGAAAAGACCATCCTTTTTCCACTGAATTGCGCAGGCAGCTTTGTTGAAAATCAGTTTCGTCATGAATGTTAACGTTTGACTTAAGTGCTCTGAGTTGTATTCCACTGTCCATGTTTATCCAGATGTTAATAATACCTTATCTCAATCACCCTGGTTTTGTAGTAAGTTTTGGTGCTGATAGTGTCAGCGCCTACTCTTCTTTTTCCATATTGCTTTGGCTGTTACATCCTTTGCGCTTCCATATAAAGCTTGGAGTCAGTTTGTAAATTTCGACAGCCTGCCTGCCGTGATTCTTTTTTTTTTTTAATTTATTTATTTTATTTTATTTTTTCCATTATACCCAGCTGCACAGTGTGGTGACAGGGTTACACATACATATGTGGATTCATCACAAGTGGTTAGACATAGTTCCCAGTGCTATACAGCAGGATCTCCTTGCTTTTCCAGCCCAGAGGCAACAGTCTACAACTATTAACCCCAGACCCCCCTACCATCCCACTCCCTCCCCCACCCTCTTGGCAACCGCAAGTCTGTTCTTCAATAGGGATTGAATTGACTCTCTAAGTCATGTTGGGGAGAATTGCCTTCTTAGCCATAGTGAGTTACCTGGTCTGAAAATAAAAGGGCCTGACCTATAGTGCGCCATCCATCAATACTTTTTGCTGAGTTTAATTGCGTTCATATTAGTATAAAGCCTGTATTTGAGCAAAAGCTCCAAAATGGCAGGGTCATACATTTTATCCATTCATTCACTCACTTCATGGTAAATAAACATTTATCAGGAATCACCTTGAGGCAGAGTACTGTCACCTTGGGAAAGTAAGTGACTTAATTGTTTTTTCAACCCTTTTTGAAGCAAATGAGTAAAGGCCCTTAGTTTTAAGGATCCTTCAGTATAAGAGGGAAGGTAATACACATACGGCAGTATTTATAATTCATGGCGAGCAGTGATAATGAGCCACAAGAAAAACTATGAGCTCTGAGCATTCAAAAGCGTTCAAAAGCTCTGAGTATTTGGACTGCATGTCCAAAGGAAGAACGCTGGCAAAAAATTGTCTGGTTAAATGGGTTGGAGGTTCTAGCTTTTTTTTAATCTCAAGAGAAGTAGTAGTAGTTTGTTAATAAAGGTGACTGTGAAGTCTTGCTGTCTTTGAAGTAGAACCAGGTTAAATTTGAGGCCTGTTGACAGCAGCTGGGGTTAGACTGCGTGACTAACTCCCCTCCCTCATTAGAAAAGACGCAGTAGCTTCTTGGTCCCTTTGCTTTTCTTTTAACCACCCTCTTCCGTTTCAAAGGTAGTTGTCTGGGATCAGATTTCTAAATTGCCATGTGTTATTTGACCGACTACCAAATTTTGAATCAACTTTGTAATTCTTCTAATTCCGTTTGACCACAAAGTCCTTGATGGCTCTGGCCTTAAAAAAAAAATTTTTTTTTATTATAGTTGATTTACAGTATTGTGCCAATTTCAGCAAAGTGACCCAGTTATACGTATATACATCGCTTTTCTTTCTTTTTTTTTTTCGTCTTTTTTTGTCTTATCTAGAGCCGCACCCGTGGCATATGGAGGTTCCCAGGCTAGGGGTCTAACAGGAGCTGTAGCCGCCGGCCTTCGCCACAGCCACAGCAACGCGGGATCCGAGCCGCGTCTGCAACCTACACCACGGCTCACGGCAACGCTGGATCCTTAACCCACTGAGCGAGGCCAGGGATCGAACCCGCAACCTCATGGTTCCTAGTCAGATTCGTTAACCACTGAGCCACTACGGGAACTCCTACATCCCTTTTCTTATATTGTCTTCCATCATGTTCTATCCCAAGAGATGAGATATAGTTCCCAGTGCCATAAGGTAGGACCTCCTGCTTATCCATTCAAAGGCTCCGATTTCTTTCTTTCTTTTTTTTTTAATTCCTCACAGTACCTGGCACGGGTATGGTAACTGTTGAATGAATGCATGAGCCAATTGTTTTCAAGGGAAGAAAGGGGCAACTTTAATGATTTCATATCCTTGTTGAACAGATAGTCCAATAGGACCCGGCTTTACTGTCTACCGGCTATGCGTTCGAGGGCAGTGACTTCCCGCCTTCCTAAGCTTCCAGGTCCCTCGTTCTCTGAGCGCAGTTTCCTATCTGCAAGAATAAGCTAAAAATAATCTACCTCGTTGGGTTGTTCAAGGAATTAAATGACATGGTGAATGTGGGATTCTTAGCATAGCGCCTGGCACGTGTGAAGCAGTCAATGGATGTTCCTTATTGTGATGCTGGTATTTTTAGTTATTAAGAGAACTGCGGGGAAAGATTAGGCTTGTAATAAGCCACGCTTCTATTTTGTAGGGCAAATGGCCCACAGATCTCACCCTGTATGTCTAAGTAACTGCAATTATAGGAGGAGATGTTCAGTAAGCAAATAACAAATGCAGTGTTTTGGAAAGAACATAAGCTTTCATCTGGTACATTTTTACATGGTTGATTTTTCTCACGGAGGAAAATTATGTTTAAAAATATCACCACATAACGTTAAAATCCCCTTGGCAAATCAGTTATCAGGTGATCCTCTTTTCCTGTATTTTCCCCCTAAAACATGCATTTGTTGACACCGGAGTTAAAAATATTCCACTTTCCTGCAGGGTACAATTTGGAAATGGCGACTGAAATAAACACCATTTAAGCTGTCTGCTTTCACAGTACCTAGCGTGTTGAAATATGATGTTATTCTCCTGAGTAATTTAAAAATCAGTGTTGAAGATAACAAACCAAATCAAAATGTTGAAATTTTTTTCCCTCACTGGCTGCTTATTTATTGTACATTTCACTGCCTCCTTAGAAGAGTTCAGTCAAATTGTGTGTTGGCTCCTGGTCAACGTATTGATTAAGTCCAGTGTTTTTAACATCCTGTGAGCATGGCCAGAAACAGGGCCACTTAGCTTTGCCCAGGGCAAATGCATGCTTGGTCACAGAAAGGAAGTAATAGGCATATTCGGAGGTAGGGAAAGAGAGAAAAAGGTTTTAAATCTCCAAAGTGGTTCCAAAATGTAATTTTTTTTTTCTTTGGTCTTTTTAGGGCCATACCTGCAGCATACAGAAGTTCTCATGTCAGGGGTCAAATTGGAGCTACAGCTGCTGGCCTACACCATGGCCACAGCAACACCAGATCCTTAACCCACTGAGTGAGGCCAGGGATCAAACCTGTGTCCTTATGGATGCTACTCAGTGAGGATGCGTCCTCACTGAGCCACGACGGGGAACCCCCCCACCCCCCAAAAATGTAATCTTTTAAGAGAATCCTCTGTCAATAACAACATATACATATATTTTATTACCATTAAACTTTAAATAGCTACCGTATATTGACTAACCCGGCTGTACCTGACCTGGGCTTTTTGCTTTATGTTATGAGACACCTTAGCTTAAATCAAAATACGTGACGTTGTTAGAAGTGAACCCTCGCAGGCAGTATTACGGTGTTAATTTCATATTATATCATTTTATTCTCCCACCAGTTCTGGGGGGTCAGGCCCATCTCACAGGTCACAGTTTGGAAAGCTACCATCAGTAACACTGAGGTGGCTTTCTGTGACTCAGGCCCTGTTCCCAGCGCTTTGCATTAAGAGCTGAAGGCCGCCTCACCTCCCCCCATCTCCTGCCACCCTGGAAGGTGGGTGCTGACCTTCAGAGGCCCCGTAATTTGGGAGAGCCAAGCAGGGTCCTGGCCACAGTGGGAATACTGGGATTTAATGAGGGAAAGGCATGTCCCCAGGTCACACGGCTGGGAAGTGATAGAACTGGGACTTCTAGCCCAGCTCTCTTTCCACTCAAGAATTTTTCTCCCAGCCGGTACAGCACAGTACTCCCGAGAATGTTTATTTCTAATACCCTCATGTATTCGTGTGTAAAGAAAGGCGCCCAGTGAATGAAGCAAGGGTGATGCAAGGTGTATCTTTATACGTAAAGATGTGAGTGTTCCTCTGTTTCAGACGTTGTCTTTGTTAAGATAGAGGCCAACAGAGTTCCCACCGTGGCGCAGTGGAAACGAATCCGACTAGGAACCATGAGGTTGCGGGTTCGATCCCTGGCCTTGCTCAGTGGGTTAAGGATCCAGCATTGCTGTGAGCTGTGGTGTAGGTTGCAGATGCGGCTCCAGTCTGGCGTTGCTGTGGCTGTGGTGTAGGCCGGCAGCTACAGCTCCCATTCAGCCCCTAGCCTGGGAACCTTGGTATGCCTCGGGTGTGGCCCTAAAAAGACAAAAAAAAAAAAAAGACAGAGGCCAAAGTTATTGCTTCTAGGTGCCAGCCATAGAAAGTTACCCAGCGGATCCTTATTATTTCTGATTACGTCTCAAGGCTGCTTCCCAGGGCCCAGGGCTCTGGTTTCTGAAAGAGGCACATTATCATGAAGGCTTCTGGATATTTCTGTGTATATATATATATATATATTTCAGTGTGTGTGTGTGTATATATATATATATGTGAATATATATGAAGTGTATATATATGAATATATGTGAAGTGTATATACATGAATGTATATGCTTATATATACACATGTATACTTTAATATATATACTTGTAAATATATACTTATATATACATATATGTATATATATGACGTATATATATGTGAAGTGTATGTATATATATGAGTATATATATGAAGACTGGGTATTTCAGTATATATATTTTGGTGTATGTATATGAATATATACTTATATATATACTTGTAAGTATAGATTTATATGTATTTATATATACTTAAATACACATATGTATATATATATGAAGTATGCATGTAAGAATATATATATATGAGTGTATATATATATATATATATATATGAAGGCTGGGTATTTCAGTATATGTATATTTCAGTATATATATATCTGGGTATTTTTGTAACTAATGGACTGTGGGTCATACACAAGTGTATATGTGATGTTTCCTCACCCACGAGTGGGTATCTTTGAGTATTAAGAGTCTGAAACTTCCTATTTTCTTAAATCCCCAAACTGCTGGATTTACTCTTTCAAGATATAGTGTCTTCATTAATTTGTTGTATTTCACATCATAGAGATAGTCCGCTGTGACCAGGAACACGTAAACACCTTTGCACATTATATTGTATAATGAGAGATTGTGATGTAAATATTAAACCACCATTGCTTAGGCATCGGATTGGAGAGATGAGCAGGTCTTGTGTTTTTGGAACTCATCAGATAAGAATAAAAGCCTCATAGCTGGGACAGTCTGCTGGCCCTAGGACCGGATGGATTTTTATGTCCGAGTTCTGGATTACCAATTGATTAGCATTTAAGTACAAAAGTTATTTGTTAAATTTGACTTTGTGGGAAGTTGTATGAGGTCTGCTGTATGTGGCAGATAAACGCACTAAAGATGTGATCAAAGTGTGACGCTTTAAAGACTGCTTCTGAAGTTCCATATGTGTGCTACATAATACCTTTTTAAACTCTATCATTCCTGTCTATGTCTCGGTGCTTTCCTTTACCTCTTCTCTTAATTATAATTTTTAGTTTTACCATTCCTCCTTTTAGTGGTCGCATGTCCATCATGTCGGAGCCACCTGATTAGCTTTGCAGAAATAGAAGGGGCACCATAACTGTGCTTACCATTTACTTGAAGTTAATTCCTATCTGGACAAATAGGAAAATGAAGTAATCACCTGATAACACCCCTTTACCAGCCCTGGTATAAAAGCTGGAAGCCTGGGATCTTATGTGGTCTCCACCAGTCCTTACTGGGAGGCAGTTCTTTGACTTTGAACCTCTGTTCTTCATCTGTAAAATGGGAATGTTGAGAAAGTCCTTGTGTATCTTGGTGCATTGTTGTGAGCTGTGGTGTAGGTTGCAGATTTCTCTCAGATCTTGCATTGCTGTGGCTGTGGTGTATCTACCAGCAGCTGTAGCTCCAATTTGACCCCTAGCCTGGGAACCTCCATATGCTATAGGTGTGGCCCTAAAAAAAAAAAATTTAAAAACTGATATGAGATTCAGTTATTGGGAAATTTTAAACATGTTTGCAACAACTTGGATATGTGAAATTACTGTAAACTTTATGACCTCTAAATATGGATCAGGTACTCCTGGTGAAAACTTAGTATCTGAATGGAGGTATACTGTTAAGTATAAAACACCTGCCAGGTTTTGAAGATTTAGTGCCAAGGAAGTTTGTGAACTATCTCAATTTACCTGTTGATGACATGTTGAAATGATACGATGTTAGAGTCAGCTGAGTAAAATATATTACTAAAATTAATTTCTCCTGTTTCTTTTTACTTTCTTCATGTGGCTATTAGAAAATCTGAAATTACGTGTTATAATTCTATAGGACAGCACTGGTCTGGGCCTTCTGCTGAAATATTTTTAAACATATGCAAAAATAGGTTCTACAGGCAATAATTAGACCTGCCAGTATATTTTATGTATTTTTCTTATACATTTTCCTTCCATCCTAGTTCACTTTTCTTAATACTGAATATGATCCTTTAATAAGAGATCCTTGTTGAAAGAAAGGCTCTTTAAGAGTAAACTCCCTTGGTATTTGCATTCTGAAATTTGTTTTCTTACATTTATAGATGCTGGTGAGAAGTAATTCTTTGTAGATAACCCATCTTTTAAGTCTGACGACTTTGAATGGTTTTTCTTATTTTCCTTGTCTTTCCATAGTTGGGTGATGTCTCCTTGTATTTGTTTGCTTTGTTTTGTTTCCCATTTGTTCCTTGGTGTGAGTTTTCCCCCTGGAGACACATCACTTCAGTTTGGGGACATTCTCGCCCATTATGGCTTCACACAAATTCCCGCTAGAATCTCTGCTCTCTGCTTCTGACTGTCTGTTAGATAGACAGGCGACCTTGCGATCAACCACCGTGTCCCCAACCTCTTTTTTACGTTTTTCGTCTTTTTATTGCATTTGGGGCAAATTACCCAGCAGCCTGTGACGGTTCATGATTTTTCTGCTGTTGCATGTAATTTCATATGTGGTAATTCAGAAGACTCGCTAAGATCTCAGGTATTGTGTTGTATAACGTGTGTACAACAACTCCCAATCTGGACGTGCTCTCCCCATCTCATCTGATTGTCATGACCCTGCGAGTCATTATCGTCTATTAGATGAAGAGACTGAGCCAGGGGATCAAGTCACTGCCCCAGATGGCACAGTTTCTAGGTAGGGGACCAAGATCTGAGCTGGTGTCTTGACCTGCCTGCATGGCGAACTGCCCCACTGAGCCCAAGGTCAAGGTCACTTGGCTTTGAGCTTGTTCATCGAATGCCTTTGTGGAGAGGTTGCCAGAGAAACCAACTTTGCTGGAGTTGTACCCCTTCAAGTCTCCAGTCTTACATGCATTTTTCTGAAGGCAGTAACATTCTCAGTTAAACCTGCTTTTTTTTTTTTCTATCCAAGTTTCTCTTTTTCAATAATTTGCATCTTCTACAAACAGGATTGGCTCAGTGTTTAGAGAGTGATCTTTTAGTCACATTGCTGCCACAGATCCACTCACTGCCTAGAAGAATATCGAAAGTATCATTAACATCAGTTTTTAAAATTTGTTAAAATGCCACTTGACATCAGTTGTAGCTTTGTGCTGCTGCTGCTGTGTGTGTGTGTGTGTGTGTGTGTGTGTCTGTGCATGTCTTTTTAGGGCCGTATCTGCAGCATATGGAAGTTCCCAGGCTAGGGGTCAAATTGGAGCTGCAGCTGCCAGCCTACACCATAGCCACAGCAATGCAGGATCTGAGCCAAATCTGCAACCTACACCACAGCTCACAACAATGCCGGATCCTTAACCCACTGAGTGAGACCAGGGATCAAACCCCAGTCCTCATGGATACTAGTCACTTTCATTACCGCTGAGCCACAATGGGAACTCATGTGTTGCTTCTTTAAAAGCCTATCAGGGAGTTCCCATTGTGACTTAGAGGGCTAAGAACCTGACATAGTATTCATGAGGATGTGGGTTTATCCCTAGCTTTGATCAGGGCGTTAAGGACCCAGTGTTGCCGTGGCTGTGGTGTAGGCAGCAGCTGCAGCTCCGATTCACCCCTGGCCTGGGAACTTCCATATGCTGCAGGTGCAGCCTTACAAAGGGGAGAGGGAGGGAGGAAGGCTCTCAGTTACAGATGGAGGGTACCCCAGATTGAATCTGCCACGTGGCCTGAAAAGTAAGAATGAGAACCCAGCACTTTAGACAAGAAAGAGTCTGGTTTGTGACCAGGAGGGTCCCGTTTGGAGCCGTGGAAGTGAGCAAAGCCAAATGGCTCAGCTAGGCACTGTCTTCATGTGCTCAGACTTTCTAAGAGTTTCCTGGCTCCAACTCACCTGGCTGATGTGGCACAAGATCTGCACAAGAGCTCTCTTTGCCTTCGTGATGGAGAAGTTCCTGTGGACTTAGGAAGTAGTTGGTGGATTTGTGAACTAGGAAGAGCTGCATGGGCGTGGGGCCTTCTTCAGACGAGAGAGAATCTGGTAGACTCTGGGTTAACAGGCAGCCCCAGGGGAGAAGAGAAAGTTCCCAGCATCCTTTGCCATGAAGCAAAGCTTTTGTCTTTCTCAGAGATTTTATCTACTTCAGACCTGTGTTTTACATATTACTTTATAACCTAAGTTTTAAAATTTCGCCTTATTTGCGAATTTGATCCCTGGCCCGGGATATTCCACGTGCTGTGGGTGCGGCCAAAAAAAAAAAAAAAATACCATTATTTCATGTGGATTTCCCGTGTATTCATGTAGCCTAACTATTTTCCGTCCCATTGCATTAATAGTTACATCATTTCCTCAAATATTTTCTCTGATGTTTACTGGTCCTGTGGGTTGTTGTTTCATATGAGAAACAGTACAAACAAAACCGTGTTTTTACGTGGTTTCTTTCTTTGAGTCTTTGTACCAAAATTGGAATTACTGGGTCACTGTGCGATCAGTCCTACGTGCCTTTTTCATATTGCCAGGTTGTTCTTTGAAAACATCGTATTAATTTATATTGTCACCGGCCCCAGCAAACAGTGGGTTTCAGGAGCTTTTAAATGTTTTCCTTCTTTTATCCGATGAGGCATTAACTACACCTCTTTTCTTTTCTTATGCCACAGGTGCCAAATGTTGTTTTGCCATTTGTATTATTTTTCATCCTGGGAGCTCTCTTCTTATCTTGTGTTAAATAGTTTTAATTTACTAATTGGTTTCATTGTTTGACTCTTATTTATTGTCTTTAGCCAGTTAATAGATTGGGGTAATTGATTAATCTCATAGACGGAAGTATATTTTCCCTATTGGGTGCAGCCTGGAAAGGAGTCAGGTGGGAGGGAGCTGTCAGGAGGGTGAGCAGATGCTGCCCCGGGGGATGGATGGAGAACAGAAAGGGAATAGGGCAGGGTGCTTGGCTGTGCAGTCGAGGCTGGGAATGTGGGAGAGACAGTGGAATGGATCATGGGAAAAGAGGAATTCATCGTACAGTTGTCGAGTCGTATTGAAAAATAGGCCAGAAATCAAAGCTAAGCGAGTAGGCAATGAAAATGTGCTTCTGCACTTGGCTTGGGTTTTCCCAGCATCCTGCTCTCGTCGTGAGAGACACAAAGTGGCTGAAACATGTGTTGGACCCCAGGCACCCCTGCTGCTGGCCTCCGGGTCCCTGTTCTGTACCCAGCGGTGTAATCAATGAATGTTGCTTAGAGTGAATGTACATTGAGAACGGGGGCTCGGATCAGTTCAGGCAACACTCCTCCTGGTTTAAAATTAGAGCAGTTATGCAGGTCAATGCTGTGTGTGTGTGTGTGTGTGTGTGTGTGTGTGTGTGTGTGTGTTTAAAGCATATCCTCTTACAAAATTACCTTTCCTTGCAGAGGTATCGTTGGCTTCTGTGGTCCTTTAATACATGTTTTCCAATTTAAATACAATTCACCAAAATATTTTCTTTCTAGTCTCCGGAGAATACAGAGGGCAAGGATGGATCCAAAGTAACTAAGCAGGAGGTAAGTGTGTCTTTGATGTTGTGTGTTAATTATTAACTGGAAACTTTAATATTGTCGTGATTGTCTGCATCTGAATGAGCACTCTTCTAAATAAGACTGTGGAGGAGTTCCCCGCTGTGGCACAACGGGATCCAGACGCCTCTGAAGCTCGAGGACATAGGTTCGATCCCCGGCCCTGCGCAGTGAATTAAAGCATCTGGTGTCGCCACAGCTGCGGCACAGGTGGCCACTGTGGCCCCGTTGCGACTGGCTCAGATTCAATCCCTGGTCCGGGAACTTCCATACACTGCAGGGCAGGCAAAAAAGAAAGAAAAAAAAGTAAAAATTTTAAAAAGTGAACAAGATTGTGGAAACCACATAAACCAGAGATAAAAGTGAGGCTCTGTAGCCTTGCTTAAGCCTGGGTGTGTAAGTGGAAGCATTTTCCACTTACTCTGTTGTTTACGTTTCTACCTGTCGGTGCTTCTGTCTGTTAAAGCAGATACTGAGACTTCTTTCTGGACAAAGAGCGAGATAATAGGTAAATTCATCGAGGAGAACAAAGTCCGCCTTTCACAGCAAGGAAATGAAAGACTGTTGATTTAAGAAATTCTCTGCTCCAGTGAATGAACCAGAAATTGTACTGGGGGGGGGTTCTGAAAATCTGCCTGAGCAGAATCATCTCTGAAGTTCAGAACTGCAGAAGGATGCATCAAATGTCAATATTAAAACTGTTTTTTTTTTTTTAAATCAGGAAAATATTTAAGGCTTGGGGTAAGTAGACACTACTTCCAAGAAGTTCGGTATTAAGATGCAGAACACTGAAAAGCTAGGAGCTTGACTTTGACCCTCGTGATAATATCCACACTTCTAAAAGACAAGCTAAAAAGCAAATGAGATGGTGACTGCGATGGCAGCCGTTCACTTTTGCACAGAGCTTTGCAGCATGTGGACACACTGCCGCTCTTAACCCTTGAACTAAGAAACTAAAAGGGGTCGTGAGAGCGGAAAAAAAAAAACAGTATCTAGTTACAGATTCTCGGATTGGGTGATTCCTATTGTGTTCATAATTCAGAGGCTGTCATGCAAAACCCCTACACAAGATTTGGACAAGGAAGTTCGTTCTGCTGGGGGGAAAAATCTTTAGCAGAATCTATAGAGAAATAATTGAAAAGCAGCACAAACAGAACTGCCTACAGCCAAATCCCCAGCACCTGCTGGCCCAGTGCTCGGTGTCTAACGAGTTAGGGACGTGGAGTTGGTGGTCCAGAGTCAAGCCACTAAACAAATGCTAGAACTAACTGAACAGTGTCGTCAAGCCAAAATTCAGATGCTTGAACTTTCTTCAAAAATGGCAGAATACAATTTGTAGGACAGTTGGCTAAGTGTAATGCACCTTAATGTTTGTAGATTTGGGCACAAAATGCCTTCGGGTTTCTCCTTCAGGACGGCTATTTAAAGTGAACTGTCAATCAGAAAACTTAGAAACCATCGCACGCAGCCGATCCTGGAGGCTGAAAACAGCTTTTCCCTTCCTTTGACACTAAAAACCATCAAGCTGGTTAGAATATATGTAAAATGTTTTTTTTTTTTTTGCTTATACAGCTCTCTTCACATTCTTTTAGCCTCAGAATTTTTATGATTTCTATCTGTACATTGTTATTTTTAATATTTTACGTGATTGTAGGTCTTATGTTATCGCTCACAGTCATCATAGAAAAGACTCTTCCTGTCACTGAAGCCAAGACCGGGTTAAATCTTGTGCTTGGCCTTCAGGACATTAACACAATTGTTTGGAAAGTTCAGTTCGTTAGTGGTGCTTTGGGGTAAGAACTTGTCTGACAGTTCTCGATGGATTTCTTTCCCCAACTGAATTGACCGAATTTTCTAGTTTTGTCGTTAAGTATGCGCATAAGTCTTGGCTACAGTGAGGAGCTATCCGACACAAAGGGGGGACCCTCTTTTGACAATCCTCTTCCACTCCACAGTATTTGAAGGCCGTGGCGCAGAATATCGTATGTAATCAGTAAATGACCAAAGTGGTATGTTAGAGTCTATACCCTGGACAATTTACAACGCCTTTTCACATCCATCGCTGGATCTGATCCTTAAAATTACCCTGGGGTGAGGCCAGACAGAGTACCCCTTTGAGATTTCCAGGGTGACCATCCAACCAAAGCAACCGCAAAAATGTCAGGGAGCGCCTGAGTGCAGCAGTCTCTGCAGATGCCACCGCGAACGAAAGGAATCAAAATCCCTGCCTTCGTGGCGCTTCCGTTTTGGTGGTGGGGGTGGGGGGAGACAGTAAAATAAAATGATCGGAAATCTGCAATGAAGAAAAATAAAGCAATGAGAGGAAGTAGTTTATGTCCTGAGAAGCCCTGTTTTGGTCAACAGGCAGGCTGGAGTTATTAATCCGCATTTTACGAGAGCAAAGAAGTTCTCAGAGAAATACGTGATTTCCTCCAGGCGTCACAACTTGGAAAATGCAGACCCAAGAAAGACCGCTGAGTCTTCTGACTCAAAACCTCCAGTCCTCATGCTCTTTGGGGATCATCCTAAAAATCTGGTCACCTGGTGGTGCCTTTTCTGTCTTCCTCCCCCAGCCAAGGCTCTGAGACACATCAGTCGCCCGCCCCAGTTTTGCAAAGAAGGTCATTTATACTTAACTCTTGTTTGCTTTTGAAAGTTATAAGCAATGTGGCTTGTGGATTTTGCTTGGAAGTACACGGTGAAGCTCAGAAGCATTAAGAAGTCTCATAAAAATAAGTATACTTCCAGATTCCAACAGAACGGCCCGTGCGTTTCAAGCAGTATTCAGCGAAGTCCAGTGATCCTGCTGGCAGCTGGCCCTCTCAGGGAATTGTGTCACAGTGAGATTAGATTTCCATGTTGCTTTTGCAACCACAACATTCAAGTAAAAGACTCCACGTCTCTCAGGGTAGCTTTCACCATAATCTTCTGCAACCCAGAGAATGATCAGTTAATCAATACATGCTTGCTGAATAATTCTGTTGTGCCTGGCACCTCTGTACCATGGGGACAAACCCTTATATTGTTTCTGCACCTCTTAGCAACCTGTCATTCTGAAAGCCTTCTTTTTTTTTTTACCCCGAGAACCACACTTTGGGCCACTTTTCCTGAGGATCCACAATCAACAAATGGAGAGGATTGTTTTTTATTATTACTGGAGTATAGTTGATTTACCACATCGTGTTAGTTTCAGGCATACAAAAAAGTGATATATATATGTGTGTATATATATATATATATATATATATATACATATATATATATACATATATATATATTCTTTTTTAAAAAAATTTATGGCTACACCCATAGCATATGGAAGTTCCTAGCCCTGGGATTGAGTCTGAGCTGCAGCTGTGGCAATGCCAGATCTTTTAACCCATTGTGCTGCTGGGGATTGAACCTGCACCTCCACAGCGACCCGATCCACCAAAGTGGGATTCTTTCCCCACCGCACCACGGCCGGAACTCCCTCTATATCCTTCTTTTAAAATTCCCTTCCATTACAGTTTGTTACAAGCTACGGAATATAGTTCCCTGTGCTATACAGTGAATCGGTGCTGTTAATCGAGAAAAAATTTTTTTTTCAGTAGAACTGCCCAACCGCCTTGAGTCTCAAATGACTCCTTCAAATTCAGGGGGAAAAAAGAACAGTCTAGACTATTTTATATTCAATAAATATAGCCCGATCATTTATAGATTGGAAGGCTTGTGAAAGCCGATGAAACTTTCCAGGAATGTGTATAGACTTGGTGCATAATCAGTACTGCTGACTAGGAGCAGACGTTTGTCTTAGTCTCCACTGTCTGCAGTGAAAAACAAAATCCCTTAGGATAGTTACTGAAAAGGGACATTTAAGAGAAGTCTTTTTTATTTTTTTTTAATATAGCATAGAAGGAAGAGCTGGTAAATTTTAGGCAAGGCATCATAAAATGACTTTACAGTAAAAAAGGTGCCTTTTTTTTTTTTTTGGTCTTTTGTCATTTTAGGGCCGCACCCGCGGTGTGTGGAGATTCCCAGGCTAGGGGTCCAATCAGAGCCACAGCTGCCGGCCTTCGCCACAGCCACAGCAACGCGGGATCCGAGCCGCGTCTGCGACCTACACCACAGCTCACGGCAACGCCGGATCGTTAACCCACTGAGCGAGGCCAGGGATCGAACCCGCAACCTCATGGTTCCTAGTCAGATTCGTTTAGACAGCCTGAACAGCAGCTGGGGCTGAGGGGGCTGGGCAGGAGCTCCAACATCGCTGCCTCTTCAGCATGTGTGCCTGGAGGGGAGAGAGGGGCTTCTCCTCGATGAGATCTTACTCGGGGCAACTCATTGCTAGATAGGGAGGCAGTGATAAGTGACAGTTAACCTGTTTGCCCCCTTTCAGCCCCCAGACTGGAGAGCAAGTGAGTAAAGGGCCTTGACACTCCCCGTGCAAGTTCACGTTCCCTGTCCCCGGGTCTGGGGCTTCCCCACCCGCCTCAGCTCCACGTTTACTGAGGGCCCCGTAAACACTGGAGCTACGGAAATGCACGGTGGTTCCGTGCAGAAGGGGTCCCGCTTTAGCAGAGAGGCTGCCAGCTGTCCTCTGGGAGGGGGCATCCCTTTGAGCACTCCTGCCAGCCACACTTCACCGGTGAGGTGGCGTGGCTTGTCCTTGAGGCCACACAGAAGCGGTAAGGCAAGCTCTGCGTGGTAACTGCAGGATGCCCCATGCCCCTTCCCGCTCTGAAAGCACATTGAAGAAGCACAAGGTACCCACGGGCTGCCCGCTTAATTGCTCTTGTGTTGCCTTTTCTTCGGAGAGACCCCAGGTCATGCGGTCGAATTAACCATCCTGGGCTTGGGATCGCATCGCAGGGCTGGGCTTCAGGTCCCCAGAAGGAATGCCCCTGTGATAATCCAGCAGTCCGCGTGGTGTTTTCCTGTGGAGCACCTGCTGCGGGCGCGCCTCCACGTTGTCGTATCCAGCTTCGCACCTTCTTACCCTCCAGTCCAGCTCTGGGCTATCCGCGAGACCCCTGGGTTAAAATTATCCCGTTAATTATCCATTATTCATCTCCTTCTGTAGTTTAAAGAAACAGGAGTTTAGCTTCCTCTGGCTATGTTCAGCCAGAAAGTTCCTGGATGTGGAGATGGCAAGAACTGTGTCTTCTACTTTGGCCTTGACCAGCTGACCTAGACTGACCTAAGAACCCCGTGGTGCCTTGCAGTCATGGCAGGGCGCCTGCCCACTGTTTTGCCGACCCCCTTAAAAGATACTTGAGGAGTTCCCGTCGTGGCGCAGCGGAAACGAATCTGACTAGGAACCATGAGGTTGCGGGTTCAATCCCTGGCCTTGCTCAGTGGGTTAAGGATCCGGCGTTGCCATGAGCTGGGGTGTAGGTTGCAGACGCGGCTCAGATCCTGCGTTGCTGTGGCTGTGGCGAAGGCCGGCGGCTGCAGCTCTGATTAGACCCCTCACCTGGGAACCTCCATATGCCGCAGGTGCAGCCCTAAAAAGAAAAAAAAAAAAGATCCTTGAAACATTTAAGCTATTGTCGTGAGGCAGAGTCTGCCTAAGGCAGCAAATGAAGGCGAAGCTTGAGTTCATTTTTTTCAGCCAATATTCTTGCATAACTACTATATGTTAGGTGGTAAGCTATTCTGCTACTAAAGATAGAGCAGTGACTAAAACAGACACAAGTAGGGAGTGTTTACTTCTGGAACACGTTTAAAGAACGGCAGTTGTACTTTTAGAAAGTGAAATTCCGCAGGGATCTGTCTTTTGCTGGTGAGAAGAGGTTATATTCATCGATTTTCTAGGCTTTTTTTTTTTTTTCTAAAATACCTAGAACAGTTGTGCTCTCAGAAATCTACTTTGCAGCCTTCTTTTTTTTTTTTTTTTTGGTCTTGGTGTTAACCTGCACCATCCCCAAAACAGAGATTTCCTTGAAAAATCGCAATCTCGACAGTTTCTCCAAATTTGTGAACTTCCGAATGAAAAGCCGAGGGAGCTTTTTGTCCTCTTTCGGTCTTTAAACACCTGCCTTTCGTAGATAAAGAAATGTGATTATTTTGTCACAGGTCAAGGAGACGCTCGTTTACTGCCTCAGATTTGGCGTCATTCTCCTTTCTAATATAGCAACAAGGCGGAGAAACGCCTGCTATTTTGGTTTCTGCACGATTATATAAGTCTCTTTTCGTATTCATTTATAAGCTTCGGTTCCATGGGCGAGGACCGAGAGCCAGACTGAAACGGGCTCCTAAATAGCACGTCCATGCTCCCGCTGCCAGCTTTGTCACAAAGGTAGATGATAGTTTGAATCGGGCCCCAAAGGCGTCTTCCTTGCCTTGCCCTGCCCACCACGCCTCCACCGAGAGGCCGTTTCTGAGCGCCTGCACCTGTTTCAAGACATTTCCTCTCAGTTTTCCGGTGCCCAGGGCTCTTGGGGTGTGTTCCACTGTGCTCACCTGGAGAAGGCGGTGCGACTCATACATTCTGTTCTTTCAACGAAGTAAAGACAGTAAGAGGGAGTGTTTAAAGGTCGGCTTGGTTGTGTATAATCACCAAAAAAAAAAGATTTTCTTTTTTCGTTTCCTTTGTAGCCCACCAGACGCTCTGCCAGGTTGTCAGCGGTGAGTATCCTGGAACCTGTGGTTACTTCTGATGAACACAGCTTCCCTCTGCAAAGCGGCAGAAGGAAATTACGTTGGTATTTCCCTTAAGGTTTTTTTTTCCCTTTTTGGAAATCCCCCGGGTCGTAATTTCTAGCAACTTCGACCGGTGTTGCCAAGCAGTTCACTTGATGGGATGTTTTGGAGAGAAACAGTGCCAGCCTCGCTGGCGGGAATGCAAAGTCGGGGAGGTGTTGGATATTGCTGGATCCCTGTGACCAAAGAAGCTCGTTAAGGAGTTCCCACGGTGGTGCGGTGGGTTAAGAATCTTGACTGCAGCAGCTTGGGTGGCTGCAGAGGTGCAGGTTCAATCCCTGGCCGGGTGCTGTGGGTTAAAGGATCCAGCGTAGGTCACAGCTGTGACTCAGATTCAATCCCTGGCCCAGGAACTCCATAAAATTTAAAAAAAAAAAAAAAGGGAGAGAGAGAGAAGCACCTGAAGTAAAATCCTAGTCTCACATTCTATACCTGATGTGCTAAAGGAGACAGGAATTTCTGGTTCTTTCTCATACCTTAAATGTTCTGAAAGTTGTCTGCATCCACACGCTCTAGCCTCACTTTAGAACCAGAGAATCTTTGAGAAATTATAATGATTCCCACTTTGCCACTTGGGGTCTCCGTCTGCGGGCCAGGCCCGGGAAGAGACAGGGGTTAAGATCCTTGCAGCTGCAGTGGGCAGGCGTGAATAAGCCTTAGCCGTGAGCGTGCCCAGCCCTTCTCACCACACTGGGCTCCTGGCTGGCTCCAGCGCTCCTTGCTGCTGCTCTCCTCTGTCAAGACTGGTCGGCCCGGCTCTCTGGTGGGCGACTTTGGTTAATTTCCCCGGGTTGCCCACTGCGGTGTAGGGGGACAGGCATGGGCCTCAGGCTAGATGGCACGGGCTCTGCGAACTACTTGGGCCTCCAGGGGGAGCACGGATTTCCTCCTTGGCCCACACCTGGGCCTGGCACAGTGTAGGGAATCCACGCAGAAATAGGTAGTGGAAACTTGTTTTATAAATTAAAAAAAAAAGCAGGAGTTCCCTTCGTGGCTCAGTGGAAACAAACCCAACTGTAGCATCCATGAGGACACAGGTGCGATCCCTGGCCTCACTCAGTGGGTTAAGGATCCGGCGTTGCCGTGAGCTGTGATGTAGGTCGCAGACACGCCTCGGATCTGGTGTTTCTGTGGCTGTGGTGTAGACCGGCAGCTGCAGCTCCAATTCGATCCCCTAGCCTGGGAAGCTCCATATGCCGCAGGTGTGGCCCTAAAAACTGACAACAAAAAAGCAGTTTCTGGCTTTTCTTCTCAATATGTGTTTGCTAAAACTTATTTCTGTTTAAAAGAAAAGAAATGGATATGTGGATCCCTCACAAGTTCAGAAGAATGGCCACGTTTGGGTCAGATGATTCAGTGTTTCACATGAGCCCCGGTGTCAGAAGCACAGGGAGATGGAGGCCTGGGGAGTGCGGCTGTGTGTTCCCTGTTAATCCAGATTCTGCCCAAACCCCTCAAAGGCGGTGTGCTTGTCCAGGAGTAATTTTCATCATGGTGCAGAATTTACATTCTACTGCTTTTTTAAATTTCACAGTAGGTTATACTGAAAGCCACGTCTAGTCTATCCAGGGGGTAGGCTTTTTAAGTTAAAAATCAAAATTTAGGAGTTTCCTTTTTGGCTTAGCAGAAATGAATCTGACTGGTATCCATGAGGATGCAGGTTTGATCCCTGGCCTCACTCAGTGGGTTAAGGATCCGATGTTGCCATAAGCTATGGTGTAGGTCACAGATGCAATTCGGATCTGCTGTTGCTGTGGCTGTGGTGTAGGCCGGCAAGCTACAGCTCTGATTCGACCCTTAGCCTGGGAACCTCCATATGCAGTGCGTGCAGCCCTAAAAAGACAAAAAAAAAAAAAATCAGAGTTTAAAACAAGGCCTTTCCCGAGCACCAGGTTCCAGAAACATAAGCCCCTTCCACTGACGTCATTGCCTATTGTGCTGAAACAGAGTCTCCGCAGAGGCCAGCGGGATTAGAGGCTACAAAATCTCATCATTTCCCATCCCATCAAAACACGAATGCCCGAGTTTGGAGGAAAGGTCTGTCTTACAGAAGATAATATGAGGAGTTCCCTTCGTAGCTCAGTGGTTAACGAATCCGACTAAGAACCATGAGGTTGCGGGTTCGATCCCTGGCCTTGTTCAGTGGGTTAAGGATCCGGCGTTGCCGTGAGCTGTGGTGTAGGCTGCAGATGCAGCTCGGATCCCGTGTTGCTGTGGCTGTGGCGAAGGCCGGCGGCTACAGCTCCTGTTAGACCCCTAGCCTGGGAACCTCCATATGCCGCGGGTGCAGCTCTAGATAAAAAAAGGCAAAAAGAAAAGAAAAAGATAATATGAGAGGAAATTATTTGCTGTAAATTGCAGAAACAAGAGCATGCTAATATAGCAAAGCCCACGGAGTTCCCACTGTGGTGCAGCTTGTTAAGGATCCAGCATTGTCTCTGCTGGGGTGCGGGTTCAATCCCCAGCCAGGTGCAGTGGGTTAAGGATCTGGCATTGCCGCAGCTATGGCATAGGTTGTAGATATGACTCACATTCAATCCCTGGCCTGGAGTTTCCATATTCCACAGGTGCGGCTGAAAAAGAAAAAATATATATAGCAAAACCGCCAATTTTATTTTCAATTTTTTGCCACACCTACGGTAGGCAGAAGTTCCCTGGCCTGGGGTCGAACGCACACCGGAGCAGTGACCACTAGCCTAGCAGGGAACTCCTAAAATTTTTTAAATCCTAAAAATTTAGGGGCTATGCAAGTTGATATACAGGGGGAGCAAACTGCAAATTTCAGGTGGTAAGAAGATTAATTAAAAACAGCCCCTACTCTTGAGACTCAGTTTTCTTTTTCAACTTGAGAGGTTGTGTCTAACGGGCCCCGTCTTTGAGAAGTGAACTGACTGCAATTTCGGTCTGTGCCCTTGATGGAAAGGACCAAGTTCAATAGCGTCCTGAACACCTGGAGGCACTGGGAAGGAAAGCGGTGTGTTTTTCTCCACACGCGGGGACTCCAGCCAGTGTTTTATATTTCAAGCCCATTCTCCCCAGTGCCAGGAGAGGCATACACTTATTTTCTCCTTGCTCGATGACAGAAATATTTACCCTGAGGTCGCTAGAGAACACCCCCGGCTGTCATCTTCCCCAGCACCTCCGTGGCCCATCCCAGACCCTTAGGAAGCAGCCGGGCTAAAGCCCTTGGGTGGAGGGGCCTGGGGCCGGGGGGGCAGGTGGGCCCTGCACCCCGAAGTGGGAGAAAGCACACAAGGCAAGAGAAAAATAGTTTCCTGGTGGGCTCTTTGGCCAATCAGGTCTGGGAGAGATCTTGAACTTAGGGAGCTAACACTGAATTATTATAATTGTGCTCTTAATAACAGTCTCTAGGGGCAGATAGCCTTGGGCCCGGGTAAATAGGGGATTCTAACCTTGAGCTGCCCTTGGAGGACGAAAGTGGGGAGAATCCTGGGCTACAGAACCTTGAAACCTGTATCAGAGGCAGAAGGATTTGGAACTGGTTGCGAAATACTTGCCAGGCAGCTGCTGTCATTCCTGGGTGGCCCCTGCCTGTGGTGGTGCTAGAATTTCTGGAGGGTCGGTGTAACCAAAGTCAGGGAGTCATTTGGCCGAGGGCCTGAGTCACTCCCCCTGCTGCTGTGCCGTGATAAACGGAAGTAAAGAGCTATCCAGCTAGAAGCTCCAACCTGTTCCCAGAGAGTGTGCTAGACCCAGAATCATGAGTCGGCTTTCAGATCTCACCTCCGTTCACTTGAGAACCCAGGATGAAAATAGTTCTGAAACACGAGATCATTATGCTGCTACCTGATGCTGAAAATAGGATGAGGTTGTTTTTTTTTTTTTTTTAAATGAGTGACGGCATAGTCCGAGCGGGACTGTTGTCTTTGGCAGTCCTGTGTTCCTCTGGGCGCCCAGGGTTGGCTTTTTCAGTATTTGTATCATTTATCTTTGCAGAAACCTGCTCCACCAAAACCTGAACCTAAACCAAGAAAAACATCTGCTAAGGTAAGAGCCGCTCCCTCCGCCACCTTGGCCTTTTCATCAGTGAATAAGTTACGGTTCCACATCCCAGAGTCACCCGAGGAAAGATCAGATTTAACTGTTTGGGCTCCGAATTCCTGTTGTGGCTCAGTGGCTTGAGAACCTGACGTAGTGTCCGTGAGAATGTGGCTTCGATCCCTGGCCTCGCTCAGTGGGTCAGGGATCCGGCGTTGCTGTGAGCTGTAGCGTAGGCTGCAGATGCCACTCAGACCTGGCATTGCTGTGGCTGGGGTGTAGGCCGGCAGCTGCAGCTCCGATTCCACCCCTAGCCTGGGAACTTGCATATGCCACGGGTGCGGCCATAAAAAAAAAGAGAAATAAAAAAAATGATTCAGGCTCAATGCACGGACCAGAAAACTTACCGCAGGCACAGACAGGCTTTCTCAGGAGGCCTGTGTTAGGCTTTACCAGGAGCGTGTTTTCCAGTTGGTCCACCAAGCAAAGGAAGTTGGAGTGTGTGGCTCTGAGATGCCTCAAGGCCAGGGTGGGGTTGGGTAGCTGCCTTCTGTGGTTTATTGCCTTCGCAGGTAAACTGCTTTCTCAGTTTACCCGATGCTCAGACGGGGTGAGCCAGGCCGGGTGACACTGCTGCCCACAGCTGTGGGCGTTGGACGGAGCTTCTGACTTCCTATAACTGGTCTTAGCAGGCCGGACTGACGTGACTAGTAATGATCAGAGAATAATGAAGAGGTCAATACCAGCCAACAGTCATGAGGCCCCTTAGCCCGTGCCAGACCCTGTACTGACTGCCTCTCCCGGGTACCCCTCACAGCAGTCCTGCGGAGGTGGGTACACGTGTCCCGTTTTGCAGACGAGGGAACTGCCGCACCGAGATAATTAAGAAATGTACCCCTCACGTGGCTTTTCTGTGCTCCGCCCTTCAGAACATCATTCCTTGTTGTGGATTGTTTGCAGCGATGTGTATTGTGGTGCGAGTAGGTGGTGCTGAGGTTGGAGCTCATTTCCGTGGCTGGCTGGGTCTTAAAATCAGGCGTTCTTCTTCCTCTGGGCCTTTGTTTTCTTTCTTTCTCTCTCTCTCTTTTTCTTTCTTTCTTTCTCCTTTTTTGGGATCTGAACATTAGAGGTATGCTTCTATTTTAATTTTCTCTATTTATTTAATTTCCTAATCGAAGTCTCTTGATAGACAGCGTTGTGTTCATTTCTGCCACACAGCAAAGTGACTCAGTTATACACAGATAGCCATTCTTTCCTGTATTCTTTTGATCACAGTGTATCAGGATATTGAACACAGTCCCCTGTGCTCTAAGTCAGGGTCTCATTGTTTGTCCTGGGTCTTCATCCTCAAGGGCTTTGGCGGCTTTCTTGTGACTTAAGCCCCAGGCTGCCGTGTGCACTGTTTCTCTTGCCGGAATCTGCCCTGGCTTCGCCAACGTCCCCTCGAGGCTGCCTGCCCACGGCAGGACCATTTCTGGCTTTAGCAAGAGGGAGGCTCACCAAACAGGCACCCCAGGGAGAAGGGACAGGCCAGTTAATTTTCTAAGCCGCCTGTTAGGTTTTCCCGGAGCCTCGGTGCCACTCGCTGCCAGCGCAACGAATCTGGGTGTCCCTTTCCCCTGAAAAGCCAGCCTGTCGGTCCTGGTCGCGCCCCCTCTTGTGTTTTGGATGGAGGCTGGTGAGTTTCGGCAGCACCACACCGCGTCTGACACGCTCCCTCCCCCCCTGTGCTTTGATCCCCTGTTAGAAAGAACCTGGAACAAAGATGAACAAAGGTGCTAAAGGGAGGAAGGAGGAAAAGCACGAAGCTGGCAAGGAAGGTACTGCACCATCTGAAAATGGTGAAACTAAAGCTCAAGAGGTACTTTGCCTAACCACCTCCCACTGATTGAATCAGTGTCTTGAAAGCAGCTGCTCAATCCTGCAGCCCAGCGCTCCCACGTTTCATCGTGTCTCTTCTATTGCCTGTAATGTTATTGCAGATCCACATCTCTCGCTCCGCTGTTAATGTGTCAGCCTCCAGAGGTACCCCACCCAGCACACTGTCAGTAAAGGGGCAGACTGAGACAGTGCGAGTTAAGGGTATAGTAAGCCGATTCCGCATGTTTGCAGTGACTAGCATCAGAGTAGGAGTGTGGTGGTGTGGTTTTTTGTTTTTTTGTTCTTTTTAAATGACCAACAGCGGGAGCTTGCAGGTACAGCTGCTGTGGTCATTTGCAAAGCAGAAAGCAAGACGTGCAGTTAAGTGTTTGTACAATATATCCCCGCCTTGCCTGTTGTAACGCCCAGAGTTGAAGGAGGTTTTGCAGGAGAGCTGCTCAAAAACAGGCCTTTCGGAGTGTGTGTGTGTTGGGTGGGCTGGACGGGGGACGTTTCTCAGGCTTCTCGGTAGGTTTCATAGTAATGACCTCTCTCTTGTTTTCCTTCCCCCCCCCCCCCACAGGCACAGAAAACTGAATCTGTAGCTAACGAGGGCGAATGAATTGTCATGAAAATTGGGGCTGATTTTATGTACCTCTTGGGACAACTTTTAAAAGCTATTTTTACCAAGGATTTTGTAAATGCTAATTTTTTTAGGACTCTACTAGTTGGCATACAAAAATATCTAAGGATGGACATTTTACCTTCTCGTAGTCATGCTTTTTGGAAATTTCCATCATCCTGGAGTAAAATAAATATCAATTTCATATTGGAAGCTGTCTGTAAAATTGATTCAGCATTCCATGCACTTGCTTTAAAAATGTAGTCCTGTGCATACAGTGGTGTTTTTACTGTGCGTATTTGAATTTTTTCATGCAGTTTTTCTAGAGCAATAATCAGTGGTGCTTTTGTACCTAGGTTTTATGTGATTTTAATGAAACATGGATAGTTGTGGCCACCTGCTGACTATTTGTGGTTTAAAATAAAAGGTTTTCTTGCCTGCAAAATACCTGCCTCTTTAAGTAGTGTCTTTGCTCGGTTTTAGGCAGTGTTTCATTTTGCTGCAGAAGATGTAAAGAATTTCTCCAGTCTGTGCCATGATGGGCTCTCTAATAAGTCAAACAGGATTGTTCCTTAATTTTCTGGCCTTTGGAAATGTTGTTTTCATAAAATCATCTAGGAGTGCCAGTGTAGAAGTATTATATCTCATACACTTTGTACCAGAAGTGGCCAGCCACAGTTACCATACAATAAAACTCAATAAAACACTATTTGTCACAATCCTTATATAAATAAGAAAGCATTCCGCTAAACCAGAACTAGTGAAAAACTGTAAATGAGGACTCAGCCTTCAAAATGTTCTCACTTTCAAATAATACAAAGTTGCATTTGTGTTAAAATAGGTTCCCACTGGTCCAGGACCTCACAATTTTCAAAGCTCTTTACTGGCAGGATCCCATTTCAGCCTTGTGTCAACCCTGAGACAGGAGTTGGGCTGGGTATTATTGGAGCTGCTCTCTAGGCTAAGAAATAGGAGAATATGTGACTTGCTTCAGGCCCAGAGGAAGGAGGAAGATGGGGACTTGAACCTGGTCTTTGGGATGGTGTAAGTCTTAGCATGTTGGGGCTGCTATAACAAAATACCACAGACTGGGCCGCATACAAACAGCAGAAGTTTCTTCCTCACAGTTCTGGAGGCCGAGATCAGGGTTCAGCAGGGCAGGGGCTGGGCCCCCTTCAGGCCTCAGGTGGGGAAGGGGCTGTGGATCTCTTTTCTAAGAACTCTAGTGGCCTTCCCGAGGGCGCCAGAGTCAAGCCCTTCCCAAAGGCCTCACCTCCCAAGACTGTCATCTTTGGCCCTTAGGATTTCAGGATAGGAACTTCGGGAAGCCCTAAACCTAGCAGTATCCTCCTGTTTCTGGAAGGACATAGCAGTCCCAGGAGCAGAGGAGCTGTTTTATACGTGCACATTTTATTTGTTTGTTTGCTTTCCTGAGAAGTTTGGTAACTCCGTGCACACCCCAGAAAAGCTGACATCTGCAGATGGCCCATAGATGAAGACTTGGAATCTTTTCAGATGGAGAATAATTCCTGCCTGGGCTGCTCGGGGACTCTGGCAAAAAAGTGCGGGGGTCCCTCGGGGCCTGTGATGCGCTTCCGCTGTGGTTCAGAGCAAAAGCAAGCTCGCTCCTCGGGTATATGTTTTGGGGGTCAGAACTCACACCTGTGTCGTTACCCCAGGTTTGTCATTGATCTCTGGCAGAGGGCACCCACGTTAGGTACAGAATAATCTCGTTTATAGTTTCTTTGGCTTCTGATTCTGAAATGTGCCTTATTAACTCCTGAGTGTTAGTGATACCCGAAACCACTTTCCCCCCCAAGAAAAAAGGCTGCTATCCTGTGAACGCTTTACAGAGATATTTCCAACGTGAAGATAGTACGCAGTTGAAGTACACTGCCGGCTAGCTTCCCATTCAGAAGTGGAGTATTGACTTCCTAGGTTTACTTTTTAGGAAATTACAGAAGTGACACAGGAGATTTTTTTTCTTAACAGCAGAGGTTACAATGATATGTAAGGTAAAAATCAAAGTCCTTTTTTCACCATCCCTTTCTCTCAAAGGTGATCACATTTTCTCTATTTTCCTATGGCCACGTGTGTATATGAACACCTGTTTGCACATGCACACATGTACATACACACGTACAATTTTTGAAGGCAGGAATCATACATTCTATTTGGAATGTAATTCAACTGGTAGTTGGAGATAAGTATTAATACTTCAGGGCCGCCAGTGGTACTGTCTTAAACAGTCTTGTACACGTGGCTTTGCCTACTCACATATTTCTACTCAGTTCAGTAATTTCCTAGAAGTGGAATGTCTGGATCAAAGGAAAGATACATTTGATGTTTTGACGATTGCCAAAAAAATGGTACTCACCCGCTTCCATCAACAGCCCATAAGTGCCATCACTTCCTGCCTTTGTCAGCACTGTTTATTTTGGCCAGTCTTATAAATGAAAACTGAATGCTTTACTGTTTTAAATGTATTTTATTACTAGGAAGATTGAGCTTTTCGTATGTTTAATGTCACTTGAATTTCTTCTATGAATTAAGATGTTTGTCTCTTTTCCTGTTGGGAAATCAGTGCGGTTTTTTGGTTTTTTCCTCTTTTGCTTTTTAGGGCTGCACCTGTGGCATATGGAGGTCCACAGGCTAGGGGTCAAATTGGAGCTACAGCTGCCGGCCTACGCTGCAGCCACAGCCACAGCCACACGGGATCCGAGCCATGTCTGTGACCTACACCACAGCTCACGGCAATGCCAGATCCTTAACCTACCGGGTGGGGCCAGGGATCGAACTCGCATCCTCACGGATACTAGTCAGATTCTTTTTTGCTGTGCCACAACAGGAACTTCAGTGTGTTTTAAGTCATTATTATTTTACGATGACCATTGATGCCAGGACTTTTAGTTGAAACACGAAGATCAGGGCTTTCGTATATGGTATTTGTCTCTTAAAGTTTATTGGTATTATCACTGTCACACTGACAAAGCAAGGGAGTACTACAAAGTAGGCACCTGCCAAAATGACCCGGGAGCCCTGCACTGGTTCCCTAGAACTTGAAGACCTGACAGCTACACTGCCTGCAGATGCAAGGAAGTTTTGGGAATCGCATCCACTGCACACTGCTTATTCCTTTGGTGGGTATGTACACATTAGAAAAACACATGTTCTCCAAGATACTTGTCTGCTAACATGCTGCAAAATCATAGTAACTCTAAGAATCTACCGTGACTTCGAGTCAAGTCACGCCTCCCTGTCGTTGAACACACGGATTGGCCAGTTGTAAGTGGTAGTCCTAAAATACTCCCTGAGGCCAGCGCGTGGGTTGTGGTGAAGGAAGAGTGGGCTTCCAGGAGCAGGTGGCTCTGAAATTCCCATGTTTACATTCTGTGAAAAGATAGTATGACCTCAAAGTCAGGACACACTGGTCCAACAGTAGGTGGGCTATTTCATAAAATCTTGAAAGTGCGTTTACATAACTAAGGAGTTTGAAACCAGGTTATGAAATGAAGATTTTTTCCTGTCCCCCAATTTTAGGGGACATCACCCTTCGCTAGACAACAAGTGCCATCCTTCAGGTTGCCAGTCCCAGCAGGCCTATAGAAGTCATCTCAATTCATAGCTGTCACCTGGGCTAAAGTGTCTGTTCTTTAATTTTTTTTATTGAAGTACAGTTGATTTACAGTGTGGTGTCAATTTCTGCTGTACAGCAAAGCGACCCAGTCGTATGTGTATATATTCTTTTTTCTCATATTATCTCCCATCATGTTCTGTCACAAGGGATTGGACATAGTTCACTGTGCTGAAGAGTAGGACCTCATTGCTTATCCATTCTAAATGTAATAGTTTGCATCTACTAACCCCAAACTCACAGTCCATCCTACTCCCTCCCCCTCTCCCTTGGCAAACAAAATTCTGTTCTCTGTGTCTGTGAGTCTGTTTCTGTTTCTTAGGTAGATTCATTTGTGTCATATTTTAGAGTCCACATATAAGTGGACTCTAAATAT
This sequence comes from Catagonus wagneri, assembly GCA_004024745.2. Lineage (NCBI taxonomy): Eukaryota > Metazoa > Chordata > Mammalia > Artiodactyla > Tayassuidae > Catagonus > Catagonus wagneri. Next base: position 18,853,180 of record PVHT020000080.1, read on the forward strand.
CATATGGTGTTTGTCTTTCTCTTTCTGATTTACTTAGTATGAGGATCTCTAGTTGCATCCGTGTTGCTGCAAATGGCATTATTTTGCTCTTTTTTATGGCCGAGTAGTATTCCATTGTGTATATGTACCACATATACTTAATCCATTCATCTAGTGATTGTCACTTAGGTTGTTTCCAAGTCTTGGCTATTGTGAAGAGCGTGATGCAGTGTCTTTGAAGAAGGGTTTGGAAGCTCCTTAAAAAATTAAAGAGTTACCAAATATCTCTGAAATTCTACTCCTCAGTGTAAACCCAAGAGAATTAAAAACATATATTCAGTCAAAAATGTGTGCATGAATGTTTATAGCAGTATTTTTTATTTTCCAGAAAGTGGAAAGATCCAGACGTCCATACACTGATGAGTCCATTCACTGAACATCACAGTGGAATATTATTTCAGCCATAAAAAAGACACATATTGGTTCATACCACTACAAAGGTGAACCTCAAGAACGTCATGCTAGTGAAAGAAGGCAGTCACCAAGACCGCTTAGTATATGCTTACATGCATATGAAATGACCCAAACTGGCAAATTCACAGTGGCAAAAAGTAGATTCATGGTGGCCAGAAGGAAGGGGGAGGGGAGAGAGGGAAGTAATTGACGATGGGTACAGAGTTTTTTAGAAGTGATGATAGAAAGGTTCTAGAATTAGCAGTGATGGCTGCATATTCTTGTGACTCCGCTAAAAAACCACTGACTTGTACACTTTTTTAAGTGACATTTATAAAGATATTTGAAAGCACGGGGCTTAGAATCAGAAGTTCTGGGTTTAAATCTCAGCACCACTTCTCACTAATTGCATGGACCAGACAGGTCGTTTAACTTCTGCCTCTCATTTTCTCATCCTTAGAGCAGAGATAATATCTGTTTGACAAAGCTGTTAGGCTGAATGGAATAGTCATTGTGAAATCGCGTCCCGAGAATGCCTAAAATGCAGTGGGTTTTCTATAAATGCCAACTGAATGGAGATTGGATGAATACAAACAGGCCTTGTAGATATGCTCTGGGAGCTCCCTTCGTGGCACAGCGGAAATGAATCTGACTGGGAACCATGAGGTTGCAGGTTCGATCCCTGGCCTTGCTCAGTGGGTTAAGGATTCGGCATTGCCGTGAGCCGTGGTGTAGGTCACAGATGCGGCTCGGATCCCGCGTTGCTGTGGCTGTGGTGTAGCCAGCGGCTACAGCTCCTGTTAGACCCCTAGCCTGGGAACCTCCATATGCCGCGGGTGCGGCCCCAAAAAGACCAAAAAAATTAAAAAAAAAAAAAGATATGCTCTGATGAGCGTACATCAGGTCTGTCTGTCCTAGCAGTCGGCCCTGGGTCAGTGAGTCTCCTCTCAACAGAAAGGAAGAATCGTGCTTCCTATCAAAGGCACTATCATGCAGTGGTTAAGCCTGTGGACTTGGAAGGTGGACTGCTTGGGTTCAAATCCTGTCTTTGGTTCTTACTGGCTGTGTGACCATAAACAGATTACTCAGTCTCTCTGTGCTCGGTGTGCCTTAGAGGTTCCATCTATAAATGAGAATAAAAATAGCAGTTACTTTCTAGGGTGTTACAAGTGTTCAGTGGTCCCAAGTAAGGGTTCGGGAAGTATTCTGAGTCAGACCATGCGGCAGGTGGGATGTCACCTCCTCGAGGGGAATGAGCACGATTTCATTCACCTTTGAGACATGGTAGAGGAGCAATAAATATTTGTTGAACCCAATGTGGTCATCAGTAGACAGGGAAAAACCAAGCTCAGGATTATGCCATCGCTATGTTTGTTTCTAAATTAAGCTAATCGGACAGGGAAATGCAAATTTATAAACTGCAATGCAGGCTAGTATTCCTTGGAATTAATGCAAAAATTAAACCGTCTTTATTTAGTTTGTGTTTAAGCTAAAGCCTTTTATTTTTTTCTTTTTATGGCCACACCTGTGGCAAATGGAAGTTCCCAGACTAGGAGTTGAATCAGGGCTGCAGCTGCGGGCCCCGTGCCACAGCCATGGCAACACCAGATCCTTAACCCACTGAGGGAGGCCAGGGATTGAAGCCACATCCTCACGGAGACTATGTTGGGTCCTAACCCACTGAGCCACACTGGGAAATCCTAAGCTAAAGCCTTTTAAAACACCAATACTCGAAACACATCTTTCTGTTGGTTGAGGACAATATTATTTTGATCTGCATATTCCCGCACTCACTTTTAATTCAGACCCTACTTCACTTTTCTAGAACAGTTACACTGTTTCCTATAATACCTTTCTTTCGAGATCACAAATTACTTAACAGTTGAACAGAGAATATTCACTTAAAGATAAATACGCCTGGACCAGGGTTGACGGGATTTCTGGAAGCTGAGCCACCAACTCTGAGCATGAGAAGGGCCCCTGCGATCGTCCTGTCCTCTGAGATGGTTTAGATTCCCCTTTATGACAGGACGAGCAAACTTGCTCAAATTTATCGGATTCCTCCAGTCATGAAGAAGTGAGCAGGGAAACAGCTCCGAGGGCTAAGAAGTACTTTCTTATTGTTGAGCTGAGAACTGTATCCTTATAGCTTCCAGCTATTGGTGCCAGGTCTGCTGGGGTTGGGGAACATGTAGAATTGATCCTCTCCCCACTTCCCAGTGGCCCTCCAAACATCTGAAGATGCTTGTTTCATCTCCTTGGAAACACCTTGTTTTCTTTTTTTTTTCCTAAGATTCTAATGAATTTTATTTCAATTATAGGTGTAAGAAACGCCTTGTTTTCTCTCAGCCATCTTTATAGATATCTATAGATATCCTTTCAAGATTGCTGTCTCTTTTTAAAATGTAATGTATTTAAATTTGTCTCAGGGAATTCCCTGGTGGTCTAGGGGTTAGGAACCTGTGCTTTCACCCCTGAGGTCTGGGTTCAGTTCCTAGGAACTGAAATCCCACATCAAGCCACTGCATGCTTTGGCCGAAACAAACAACAACAAAACAATATAAAAAAACTTCTTTTCCTCATGAATTCAGATAGTTGAGAAATGGGAGCAGAACAAATTTTGAAACAATCATATTAGGTTGATCTATAGGAAATGCCCATCTTATTTTCTCTATGGACTTTCAAAAACAGCCATTTCACGTGGCTTGACTGATAACTTTTCCTCAGTCTTTCCCCCTTATGCAAATTTCGTTAGTGTCTCTTTTGTGAATTCATCCTGATCTGTAATAAGTATGTTTGCAGAGCAAAGAGCATGGCAGGGTTGCACCAGAGCCTGGCTTCCACCTTCATCTATTCACCAAGAACATATGGGATGTCTAAGTGCTGAGCATTTTGCAAGGCACTGGGTTTGCTGTGGTGAGAAATTCCGTGTCCTGCTCTTACGGAGCTTAGAATCCAGTGGGAAAGCCAACATCATTAGCTACTTAGTAACACAGATCAATGCGTATTTGTAAGAGCCATCACCAGATCCTAACCTATTCCACAGTCAAACCTTCGTATAATTATTCTAATGGATTTCATTTTAGAACAGGTTTGAGTCACAAACACACACATCAAACGAAATAAGTTAACTTATTGAACGGTATTTTCAAAACATTATTCATCCGGTTGCTGTAGAGTGCCTCTGAATGATGACCGTTTGGGGTTTGGCATAATTGTTTAGTTGTACTTCCTGGAAATAATTGGTGTTGAGAGCTTCCAGTGGCTCTTCCACTGGAGTCTGTTTGGACTAGAATATCCCAGGCCATCACACAACTCTGGAACTGGAATGACTTGAAAGGGAAGACGGAACTTGGGGAGAGTGGAGGATGGGAGACCAGCATTTATGGGTACCTGCCTGGCGCAGTTTCGTTCTTAGAGACCATTCTCCTTTGATCTCCAAAAGAATTGCCCTTTTTTTTTTTTTTTGTCCTGTGAAGTGTTTGAGGTCTTCTCATTGTAGGATCTAAAACAGGATAAGGTAGCACTTTCAAATTGACATTCATTCTTTTTTGATGGCATTCAACTTGGGTGACTGGAAATGCATAGGACTCTTAAAAACTGGTGTACTCAGCGTATACAAAACCCCCTTGAACTGCATTTAACCAGCCACTGTCAAGCAGCTATTGTGCTCTGAGCACCTTGCTAAAGAAGTAATAACAACCCCAAGAACAGATGTCTTTTGGGAAGTCATTCATGTGGGTCCAGACAGGTCTTTGGCCCATATACACCTCTGGGCTTTTGTTTGTTCCTTTGTTTTTACAGTGATTTGGGTACTGATTCATCAAATTGCTTACAACCCTCTGTTAATCAACAGCTGATGAGTGGCTACAATGCACCTCTAGAGGACAGAAACAAACTGACACTTGACTGATCTCTTCTGTCACCATGAGCTGCTTTGCCTCATGCAATCTCAGAGCACCTTTTTTGACCAATATTTTATATTTGTTCCATTCTGTCTGGTACTGAAATACCATGTTCCCTTCCTTATCTATTTCCTCAAGTAGATTTTGGAGCCTCCGAGGGCAGGGAGTTTTTCCTTCTTATATTCTCCAAAGCATTCTTAGAGTCTGGTGCAAAGTACATAGTAGTTAGTGAATGTTTATGAACTGTTCAAGCGAACCAAATGAAAAGTCCCACTTGTCTGGCCCACTCCCAAAGTACTACAACCAGAATTCCCGCTGGGGCTCAGCAGAAATGAATCTGACTAGTATCCATGAGGATGTAGGTTCAACCCCTGATCCCACTCAGTGGGTTAAGGATCCGGCGTTGCCATGAGCTGTGGTGTAGGTCGCAGACGCAGCTTGGATCTGGTGTTGCTGTGGCTGGGGCGTAGGCCAGCGGCTATGACTCCAATTGGACTCCTAGCCTGGGAACTAAAAAGACCAAAAAAAAAAAAAAAAAAAAAAAAACCCCACAAAAACCCAAAGTACTATGATCTTGAAGAGAGGCACAACTCATGTGCATAAAGAAAAAAAGAATCCAGGGTAAAAAAATTCAAGAGTTCAATGTGTGCAGTTCAGCCTGAAAAGGCCCTGGGAGACCAGAGAAGGGGACCACGTTGAGCAGCTGTGGCAGGATTGTGGAAAGCACGTGTGCTCCTGATTTTTGAAGGTCAGGGTGAGTCTGGGAATGGCAGGAGGACTTGTCAGACAGGGGACAACCTTTACCAAGACTGGAAGGAAGACCGTGGCATCAGGCGTACCTGGAATAGATTCATCTTCCAAAACCATGGTTTGGTTACCCGAGCAACGCGGGATCCGAGCTGCATCTGCCACCTACACCGCAGCTCACAGCAACGCCAGATCCCTAGACCGCTGAGCGAGGCCAGGGATCGAACACACATCCTCATGGATACTAGTTAGTTTCGTTACCGCAGAGCCACAGTGGGAACTCCAGCAATGGCTTTTAAAACCATTTTTCAGAGAAGCAGGTGACCAGTTATCCTTTTTTGATGGGGGGAGGGGGGCCGCAGAGGAGGTGGGACCCGTCCTGATGGCCATCACCTCACCAGTTTGGGCAGCTTCTAAGGCTCATTGGCTCACTGATTGGACCCGTGCATTAGACATGCCTTGACCCAGGGTGCTTCTAAAGGCCTGGGTGAGAGGCCATGTCCTCCCAGATGTCAGCACACCACAGTTTGTGTGGGAAGGTTGGAAACCAGTGTGAATGGAGGAAAGGGTTGCTGGTGGCAAGCAGTGCATGCAGGCTGGGCCCGACACACAGGAAGCCCTCGGGAAAGTTTCCGTCGTGTCTGTGGACGTGTGCTGTTGTAGGCCTGGCAGGTGCCGTCCACACGGTCAGAGAGGGCTCCAGTGCTGGACCCCAGTGCTTAGCCGTGAAGTGTGGAGCCCTGGAAGACCCTTCCACAGGGGAGAGACTGGATGAGCGTGGAGTTCTGGGAAGAGGAGTCGGGCAGCCAGTTGGATTCCTCACTTAACTCATGTTCTCCTTTTAGTTAGGCTATAGGCAGGATATTGCATATTAGAGAACTACTGTTAGTCTTCTAAGGTGAAATATGGTATTGTAGTTATTCTTTGGGAACGTGTGCTGAAGCTTTGTTTTTTTTAGGGATGAAGGGTTGTGAGAGCTGCAACTTATTTTCAAACAATTCATAAATATATAGATATATATGTATACATATACATACACCTATATACCTATATCTACATCTGAACTGTTTGAAAATAAGTATATCATATAATATATATATATGTACACCCGTTTGTACACATGTACTTATCTATGTAGATTCAACAACAAATATAGCAAGATGTTCATTGTTGGGTCCAGGGGTGGGTAACAGGTATTCCTTACATCATAATGATAATCACATATATTAGGAAAGTACTTACTCTCTACCAGGCTATGTAATAAACAATTCAGCTTATGTCTCCAGCTTCTGAGTGGTAGTTTTTAAACAGGTGAAGGGAGTGTCTGTTATTCAGGGTGGGACCGTGGGCCATGTGATTTCAGTCCAGACTTGGGGTGGGGAGACTGGAGACCAAGTTCAACTACACGGGCAACACATCAATCAAACAGGAGTTCTCTTGGATTAAGGATTTGGCACCGTCACTGTAGTGGCTTGGGTTGCTGCTGTGGCACAGGTTTGATCCCTGACCTGGGAACTTCTACATGCCTCGGGTGAGGCCAAATAATAATAATAATAACTGTAGGATAAAGCCCCACTGAAAACTCTGCACACCACAGCCCTGGTGAACACAGGCTTCCTGTGTATTGTCAGACATCAATACGGGGCGTTAACACTTACAGAGGACAATGAAAGCCTTGCCTTTGGAACCCTCCTAGACTCTTCCCTACGTGTTTCCTCCTTTAGCAGGTTCCACTTCGTATCCTTTCTCTGTAATAAACTATAACCATGAGTGTAATGGCCTTCAGTGAGGCCTGTGAGTTCTTAGAGGTTTATACCATTATCAAGCCTAGGGTGGCTTTGAGAACTCCCTAAAACTGCCCTTGTTCAGAAGTGAGTTTGGTGTCAGAAGTGAGAACTGCGTTGGGAACTGTGTCCTTGGGCTGTGCAGTTCGGCTAATCCTTCATACTTTGTATGACTATTTCATACTCATAACATGAGTGTTAAGGAGTTGTCATAGGACCTACTGTTTGCCCTTTCTACAAATTAGAAAAATTTAGGCACAGAAAACTCCCCCACCCAAGGTTATACATGCACGGTAGTAAATGGTGGAGCTAGAATTTAACCCTTGCCAGGCTGCTCTGGAACTTGTGCATCTTGCTGCAAAGGAAATAAGCTTATCTCGGGGATATTAGTGAAGAGAGTTCCAGAGTAGGTAGGTCCAGGTTGGGTCCTGTCTCTTCCATTCTCTAACTGCAGTTCTGTAGAATAACAATAGACCTTCAGAGTGAAGACCCTGAGGCATAGCAAGATACCAAGCCCTGAAAGAAAGATTCAGTGATGTTTAATACTACACACTTTGTTTTCTAAGGCCATTAAGTGGACTAATTAATTTTGTAAAGAAGTCCAAGGGTTCTAACATAATGGGCTTTCTCATAAGCTTTTTCCTTGTCCAAGTAACGAGACCTCCCCATTCTCTAGCCTTCCCAGCTGACAGGAGACTTGCTATAAAATGTCAGTGGCATGGAAAAAATGCTTTAAAAGAGAGAGCAGCCCCACACCTCTCTCCACTAATTGATAGTTGACAGTCATCCAAATCTCAATGGCATGCGCTTCGGAATTCAAAAATAAGGGTGGTACAAATTTCAATGCCCTAAAGAAATTATATGAAGGAAGAAGATCTGTCTCATACGTGAAGCTCATGAAAACTCCTCTTTTGCAAAATTCAAAAAACTCCAATAGGAAAAGTTCAATCTGAAGAGGCCGCAATTGCCAAGAATTGCCGGTTCTTTGGTAACTTTGTAAACCCACCAGTGGAATGTGCGTTAAATGTTCATCAAATTGTCGCAAAAACGTCCAGAGGAACGGTGCTATACAGACTCCAGCAAACACTGTGAGTGACGCTTTGCGATGGTCATGAAGTTGAGCATTTGCTCTTTGAAGACATGCGCTGATTTGTGCGCAAAAGCTCTGACACAGGCTGTGAAGATGCTACCCCCAAAAGCCTGGAGGTTAGCAATTCACGAGTGGGAGGCAGTGAGACAACAGCAAGAGCCCATAAAAAATAACCAAGAGAAATCTCTGGTGCTGCTTTATTCTGCTCACGTGATCCTCACGGGCGAATGAATCTCTAAGAGGTTTTAGTTGCTCTTCTGTGGAATTCCCTAAGTGGCTTATAATTCCCCTATAATAAACAACCCCCTCGACTCCAAACCTTGTGTGTTTGACATAATGCTTTGCTCTGATTTCTGCTATAGTCATTTTCCAAATTTTTTCAATGATTAAAAAAAAATTTTTTGTTTTCAAAATATAAATTATTACAGTTCTGAAATGTTATGTAGGAAAAAAAATGAAAGAGAGACACAGAGGGGGAAGGAAGAAAAAGAAAGAACCATGAACCATCACCAAAGCGAAGCAGGAAACGGTGTCACGTGTTTTTCCTCATCTCTAAAATTAAAACAATAAGAGTGCCCATCTCACAGAACTGTTATGAGGATTAAATGAATTAATATGTTTAAAGTGCTCAGAGCAGGGCTGGGCTCAAGGTAAGCTATGTAACTTCATTTAAGAGAAGATTTTAAGCACGAGTAAAAGAAACTTTGCTATTTTTAAAGTGCTCAGAGCAGGGCTGGGCACAAGGTAAGCTATGTAACTTCATTTAAGGGAAGTTTTTAAGCACGAGTAAAAGAAACTTCGCTATTTTTAAAGTTCTCAGAGCAGTGCTGGGCACAAGGTAATCTATGTAACTTCATTTAAGAGAAGTTTTTAAGCACGAGTAAAAGAAACTTTGCAGGCACAAGACAAATGGAGTGACCATCAGAAAAGCTGCCTTTGTCTTCCTTCTGCGTAATTAAGTACCATGAGGCAGTTCTGGAAGCAGACGGAATTGAGGTATAGTGGGAGAAATGTGTTTCTAGCAAGTCTCAGCTAAGTGTTATCCTTTGGTTTATTTTCATGATATGAGTTTTTGATTGCTGCATACTTTGAAGTTTGCCTCAAGGGAAAAAGTTGAATTGCGACTCTTTGTGACTAGAATCTTTGGCCTGGAAGGTTGGCGCCTTCGACTGCTTCTCTTGCCAAGCCTGTGAGATTCTGTTCCTGTTCCAAAAGCTGACAGGAGCCTCCTTGCAAATTTTTCTGAAAGAAATGAATGAGCCTCTACTCCAACAGATTTCTGCTTTTGTGGACCCTTAACTAGCCTAATTAGCTTGGTGAATGAACAGTAGCGGAATGGGCAGTGTGGCGGGCCCAGCTCTGGGGGTGCTGATGCACGAGGCCCCACAGATCACGCGAGGCGGGAACCCTCCTGTAGCCGGTCGGGGACGCTCGAGAAAGGCGGCCGTGAAGACTCTGCAGAAAAGCTGCTGCAGTCTTTTTGCTGATTCCACAGGAATGTGGGTTTTGAACTTTGAGCCCAGCAAAATCATATTTTTACCCAGAAAAGGCTTCGTAATGGCAAACCTAGCGAGCGTGAGCTATTACCTCATTGACACTTTGGGGCATAAAAAAAGAAAGAAAATTTTGAGGCTGTTTTCAGTAGCTCTTTTCCGTCTCGAAAAAGAATGGCTTGAGGGTGTTCCTGTCGTGGCTCAGTGGAAACGAATCCGACTAGTATCCATGAGGACACGGGTTCGATCCCTGGCTTCGCTCAGTGGGTTGGGGATCTGGCGTTGCCATGAGCTGTGGTGTACGTAGTTTGCAGGTGCAGCTCAGATCCAGCGTTGCTATGGTTAGGGTGTAGGTCAGCAGTTGTAGCTCCAAATTCGACCTCTAGCCTGGGGACTTCTATATGCCGTGGGTGAGGCCCTAAAAAGGCAAAAAGAAAAATGACTGAAAGTGAAAATGACCTTAAGCTGTGACAGGAGGGACCCAGTTGTAATGCAGAGAATGCTCGGGTCTTCCTAAAATAGTTGTCTTCAATCCTATCGTTTTGTGTAACAAATGTATAACAGCCCTTTGACTATCTTAAACTGAAGCTTATAACACTGTAACATACCTATAGGCATCATTTCAAAACCTAACCTTATTGGTGGGAATGTAAATTGGTGCAGCCACTATGAAAGTCAGTACAGCAGTTCCTCCAAAAAAAAATTGAAAATCGAACTACCATGTGATCCTGCAATTCCACTTCTGCGTATTTATCCAAAGGAAATGAAAATATTATCTTGGAAAGATGCAAGCACCATTGTCTGATTCATTGCAGCATTATTTACAGCAGCCAGTATATAGAAACAAACGAAGAATCCATCAACAGATGAATGGATAAAGAAGATGTTAGATATTGGAATGGAATACTATTCGACCATGAACAAGAATGGAATCTTGTTATTCGTGACAATGTAGATGGACTCGGAGGGTATTTGGTAAGTGAAGTAAGTCAGACAGAGGAGGACAAACAACATAGGATCTCATTTATATGTGGAATCTAAAAAACAAAACAAGCGACATGAACAAGAAAAAACAAGGTCATAGGTACAGAGAACAGAACAGATCAGTGGTTGTGGGGTAAGGTTGGGGGACTGGGAAGGGCGAAGGGCTCAAAAGAGACAGACTTCCAGCCACCTCTAAAAAGCGTAAAAAGTAAGTCGTGGGGACGTAGTGTGCAGCACTGTGACTACAGTTAATGATAACGAATTCCATGTTTGAAAGCTTCCAAGAGAACTGATCTTAAGAGAAAAATGTCTGTGACTATATAGTAATGAATATTAACTAGACTTATTGTGATCACGTGGCAGTAGATACAAACACAGATCCGTTATGTTGCACATCACAAACTAACGGTGCAGGTCAGTTATACTCCAGTTTAAAAAACAGACTGCTCTCAATAGACTACTCTAACCATAACATAAAGAAGAATTTTTTTCTGTGTGTGTGTCAGTAGATAATGCCATTTTTTTTGCTTAATGAATTTTATTACAATTATAGGTTTACAAAAATCATCACAAGTCAATTTGATAGCACTTGCGTCCCAAACCCTCAGTGCATCCCCCCACCCCCCAGATTGTCATGTTTGAAAGACCAAAGGTTTTCCAAAGTCTGTGAGTCATTGTCTGTTCTGAAGTTCATTGTGACTTTTTAGTTTCCACACGTAAGTGGTAGCATTGGGTGTTGCTGTCTAATTGTCTGACTGGTTTCACTTTGCATGATAATTTCTAGGTCCACCCATGTTGCTATAAATGTTGGTATTTCGTTCCTTTTGATGGCTGAGTAATATTCCATTGTGTGTATGTACCACATCTTCCCCATCCACTCCTCTGTCAGTGGGCATTTAGGTTGTTTCCATGACCTGGCTAATGCATAGAGTGCTGCAATGAACCCTGGAGTACATGTGTATAAAGAAGAATTTAAATCAAAGTAATGAAACCAAAGTAGATAAACTATGTAATTTTGTGTGTAACAGTTTGGGTGTGACTTCACAAGAAGACTCGATAGAGTAGATGCATAAAATAAGTTTGGTCTAAGGAAAGACATACTCTTGAGTTATATACATACTTTACACTTGAGACTTTAAATGGGAGGCCGACACACATATACATAAGCATAGAATCACAGTCATGCAACAGCTGCATTTGCACCGGACACGCCAACACGACTAACGGCTTCTGTGGGTGATGTGATTTCTTAAAATGTTGCTCAACACGTGTTAAAGCTTCAAACTAAGTACAATGTTTAAAGCTGTGCAGGAGTGGAGTTCCCATTGTGGCTCAGCAGGTTAAGGACCTGAAATTTGAGGACGTGGGTTCAATCCCTGGCCTCACTCAGTGGGTTAAGGATCTGGCATTGCTGAGAGCTGTGGTGTAGACCTGCAGCTGCAGCTCCGATTTGGCCTTTCGCCTGGGAACCACTATATGCTGCAGATGATGCCTTAAAGGAAAAAAAAAGAAACCTGCAGGAGTTTGTGGTGGCGGAGTGGATTAAGAATCTGACTGTGGAGTTCCCACTGTGGCTCCGTGGTAATGAGCCCGAATAATATCCACGAGGACTCAGTTTGATCCCTGACCCCACCCAGTGGATTAAGGATCCAGAGTTGCCATGAGCTGCAGTGCAGGTCTCAGACATGGCTGGGATCTGGCATTGCTGTAGCTGTGGTGTAGGCTGGCAGCCGTAGCTCCAAATCGACCCCTAGCCTGGGAATCTCCGTACGCCATATGTCCCGGGTGCAGCTCTTAAAAAAAAAGAGAGAGAGAGAGAGAGAATCCCACTGCAGTTGCTATGAAAGCACAGGTTTGATCCTTAGTAGGGGGCCCAGAGGGTTAGAGGATCTAGTGTTCCCGCAGCTGTGGGGCAGGTCGCAGCTGTGGCTCTGATTCAGTCTCTGGCTCAGGAACTGTCAAATGCCTCAGTTGTGGCCAAATAAATAAACGAAAACTGAGCAAAAAGTATTCAGAATACTCAGTGTGTATATAACACAGAGTTAGGTTCTAGGCTTGGAAATTGACAATCAGGATTCATTAAAATAATCTCCATGAATGTCCGGGCAGACACGTTGAAAGCCATGAGAGAGGACAAAGCCATGTTGCTTGGGACCGTTCACACCCTGCAGAACATCTGGAATCCTTGGTTCCCGCCCAGGAGATGCCAGTCACCGCCCCCCCCAGCCTCGCACCACCTACATCCTCACTCTGGTCGTGGCGACAACGAATAGTGACTCCAGCGCCTTCTGAGGGCAGAGTACAGCCCAAACTAAGAAACACCGCTCTAGAAGCCTGGTGACCTCCCCCATGAGGTCAAGGTGCGAGTCCAGGTGTGCGGTCAGGCCACAAGGGGCGGGACCTGTGGTCTTGTTTGGGGATGTTAGGGCATGGAGGGTTTGCGGTCCCTGCGTTTCTCCCCTCTAACTTCTTGATTTTATTTTTTTTTTAATCAAGTGTTTTTAAAGTCAAGTAGTCTTTTTATTAAATAATAGACTTTTTAAATTGAAGTATACTTCATTTACAATGTTGTGTTAGTTTCAGGTGTACAGCAAAGTGATTTCAGTCATATGTATATATATACATACATATATATATATTCTTTTTCAGATTCTTTTCCGTTATAAGTTATTATACGATATTGAGTATAGTTCTCTGTGCTACACAGTAGGCCCTTCCTGGTTATATATTTTACATATTGTAGTGTGTATATATTAATTCCAAACTTCTATTTATCCCTCGCCATCACTCCTTCCCGTTTGGTAACCCTAACTTTGTTTTCTATGGCTGTGGGTCTGGTCCTGTTTTGTAAATAACTTGATTTGTATTGTATTTTAGCTTCCACATCTAAGTAATATCATATGCTATTTGTCTTTCTCTGTCTGAAAAGTCAAATGGTCTTTTTTAAATTTTTAAAAATTTTTTTTATCTTCCTGGGGCCACACCTGCCACATATAGAGGGTCTCCGACTAGGGGTCAGATCGGAGCTGTAGCTGCCAGCCTACACCACAGCCACAGCAACGCTGGATCTGAGCCGCGTCTGTGACCTTGACCTCCACCACAGCTCAAGGCAACGCCGGGTCCTTAACCCACCAAGCAAGGCCAGGGATTGAACCTACAGCCTCTTGGATACTAGTCAGATTCATTTCCACTGAGCCACAACAGGAACTCCATTTTTTTTTTTTTTAAATTGAAGTATATAGCAAACCCACAATGCTGGGCCAGCCTCAGGTGGACAGCAAAGTGACTCAGCCACACGCACACATGTATATATATTCTCTTCCTCCGTTTCTCCTCCACCGTAGGTTCTGGCAAGACACCGAGTATAGTTCCCTGTGCTACACAGCAGGTCCCTGCCTGGGTAGGAAATTGGAACACAGATAAGTGACAGGCCCAAGACCACAGGACTGTCAAATAACTGAGAACTGACTAGAGCACAGCACATTTGCCCTTCTCAGACTGTTTTCAACCTTGCTCAGACGGTAGAAGTGCCATGGAACTCTTCTGCTTAGATTCCCTGCTGGCAGATCTCCTTCAAGGCCAATTCCAAGGGCACCTTCTTCCCAAAACCTTTTCTCTGAGTTTCCCCAGCGGTTTGTTGCTGCCTTGACCTTGGCACTCACCACAGTGACTCATGAGTCATCCTTTTCACCTGCCTAGAGTCGGATCCTGAGTTCATCCAAGCCCTAGGCAGCTTCTCAGTCCCCTTTCTGTCCCCAGACCCCAGCAGGTCATCGGGTGGAAGGCGGAGGTGCCATCTCTGGGCTGGTGTCTGCGCTAAATGCCTGGGTACACGGGTGATCAGGACAGAACACATTCCCTGACTGCTTCCAGGCCTCCAGTTTGCTATATCCAGTCTCTTGGTATAAACCATGATGGAAGATAATATGAGAAAAAGAATGTATATATGTATAACTGGGTCACTGGCTACAGCAGAAATTGACACAACACTGTAAGTCAACTATACTCTAATAAAAAGAAAAAAAAAGACATACCTGAGTGCTACTCTCTGAAATGGACAGAGAAGCAATGATTTCAGGAGGATAAGCTACACAGAGACGAATGTCTTGACGGATTTGGCTGCTTTGCACCTTCCAACTTAAAAGATGAGCCAGATCAGACTGAAAGAGAGAGACATGTAAAACCAACTAGATTCACGAGATAGTGAAGATCCTGGGAGTGGAATTAGCAAAAGAGGAGGCCAGTAAAGGTTTGTTCTTTTAAGAACAGAGATGGAAAATGACTTTTGGTGAACGGAAGGGATTTACTAGTAAAGCCACAAGGAGAAGTGTCATGCAATTGCTCGAGATGGGAAATGGGAAATGTGTGGACAGATATTTTATCTGGAAGAATGTTGAGTAGCTTTAATAATGGAGGAAATAGGAGTTCCCTTCGTGGCTCAGTGGTTAACGAATCCGACTAAGAACTGTGAGGTTGCGGCTTCGATCCCTGGCCT
>PVHT020000080.1:18868209-18888257 GCA_004024745.2 Catagonus wagneri
AAAAAAAAAAAAAAAAAAAAAAAAAAAAAAAACCTGTGAAACGGTAGCCTTTTCCCAAATCCGAATAATGGGTTCTTGGTTCTTTTATCTGTTGCCACACACCCTCCGAAGGTTTGTAGGAGCCGAGATCAGTACCTCCTCCCAGAACCTCCTTCCCAGGAAGAGACCAGCGTTGATATCTATGGTTAGATTAAAAATTGGGGGAGAAGTAAAACTGTCTTTATTCACAGACAGTGGGATCCCAACTGTAGAAAATCCTAAGGCAAAAACACACAAAAGACCCTGTGAGAACTAATTTGAAAAAATAAACTCAGCGAGAGCTGGGGATGCAAGATCAGTATACAAAAATCAATGGTATTTCTATACACTAACAATGAACAATCCTAAATGTGGATTTTAGCAATTGTCATAAACCTTGGTAAATTAGCCCCCCCAGAATCATTTAATCGTACACTTAAAATGAGTATGTTTTATGGTATGTAAATTACATCTCAATAGCTTTTATTTTTAATTGGGGATGTTAAAAGGCAATAAAAGACAGTATTTTTTTGCCACCAAAAAGAGGATTTTACTCATTATCTACGTCTAATTTCTATGTTGTCATTTCTTGTGTCCAATCCTTTAGCCTTGAAGGGTAGGGCCTGGGCTAGGGTATTTCTAGGTCACACCCAGCGTAAGAAGATGAGAGGGATCAGCATCAAAAACCTCAGTACTGACAACAGTGGGTGGGACTTGGACAAGCACGCTTGCTTTGTTGTTTATCTGGCTGAGCACTGATGAGTCTGGGTACCAAGAAACAGACCAAGGACAGGTCTGAGGGCTTAGGAGCCGTATTCCCTGGCCTTAGCGTGGGTCGCACCTAATGGATCGAGAAGCAGCGGTTGTTTGGAAGAAAACTACCTCCTCGACTTCCAAGATGCAATCAGCAGTTTGGACCAGAACAGGGATCTTGGCTTGGACAACTGAAATGAACAGAACGCTCACAACTCCCAACACTAAGCTCTCCGCAGCTCCCAGCCTCCCTGCAGACCAGGACGAAAGCACAATCCTTAGGACTGCAGATGATGGTTGCAGAAATTGTCAGTGGCACAGTTCCCGCCAATGGCCCTCTGCCGTAGGCCTTTTAGTGCCCTAGACACTTATAATTCAAATCACATTTGCAAACATAAAACATTCCAGGGAACAACTGTAAGTATTTAATACTTTTATGAAGGATTTGTATTTTCTGTCTAGAAATATCATGAAAACCATCAGAGGAGTAAATTTAGATTCTGGGCTCAGAAGCAAAATTTTCAGATATAATCTCCCATGCTCTGGTGATTAAAATAAACAGGTGCTCCACAGGCAAAAAAAAATTAATGCAACAATACAGTTCATGAACTGATTCTGTGGCAACTGGGCCTATAGCCATTTTTATTTAAGCCTTGTTTTGTTCTTTTGAAATCTTTTATAGCTGAAAAATTTTGAGAGACGTGAAAAATACAGTAAGCCTTTGTTATCTTGTCATAATTTAGGAGTGGTATATTAGCCAAATACTCTGGTTCAAAGAGAGTTGACTATTTGCTAAGAAGGAGAAGAATAGCTATGCCCATATGGTAGGCCTTGGCACAAACTTGTCCTAACCCTGGGGAAAGAAGTGTCTGTGACGAAGCTCAAGCATCTTCTCTATGGCTGCAAGGAGCAGCTCTTAGGTTTGCAGTACCAGGCACTGTGCTGAGCATCTTATATACATATGCCCTTTAATCTTCATCATAAATCTAAAGAGAAATTTGCTTTTATTTTACAGATTAAAAAAAAAAAAAACAGGAATTCAGGAATTCTTGCCCAAAGGTAATAAAAGTTGTAGAGGGAATCTCATCAGGTTCTACCTGTTTCTAAAGCGTATCCTTTCTCTCTTCTACCTGACAGCCTACAATTCTTCTTTGATGAGAGAGGATGAGGTGTTTTCAACATGTCAAGTTCTGCAAGGTTGTCAATGTGAAAATGATTAGAATTCCCCCTAAAAAGAGTGGAATAAATTCTTTCATCAAAAAAGCATCAACGGAGTTCCTGTCGTGGCTCAGTGGAAACAAATATGACTAGGATTAATGGGGACGCAGGTTCAGTCTCTGGCCTCGGTCATTGGGTTAAGGATCTGGCATTGCAGTGAGCTGTGGTGTAGGTTGCAGATGTGGCTTGAATCTGGTATTGCTGTGACATTGGCATGGGCCAGTGGCTTTTGCTCTGATTCTACCCCTAGCCTGAGAACATGCATATGTCGCCGGTGTGACCCTAAAACCAAAAAAAAAAAAAAGAGAGAGAGAGAGAAAAGCATCATCAGTCATCATTGATGACAAATATTTGACAGTTGCCAAAAAAAGCCACCCGATTTTCATTTATGACACTGAGTTATAAAAAGTCTTCAAACATGGAAAGTTAATGGCCTCTCTGGATTCAAAATATGGGCTCACTATCGTACAGCACAGGGAACTTTATCCTGTCTCTTGGGATAGATCATGATGGAAGATGATATAAGAAAGGGAATGTGTGTACATGTATGACTGAGTCACTTTGTGGTACAGCAGAAATTGGCACAATATTGAAAATCAACTATACTTTAATAGAAAAAATTGGAAAAAACAAACCAAAAAAACCAAAATATGAGCTCAATAAGAGGATCAGCAAAAGGAAACAATCGTAGCTTTGATGCAAAGCATGCATTAAAAAGGTAATTTATTCAAAAGATTACTGAATGAACTTCAGGATGAAATAATGAAGGTTAAAACTGGTTTTTTAGGAGTTCCCGTTGTGGCTCAGTGGTAACAAACCCAACTAGGATCCATGAGGATGCGGGTTTGATTCTTGGCCTCATTCAGCGGGGTTAAAGATCCGGCGTTGCCATGAGCTGTGGTGTAGGTCACAGATGCAGCTCAGAGCCCATGTTGTACTGGTGTAGGCTACTGTGGTGTAGGCTGATGGCTATGGCTCTGATTTGACCACTGGCCTGGGAACTTTCATATGCCATGTGTTCAGCCCTAAAAAGACCAAAAAATTTTTTTTAAAAATTGGCTTTTTAAATCTCAGAGGATGTTTCAGAGTAACCAAATACTGTCTTGTTTTATTTCAACTTTTCTTTTTTTATATTGGCATTTGTTTTAGAATAACCAGTTATTCATCTTCAGCGTGTATCCAAAATTAAATAAATTGATTTTAAAAGAGGATTTAACAAAATACCTCCGATCCTGATGCATTTGTACTCCATCAACAAAATCGTTCCAGAGCCCAAGAGCTAAGGAGTAACTTGGGATTGGGTCCTTTCAGGAGCAGGTGAAACAGCAGAGATCAAGACAATGGGGTCAGCAGAGGGCCAGACAGCTTTTCCTAAATTAGTGTGTAAAAGGGAATGTGGCAGATTAACTGTGTTTGACTGAATCCCACTTTATTTGCTGCTGGGGGACACACTGGTAGAGCGGGCAGATGGCCTGAAGAGACATTTTCCCAAGGATGACATATAGGTGGCCACTGGGCACATGAAAAGATGCTCAACATCACTTATCATCTAGGTAATGCAAATCAAAGCCACAATGAGATATCTTCTCACACCTGTCAGAACAGCAATTATCAAAAAGCAAGGAAAAACAAGTATTGGTGAGACTGTGGGGAAATGAGAACACTGGTGCCCTATTGGTGGGATTATAAATTGGTACAGCCACTGTGGTAACAGTGAGTAGGTTCCTCAAAAATTAAAAACAGAACTATCACACAATCTAGCAATTTCACTTCTTGATATTTATCCCCCCCCAAAAAAAAGCAAAAACAAAAAACTGAAGATACATGTACCTCTCTGTTCATTGCCGTATTATTTATAATAACCAAGATATAGAAGCATCCTAAGTGTCCTTCAATAGATGAATGAATAAAGAAGATATGATACACACACACACACACACACACACACACACACACACACTGGAATATTACTCAGCCGTAAAAAAGAATGAAATCTTTGTATTTGCAACAACACGGATGCTCTATATGGAATTATACTAAGTGAAATAAATCAAAGACAAATACCACATGATCTGACTTATATGTTGAAACTAAAAAATAACGTAAACAAACAGAAGA
Source organism: Catagonus wagneri (assembly GCA_004024745.2). Lineage (NCBI taxonomy): Eukaryota > Metazoa > Chordata > Mammalia > Artiodactyla > Tayassuidae > Catagonus > Catagonus wagneri. Next base: position 18,872,317 of record PVHT020000080.1, read on the forward strand.
AAATGAAAATGGAGTTCTCCTGTGTCACAGCAGGTTAAGGATCTGGTGTTGTCACTGCAGCAGCTTGGGTTGCTGCTGTATCATGGGTTTGATTCCTGGCTCAGGAACTTCCACATGCCATGGGCATGGCTGCCCCTCCCCCAAAAGATAAGATAATGAAGAAAAACTTAAAGATACAGAGAACACAACGGTGGTTGCCAGAGGGGTTAAGGTGAAGGGCTGGATGAAATAGGTGAAATGAATTAAGATGTCCAATTAGAAAATATATGGCATGAGATAGTATAATCATAATAAATACCATCAATAGTACTGTAATAAATTTGTATGGGGACAGATGGTTACTGGACTTATCATGGTGATCTCTTTGTAACGTATTTAAATGTTGAACCACCATGTTGTGTACCTGAAGCTAGCATAATATTGTAATACTGTGTTTCAATTTCTTAAGATGATTTAGAAATTCCATCAGTGTAGACCAAGGAAGATCCAGGGCTCTGATAAAGTTAGGATTCCTTCCACCTTTATAATATGAAATAAAATCCACTTAAACAGTTATATTCAGAAAGGCTCTTGAATTTTACTTATTCAGAATCTCTAACCGTTGATTTGGATACTATGAGATGTCACTGAGAAGATGTTTCAGCCTGCTGCCCAAGGAATATCAAAGGATCCAAGTCCAGATGCAGCCTCGTTAACTACTAAATTCAAATCCAAATCTCAGAATTTACTGCTAAAATGTAGCAAGGAACCTCTTCCAGAGACAATGGAAGCAGAGCTCCAGAAAGCAATAGAAAATATTTTTCAGGGGTTCCCTTGTGATGCAGCAGAAATGAATCCAACTAATATACATGAAGATGAGGGCTCTATCCCTGGCCCTGCTCAGTAGGTTAAGGATGCAGCATTGCCATGAGCTGTGATGTAGGTAGCAGACTCGGCCCGGATCTGGTGTTGCTGTGACTGCAACTGTAGCCGTAGGCCAGCAGCTATAGCTCCAACTTGACCCCCAGCCTGGGAAATTGCCATATGACACGGATGCACCCCTAAAAAAAAGGAAAAAAAATTCACCCACTAACCAAAAACTGGTATGGCAGAGATTACTGCCAAGTCTTTATCAAGCCCCTTTTACTTTCTTTCTTCTTGGGCTCCTTTGAGTTAGTCTGAGATCATGGGAGTTCTGGCCAAGGGAAATTGGGAGGTGGTAAAGTATAGTGCTTGCAGGCTTGGCCACACCTTCTGTAATGACAAGACTATGTGTTGGCAACGGTGGTGTCACAAGATAGAAGGAGCTGGAACCTCTCTTGACTGACCACCTACCATGCTGGACTGTGACAGGAGCAAGCAATACATTTGTACCAAATTAAACCCCTGAGGTCCGGGGCTATTTGTTACAGCAGCTAGGCTGACTTATATAGGTTACGTGAACCTTGTGCTACAGATCTTAACAGAGGCAAAGCCAGGTCAAGGAGACCTAGCCTGTGGACAGGGGCAGGCCAAGTTGGATTTGTAGGGGAGCATGAAAAAGGGTGTTACTCTTCCCATAGCTGTTTCATGACATTTTACCTTCTTTCTTCTCACCATCAGACTCTTTTTTGCAAAAATTATTCCAGAGCTGCCATTCCCTTTGCTTTGCTTTTGCTTCTCAGACAAGGGCAGCAAAACTGGACAGAGTTTTAGAGAAGGAAAAGAAGAGCTGAAATGGCGTCTGAGAAAGGAGACTGAAATTGCTGGACCTTTAAACACCTTTGATAGTTCTATTCCTGGAAAAGCCGCCCCTTTGATGTGCTAAAATTGCATCATTGGATCAGCCCTCCTCTGCCTGGGACAGAAGAGAGTATGGAAGTACAGCAGGAAAGAGGGGACCGATGCTCACTGTTCTGGGGACCCCTGGTCATCACTGGGACACACTGCACTGGTGAGGGTCCCCTTCTGTGCAGCAAAAACACATGAAGAGGCTAAACCAGATTTTACCTCCCTAAGAAGAAAACTGTAAAGCCCCTTTAAAAGCACCATTTATGTACAATTACAGATATATGTTCAGTGTAGATCACTTTTAGCTGCTCATTAAACCAAATCCCCTGGGGACATTTCATGCCAACACTGTGGAAATTAGTTCTTGTTATTTTATGTAATGGAAAACAATAAAGCTAAGGGCCTGTTCTACTCTTCTGTAATTTGAAACGGGGACTCCCAACCTCTTGTCCCCTCTCTGGGCCCACTGAGGTCCTCAGAGGTAATGATGGAAACCTGTGCTTTTTTAATGATTTTATCAGAAAAACTTATAGAAAAGGGAAATTTAACTTAAAGCTATGAGTTATCTAAAATGTCAAGTTTCAGTCTTTTGATGGAGATTACACTGATTTCATACAATAATTATCTCAGAGAATAAGTGAGTGACAACTGATTATCTTCTGCTATTTAGAAACTCTGAATAACCATCATTTAATATCATTGGTTAATATAAATGGGTTAACCATCCAAAAAGACTTTCATAAGGAACAACTTTTCAGCAATAATTTCCATGTAGGAAAAATTATCAGTTTAAGAATCTAGCCAAAAAACGGAAATAATCCAAATGGCCATGAACCCAAATGTTCATGAATAAATAAAATATGGTAGAGCTATTCTGTGGAATATTATTCAGCCATAAAAAAGAAGGAAATACTGACATACACTACAACATGAGTGAACCTCAAAAAATATGCTTAGTGAAGGAAGCCAGTCACAAAAGATTATAAAATTATGCAATTCCGTTTATACTTAATGTGCATCGACACAAATCTTTCAAGACAGAAAGTACATTAGTGGTCTGCAATGGAGGAGGACGGGGAGTGTCTGTTAACAGATATGAGATTTCTTTCGGGAGTGATGAAACATCATGGCAATTGCTATACAACCTTGTAGAGTCTACACTAAAAATCATTTAATTGTACACTGAAATGGGTACATTTTATGATATATAAATTACAGGTCAATAAAGCTGTTAACATTTTTCAGAGTCACGAATTGAACTCCATAATTTTTCCACTTGACTTTATCCCGAATTTCTCTGAATGAATGGAATTCTAAGAGCCAGAGAGTATATAGTGGGGTTCTTACGAAAGAACAGCAAAGCAAACAATAACTGTATATCTCACCTAGGGAGAGAAGGCTGGAACCTCAGACCTCTTTCCCCGCTTGCATTGGGCTTTCTCCTGCACCCTTTTCCTGCCTCAGGGTGGGAGGCTGGGAGACAAAACTGTGATCCAGGAGAAGCTGTTTCTCCTAGTGCTCCATCCCCATAAAGAACCCAGGGCTTCACACATCCCTTCTGCACAGAGAATAAGGCCTATGGCCCTTCAAACCACACTGAGGCCGATCCTCCTCCTTGATAATTTCCCCTTTTTTCTCTGCGCCCAATTTTACCTGGCACTAGATCTGCACCTGTAACACTTTTTCCTTGTTCTCCTTTGGGAGCATTTGGCAAATTTCTACCAAAGTCGTCAAGATGGTCAATAGCATTTTCTAATAATAAGTCAAAGGTCAATTATGAAAATGTCAGAAAATAGATAAAATATAAAGAAAATACAACCATTTACCTACTAATAACCTTTGTTAACGTTTTGGCATATTTATTTCTAAAGTGTATACACATATACACACACACATATACATTATATACATATATACACAATGTAATATATACATAATGTATATATGTGTGTATATGTGTGTACACTTTAGAAATAAATATATATATATATAATTTTTTTGCTTTGTTGAGATCATACTGTAAATTCATTTTTGTAGATTATGGGAATCATGTAATTAGTTACCTCAAAGGCAGTAACTACTAAAGCACGTAGCATCGAAAACACGTAGCCTTGGGAATTCCTGCTGTGACCCAGTGGGTCAATGATTCAGCTTGTCTCTTTGAAGGCACCGGTTTGATCCCAGTGCAGTGGGTTAAAGGTCTAGCATCGCCGCAGCTCTGGCTTGGATTCAAACTTCCGTATGCCACGGGTGCAGCTGAAAAGGGGAAAAAAAAAGCACAAAGCATTACAACATTCTTGTCGTGGACAAAACCACTCCTAGCTTAATTTTAAGCTTTTCTATTCCGATTTCTTCTGTCCTACTTTCCATGTTCTCTTATTTCCATATTTAATCTTATTTTATTTTATGTATTGCTATAAAACACCCTAAAGACTTTCAAAGTAAATAGTTTTTTCCATCATAACCATTTCAACTGTACAGTTCAGTAGTATTAAGTATATTTAATTGTAATCTTGCAAAACCAAAACTCTAGACCCATAACAACACCCATTTCCTGCTCCCTCTCCAGCTGGAAATCACCATTCTACTTTGTTTCTATGAATTTGACTACCCTAGATACCTCCTACAAGTGGAATTATACAACATTAGTCTTTTTGCGACTGGCTTATTCTGTTTAGCACAGTGTCCTCAAGGTTCATGCACAATGCAGCACGTTGCAGAAATGACTTTTTAAAGCTGAATAATGTTCGTTATGCATGTTTATCACATTTTGTTTGTCCATTCATTGTTAATGGTCATTGGTTTGCTTCTACTTCTTGGCTATTGCAAATAAAGCTACTGTGAGCATGGGTGTGCAATACCTCTGAGAGGCTGCTTTTAACTGTTTTGGATCTACAGCCAGAAGTGGGATTCTTGGGTCACATGGTAGTTCTATTTTTAATTTTTGAAGCACCGCCATACTCTTCCCTCATGATCACGCCATTTTACAATCCCACTAGCAGTGCACAGGGTTCTGGTTTCTCCGTATTCTCACCAACACATATTATTTTCTGATTTTTTAAATTTCTTTTAAAGAATATTTTCCAAGTTTTTGAAGGTAGCCACCATCCTAATCAGTATGAGATGGTATTGCATTGCAATTTTGATTTGCATTCCTCTAACAATTACTGATGTTGAGCACTTTTAGAAAAATGCTTTTATTTAGAAAAATGACTATTCTAGTCCTTTGCCCATTTTTGATCAGTTATTTGTTTGTTGTTCTTGTTGCTGCAATATAGGAGTTCTGTATATATTCTGGATATTAACCTCTCATATCTGACTTGCAAATGATTTCTCTCATTTCATGATTGCATCTTCTTTTTTTTTGTCTTTTTGCCTTATCTAAGGCCACACCCGTGGCATATGGAGGTTCCCAGGCTAGGGGTCTAACAGGAGCTGTAGCTGCCGGCCTTCGCCACAGCCACAGCAACGCGGGATCCGAGCCGCTTCTGCAACCTACACCACAGCTCACGGCAACGCCGGATCCTTAACCCGCTGAGCAAGGGCAGGGGTCGAATCCACAACCTCATGGTTCCTAGTCGGATTCGTTAACCACTGAGCCACGACAGGAACTTGATGTGTCCTCTAATGCACAGAAAAGTTAAAAGTTTGATGTAGTCCCATTTGTCTATTTTCACTTTTGTTGCCTGTACTTTTAGAGTCATAGCCAAGAAATCATTGCCAAGTACAATATGGTGAAGATTTACTCCTATGTTTTCTTCTAGGAGTTTTACAGTTTTGGGTCTTACATTTAGGTCTTTATCCATTTGCATTAATAGTATAAGATAGGGGTTTAACTTCATTATTTTCCTGTGAATATCCAGTTTTCTCAGCACCATTCATTGAAGAGGTTTTTAACCCATTGATTGGCTAGGCATCCTTGTTGAAGATCATTTATTTTACCATATACAAGAGGGTTTATTTTTGGACTCTGTTCTGTTCCACTGGTCCATATGTTTGTCTTTATGCCAGTACTGCACTGTTTTGATCATAGTAGCTTTGTAACATGTTCCATTTTCCATTGTTTATATACACCCTTTTTCTTTCTTTTTTTTTTTCTTTTTGCTTTTTAGGGCTGAACCAGCAGCATATGGAGGTTCCCAGGCTAAGGGTTGAATCGGAGCTACACCACAGCCAGAGCAATGCCATATCCAAGCCCTGTCTGTGACCTACACCACAGCTCAGGGCAACGATGGATTGTTAACCCACTGAGTGAGGCCAGGGATTGAAACTGCATCCTCATGGGTGCTAGTCAGATTCATTTCCGCTGAGCCACCCAAGGAACCACATTTTCTTTATCCATTTCATCTCTCACTGGATGCTTACTTTGTTTCCATATCTTGGCTGTTGTAAATATCACTGCAATGAACATGTGAGCACAGATAGCTTTTCAAGCTAGTGATTCTTTTCCTTCAGATATATACCTAGAAGTGAAATTGCTAGATCAAACGGTGTTCTATTTTTATGTTTGAGGGGGAGACTTCATACTATTTTCCACAGTAGCTGCACTGATTTGTGTTCCCACCTGCAGTGTACAGTGTTCCCTTTTCTCCACATCCTCACCAGCACTTATTTCTTATCTTTTTCATAATAACCATTCTAACAGGTGTGAGGTGATATCTCATCGTGGTTTTCACTTGCATTTCCCTGATGATTAGTTATTTCCCTCTTATATAACTGCAGATCATTTGTGTATCTTCTTTGGGAAATGTCTCTTCAGTTCTTCTGCCCAGGAAATATTAAAAATATTTTGTAAATATTTGTAATTTCTGTGTATGAGTTCATCATCTAAATCTGCCATAACTGGAGTTCCCGTCATGCCGCAGTGGTTAACGAATCCGACTAAGAACTATGAGGTTGCGGGTTCGATCCCTGGCCTTGCTCAGTGGGTTAAGAATCCAGCATTGCCGTGAGCTGTGGTGTAGGACGCAGACGCAGCTGGGATCCTGTGTTGCGGTGGCTGTGGTGTAGGCCAGCAGCTGTAGCTCCAATTTGACCCCTAGCCTGGGAACCTCCATATGCTGCGGGTGCGGCCCTAAAAATCTAAATAAATAAATAAATAAATAAATAAATAAATCTACCATAACTCATATGAATATTCTTCACTTCTCTATGGTTGGACATTTAGATTGTTTTAAATTTGCATTACGAAGAACAATATTCAATGTGTATTTTTATGTATAGTTCTTTGGCCATATTTAATTTTTCCCCTTACGGTAGATTCCTGGAAATGGCTTCGCTAAGTTAAAGATTATGAATATTAAGGCGTTTGACACATTTTTCTAACTTGTAAAAGTATAACTTAAAATATTAATTGTATATGTAACATCTGAGATACAGTGTGTCCATCTTTTGAGAATTTACATTTCATATCATATTTTTAGGTGGTATGAAATACCACCATATGTGTAGCTTTAAACACACAAATATATGAGTCATATTTTTTATAGTGCTGAGTTCTTTTTTTGGCTGGACCCATGGCATATGGAAGTTTCCAGGCCAGGGGTTGACCTGTGCCACAGCTACAGCAATGCCAGACCCTTAACCCACTGTACCAGGCCGGGGGTTGAACCCATGCCTCAGCAGTGACCTGACCCGCGGCAGAGACAGTGACAGATCCCTAACATGCTGCGCCACAGTGGGAACTCCTGTGGGCTCTGTGGCTGACATTTACATTCCTTTCCAAATCCTCCCCCTCCAGGCTGGGGCCCAGTAGCCTCCTCTAGGATGTACCAAGTAGAAGGCAACCCTGGGGCTGATTTTAGAAAAAGGAAAATGAGGGCAAAGCTGCGAGGGGCTTATCTGAGGAGGTGTAGCACTAATCTGAGGGGACTGAGATAGATTGCATTTAAAGGGCAGAGTTGTGATCTCAATAAGGCTGGTTTAGCAGCCGGCAGGCCATTTGAAAGAAGAGTTATTTGGGGCTATTACAATGATTGGGAGGGTACTGCTGGCGTTTAGTGGGCAGGGGCTAGAAAGGCTAAAGACATCACACAGGGCTTTCTGTGGTTGCTCAGTTTTAATGAACCCAACTTGAATCCATGAGGATGCGGGTTTGATCCCTGACCTCGCTCAGTGGGTTAAGGATCCAGCAATGCTGTGAGCTGTGCTGTATCTCGCAGACATGGCTCAGATCCCACGTTGCTGTGGCCGTGGCATAGTCCCACAGCTGCAGCTCTGATTGGACCCTGAGTCTGGGAACTTTGGTATGCTGCAGGTGTGGCCCTAAAAAGCCAAAAAAAAAAAAAAGGACATCGTACAGCTTGAGACTATTCTCTTAAAAACACTTCTCAGCCCCTAATGTTAGTCTCTCTGCCACTGACGTGCAGAGAGGGATCACCCTGTAGGCTGTTCCTTTAACCATTAAGGACCATAGAAACAGGAAGATTCGGTGAGTGAATAACTTCAAAGTCCCTACATGTAAACCTTTGACTGTTGTATATACCTTTTAAAAATGTACATTTCAGGGGAGTTCCCTTGGTGGCTCAGTGGTTAATGAATCCGACTAAGAACCGTGAGGTTGCGGGTTCGATCCGTGGCCTTGCTCAGTGGGTTAAGGATCCAGCGTTGTTGTGAGCTGTGGTGTAGGTTGCAGATGCAGCTCGGATCCCGCATTGCTGTGGCTGTGGCGAAGGCCAGTGGCTACAGTTCCTGTTAGACCCCTAGCCTGGGAACCTCCATACGCCGCGGGTGCGGCTCTAGATAAGGCAAAAAGACAAAAAAAAATTTTTTTTAAATTGCATTTCAGTGATGATAGGTTGAGAATAGGAGGAGAAAATGAATGTGTGTTAAAAATCAATTAGGTACCACAAACTTTCTATATTCGTTTCCTACGGCAACAACTTACCGCAAGCTGGGTGGCTTAGAACAGAAATATATCCTCTCTCATTTCTGGAGGCCAGATGTCTGAAATCAAGGTGGCAGCTTTTGGAGGGGCTGCATTTCTGCCACAAGCTCTAGGCAAGGGCACACCTATGCCTCTTCTAGCTTCTGGTAGCGTCAGCCTTCCTGGACTGGTGGTGGTTTTCCTTCAATCTCTGCCTCCAACAAATGTCACCCCCCTCAGTCATCTCCCTCTTTGCTAAGGGCACTTGTCATGGCATTTGAGGCCCACCTGGCCAAACTAGGGTAATCTCCTACTTTCGAGATCCTCAACTTAACAAGGAGTTCCCACTGTGGTACAATGGGTTAAGAACCTGACTGCAGCAGCTCAAGTCAATGCGGAGGCACGGGTTTCACCCCAGGGCCCTGTTTAAAGAATCCCTATAGGTCACAGCTGTGGCTGGGATTTAATTGCTGGATTGGGAACCTCCATATGCTGCTGGTATAGTCATTAAAAAAAAAAAGAAAGAAAGATACTTAACTAAACAACCAAGAAGATCCTTTTCCCAAATAAAGTAATATATATAGACTCTGGGGATTAGGACATGGATATCTTGAGGGAAGGGGGCCCCTTCAGCTCACTACACTTTATTTCCTGAATTGTGTTGCTTTTTCTGGCCATCTTGTGATGGGGACCTCATTATCCCTTGTTTAAGAGTGAGTACATTGGGAGTTCCCATTGTGGCTCAGCGGTAACGAACCTGACTAGTATCCGTGAGAACACAGTTCGATTCCTGGCCTCGCATAGTTAGTTAAGGATCCAGCATTGCCCTGATCTGTGGTGTAGGTTGCAGATGCGGCTCAGATCTGATGTTGCCGTGGCGTAGGCCGGCGGCTACAGCTCAGATTACCTAGCCTGGGAACTTCCATATGCTGCAATTGTGGCCCTAAAAAGACCAAAAATAAAAGGAGTGAATACACTGAAATTTAGAAACAATAAGTCCTTGGCCAAAGTGTCCTGGTACGTTCCAGAGCTGAGATTCACTCTGATGTCCTTGAGGCCTGGCTGCAGTGCTGATAGGCTCTGTCCTGAGCCTGGCCAGTTACGGGGCACGGCCCTCACTAATGCAAAAGACACCTCAGACAGCAGCGTTCACAGGTGATCATTGGTCTTGGCCTGAAAGAAGTAAAATTCTTTTTGCTAAAAGAACATACCACCTAGTATAAGAAAAATATAGTTGAGCAATTAAATGTATTCTATCACAATCAAGTCCAAATTGGTATCAAACTGACCTAAATTTAGATAGTCATGCACTGTTCTAAAAGTGCCTTTTTGCATTTTCTTATCCCCTGAAAAAAGACACATTTCTTCAGCTCAATGTAATTTATTCTTTTATTACCTCCTATAATATATGGTGTAACCTCCCTTAAAATCCTTTTCCCCTATTTTGGACAGTTTTATTTTCATGTAAGAATACATTTGAATTCACACACACACACACACACACACACACACAAAACAGAAAAGTGTTCTGGCATGCTCTACATCTGGTATTATTTTTTAATCTGTTTTACAAAACATTAACTTTTTATTTTACTCTTTTCCTTTGCTTAAATTTAAAATGTTTTAAATAGCATTTAGGTAAGATCTTACATAACCACAACTGGGTACTTCTAAATATTTTCTTTAAATAAAGCTTTTTTTTTTCTTTTCTCTTTTTTTACAATTTAGATTTAGGAGTGGTTTGAAGGTCCAGGGTATACATTCAATCAGGTTCATCAAAGCAAGATCATGCCACTTTTCAAAGACAGCTTGTCCTTTCTATCAAGGATGAGCTTTTTAATGAATCTATATTATGATGTATCAGAAGTGAAAAATCTCACATATTCAAAAAGTTGGTAGTTTAGAGTCATAACAGCTTTTAGGGAAAGGATAGATTTATCTTTTCTTTTTCTTTTTTTTGGGGGGGGCACACCCAAGGCATATGGAAGTTCCCAGGTTGAATCGGAGCTGCAGGTGCCAGCCTACACCTACAGCTGCAGGTGTTGCAGCCACAGCCAACAGCAACGTCTGCAACCTACACCACACGGCACGGCCACGCCGGATCCTTAACCTACTGAGCGAGGCCAGACATCAAACTTGCATCCTCCTGGATACTAGTCGGGTTTGTTACCGCTGAGCCACGATGGGAACTCCTGGGATAGATTTCTTCATAAGGCTCGAGTGTTTAAGGAAGTAACATATTTAATGAACTCACACACGCAAATAACATCTGTTATCACTGATTAGGGAAATTTAGTGGAAAGGCAAAAATTGAAATGACATTAATGTTGCCACATTGGAAGGGATCCGCAGAAGAGACTTGTGTTTAGATGCTTTAAAATGTAAATAGTGCCCATCAGGGAACACAGCCTCACTTCACAAAATGGGTCTTCAGATAAACAAGCAGGGGAAATTTGCACTAATTCTATAGGGGCATAATTAAAAATAATTAGAAAGCAAACCCCACCTATTTTATAAAATAACTTCAAGAAAACAGACGAAGATGGATTTTGCATTTTCAGGAAGTGGAGAGCATGCAGTACAGGCTTGAGATCTGAAGTCCCCAGTGGTGCAAGCTCCCTTCCTTGTGAAAGCTGCCAATATACTTTTTAAAAAAGAGAAGAAAAAAAGCACTTAACAAGGCACCATCTCCAGGGAAGAGAAGGTATGAATTTAATGACTCAGTCCTTGGCAACCATCAATAAGAATGCTAGTTAAAGGCAACCATACTGCAAATTCAGGAAAATATTGCTGTGGATGGATGGATAGATAGATAAATGATAGATAACGTAATATAAAATGAAAAAGGAGGCAGAATGACAATCACTATGGCTTTCGCTACAGTGACAAATAATGGCCAAATCTCAGTGCCACTATATTTATTTCTTGCTCGCATTACATAAGGGCTGTAGGTCGACTGGGCTTATGCTGAACTTGGCTGTGCTCTGTGTGTCTTCTCGTTCTGAGACCCGGGTAGACACAGCAGTGGCTAAGGCATGCAGTATACTTAGTGGAGGGCAGAAGTCGAGAAATGGAGCCAAACTACACTAGGACAGGGTAACTTTCTGCTGGGGACATAGCATACACTTGTCTGCCCATTTTCTATTGAAAGCAAGTTCAAAGTCAGTAGGGATAGGAAGTATGTTGCGTTGCAAGGCAGATTGGCTTAAGTGGAGAGGAATGAAAAATCGTGAGCAAATAAAATAGTCTATCACACCTAGGATGTAGAAAATAGCAGAATAATATGACCAAATATATGAATTTTAAAGAAAGTATTAGGATTATTAAACACATGCAATTCCATCAAAATATTCTTGAATCCAACAAATGGTGGACTCAAGTTCTACGGGGCTTAAACATAATGCGACTTTTGTGATCCTCTTTAGGAAAATGTGACCAGATATTACTCTTTCAAAATTAGGACCCTTGATGCTTAAGCTTAGTTATCTTCGAGGTAAATTCAATTTTGCCTTCAATTTATATATTGTAAAAACTCTAACTCCATTCATCAATAAAATTGTAGCAAGAATACATATCCTCCACTCCAAAACTTGTATTGGCACAGTTCATTAAAAATAAAATATTGTAATTTTATTTTATTTTTTACCAAAGAAGAAAGTTAATTTCACTTAAATCTTTAAAAATACTTTTTGGCAGTTGTCACATGAAATGTTCTAATATAAAAAAAATTTCATTAAAAAGAAAAGAAAGCATAAAAAAAACAGACCCCAAATGTTAACATTTACAAAGCTTCTTTGTTGTACAGAAAGTAAAAATGCTGGTTACAGTCTTGGTGTAACTGGCAGCCACAGAGAGTTGACTCACCAATCATAGCTCTCCACAAACAGATGACTGGTTTAGGAAGATGTGGTATATATACACAATGGAATACTTCTCAGCCATAAAAAAAGAATAACATAATGTCATTTGCAGCAACATGGATGGAATTAGAGACCCTCATATTGAGTGAAGTAAGTCAGAAGGAAAAAGACAGATACCATATGATATCACTAATATCTGGAATCTAATATACTGCACAAATGAACCTTTTTGCAGAGAAGAAAATCAAGGACTTGGAGAACAGACTTGCGGTTGCCAAAAGGGTGGGGGAGGGAGTGGGATGGTAGGGGGTCCTGGGGTTAATAGTTGTAGACTGTTGCCTCTGGGCTGGAAAAGCAAGGAGATCCTGCTGTATAGCACTGGGAACTATGTCTAACCACTTGTGATGAGTCTATATATGTATGTGTAACCCTGTCACCACGCTGTGCAGCTGGGTATAATGGAAAAAAAATAATAAAAATTATTAAAAAAAAAAACATTGAAAACCTAACAATGTCAACAATTTTGTTGGGGTAAAGTCCCCAAACTTGGTGGTGGCTTTCCAAGAGGGACTAAACGGAGGAAGGCAGAATGTCACAAGAAGGACTCCTTGGCTCTTTGGGTGGGTGGGTGTCCTGGAGTTTGTATCGCAGCTACTTAACAAAACAAAACAAACAAAACAGCTACCAAATCCATAGGAGCAGTCCAATCAATACTGAACCGTTCTTTTCTGTAGGTTCTTTGGGATCTTCATCATCTCCTTCATCTTCTGTGTTTCTTTTCATCTTTCCTGATTTCTTCCTCCTCTCATCCTCATCTTCATACTCACCTTTTTCATCTTTATCAGCTTCTCCACCACGTCCAAATTCTTCTTCCTCCCCACTGACTTCATCTTTTGTTTTTAATGTCTTTTTGCCTTATCTAGGGCCGCACCCGCGGCATGTGGAGATTCCCAGGCTAGGGGTCTAACAGGAGCTGTAGCCCCCGGCCTTCGCCACAGCCACAGCAACGCGGGATCCGAGCCGCGTCTGCGACCTACACCACAGCTCACGGCAACGCCGGGTCATTAACCCACTGAGCGAGGCCAGGGATCGAACCGCAACCTCATGGTTCTTAGTCAGATTCATTAACCAGTGAGGCACCAAGGGAACTCCCCCCACTGACTTGACTTCATCTTCATCCCCCTCCCCTTCTACATCTTCATCCTCTTCATCATCAAACTCTTCCTCCTTGCAGTCCTCCTCCTCCTCTTGTCTTCATCTTCTTCTTCATCCTCCTCCTCTTCATCCACACCATCCACCTTGGCATCTGAGTCAGGGGCTCCGCAATCCCCTCCATTACCGCCCCATGCAGGTAGGTCCTGCTTGAAGACACCCAACTCCGTAATTATTCAGCTTGGTAACCTCACAGTTAAACAGATCCAGGCTTTTCAGACATTCCAAGTTGTTCGAAGGCTGCAGGGTGCTGATATCTCCCCGTTTATTTCCACTTAAGTTTAGATATGTGAAATGTGGAAGTTTTCCTGCTCACATATCCAGACCTCCATAGATTCTACTCTCCAGGAGCTCAAGCCTTTTCAATTTAGGTCGTTGGGGGAGATTTGAAACGGAAAATCGAGCCTACATTTATGAAACTGTCTAACTCCAAGGTCACAAATTCAGCCGTTAAGCCCTCGATTTTCCCATCATCTGATGTGCAACTGTCCAGCCAAAGTTCTGGAACCCGAGGAAGGGGTGTGGCGGAGGCGCGGACTCCTCGCGAGGGTGGGTGGGGTGGCCCTGCGCGGGGAAGCCGCTTTCCTTCTCAGGGAGAGTCTGGGTAGAGGAGAAAGAAGCGGCTCTCCAAGGCCTGCCCGGGGCAGGTGAGCGCCGGCCTGGATCTGCGGCCCTGGAGCACGTGTGGGCAGCGCACGCCAGGCCCGCGAGCACAGCGGAGGCGCGCCCGCAGCCCCCAGTCCCGGGCGGGCCCGGCCGCCTGGCGTTGCCCTTTTAAGAGCGGGCGGGGGCGGCGCGCCCCGAAGAGGTGGCGGCGACGGCCTGGAGCCCGGTTCCCACCAGTGTGAGTCGAGCCTCCGCGAGGCGGGCGCCAAACCAGCCTGGCTCGGCCAAGGGAGCCGCGACTCGCAGACACCGCCCGAGTCGAAGGAGACGGGTGCTAGCCAAGAAGCCAGCATGCTGTAATTTTAAATAGGCAATGGTCATTTATTAATTTGGATTTAAGAACATAAAATAATCTCTTTCAGCGGCCACGTGGGTCATAGACTTAAAGGGAGGTGGGAATTCCTTGGAGGTCTTTGTCTGAAGAAACCGATCTTTATTTTCTCAAAGAATCCAAACCGGGTGTTCCCGCTGTGGCTCAGTGGGTTAAGATTCCTACCGCAGCAACTCAGGTTGCAGCAAAAAAACATGTTCAATCCCTGGCCCAGTGGAGTGGGTTAAAGGATCCAGTGTTGCCACAGCTTTGGTGCAGGTCGCAGCTGTGGCTTATATTCAGTATCTGGCCCAGGAACGTCCATATTGCTAAGGGTGCGGCCATTTAAAAAAAAAAAAAAAATTGGCAACCATAGTTAAATATATTAGGTCTTATGATGATCCTGGAGAGTAGCTGATGTGTCAATGCAGGATTTTTACTAAGAATTAGTTAATGTATTTCTTTCAAGCAACACAAAAAGTGATTTATTTCTTAGAAGTTTTCTACACTCCCAGATATCATTGAGAATAATGGGGGAGACTGCAGATAGTATGATTTTCAAGCCTTGTGAATTAAAACTAAACAGTAAGAAAAGAATAAGTTTGGGGTATATTCCAGTCTGCAGTGGTGGCCCCAGCTCCGTCAGTAGGTTGGGACCTACGGATGAGGGGAAAGTTGGAGGCCAGAAAGACTACACCCCAAAGTTTTTATCGTCCGTCTCTTTGCTGGGTGTAGGCAGGATAACGGGTCCCTCCAAAGTCCTTGTCCTAATCTCCAGAACCCGAGCGTATGTAGGTCCTTTGCAGACATGGTTAAGTTTCCAGACCTGGAAAGGGAGGAAATTATCCTGGAATATCCGGGTGGGCACCATCTACTGACCTGAATCCTTCGAAGCGGAGGCGCTTTTCCAGCCGCGGTCAGAGAAAGAGACGTCATGACAAAGGGTCATTGAGACCCGAGGGAGAGGCTCAACCTGCTGTGCTGGCCTCCAAGAGCAAACACAGCCCTGCTGACGCATTGATTTGGTGTTGTGAGAGTCTGCCTGGACTTCCGACCTACCGCACTCTAAGGTAAGAAATACATTTGTGTTGCTTGAAGTCACCAAATTTGTGGCGATGTGTGACTGCAGCCATTCAAACAAACAAACAAACAAACAAAACTAACACACTTGGGGGAGTTCCCTTCGTGGCTCAGTGGTTAACGAATCCGACTAAGAACCGTGAGGTTGCGGGTTCGATCCCTGGCCTTGCTCAGTGGGTTAAGGATCCGGCGTTGCCGT
>PVHT020000080.1:18889257-18954055 GCA_004024745.2 Catagonus wagneri
TAATGTATCTTCTCCAGTTTCCTCAGTTTGTGTTTGTGAAGAGGCTTTTGAGATCCTCTTAGTTTGATTATTCTGCATGAGGTAAAGTGGGAAAGTACACTTTGGCAACCCCAGGACCCCGTTTTCCAGTGTGATCAAGCTGTTTGTAACGGACGGGCAGGGAATTGATTTGGGAAATACATTCGTTTTCTACTGATGCAGTGTTTGAAAATTTGGTTTGTTCACATTTTCAAACACAGAGGGAAGTTCCTCTGTGATCCTTGAAATATTTGACCTGTTTAAACTGCATTCTGGTTAAATACGCGTAAACTTTCTTGTGACGCATGTCTGTATTTTTTTCTGCGGCACATGCTGCTGTGCCAAACAAGTGTCTGTCTAGCTCCAAAGGGGATGCACAGGAAGAAGCTGTAGAGGTAATTTTAATTGAAAACAAAGACAAAAGTGAGTCATTTGGGCGTGTTAGAAAAAAACAGAATATATGCAGAGGCACGGAATGGGCTGATTCTAAAGCATTGTTTAAAACAGTTTGAATGAAAATGGTCATTGACTGGAAGTAAGAGACAGTCACACATAAGCTATTATGAATGGTTTTCTTTGCACATAAAATAGGCTGGAAAAAGGATTCAAGCAGCAGTGAAGGTGTGTTAAATAAATGGACTAACAATGAAAGAGGAACTGAAATTCTCCTGGAGAAAGACACGATGAAAGAATAAAGCCATTTGCCAAATAATGGACCGGAAGGATAAGCTTTATATTTATTGAATCATACTGTTATTATATAATACGGAATATACTTTAATACATATTCTTTTTACTATCAAAGGATTTAATAATGCCGAGAAGAGTGCTTAGTCTTCCCACAGAGCTTAATTTCTGGATTTCAGCTGTGCATCACTGAAGAAACAGAATGTAATATTAATGGAGCATTGCTTTGCCCAGAATATTGACTGTTCATAATACACCGTCATTTAAAAGAAGCAGCAGTTTACTGATACAATTCAGATACTAGAGCTGGCGAAAGAGAAGGTTATGTGTGCTCCTAAATCAGAGATGTTTCTTCATGCCAACTCTCTTTCTACCTAATGGAAGTAGCAGTAACAAGAATATATTGTGTATTTCCCCTTGCAAACAGCTAAGTGTAACAAAGAGCGCTAGACTTGGCGCCAGACCGCCTGGGTTCCAGTTTCAGGTGTTGCTCGGGCCCTCCAGTTCTGACACTGACAACACTAGGGGGCCTTCCCGAGCTTGTTCTCAACCCGAAAAACAGAGATACTGTTACCTGTTTTTGTCTGCTTCATGAAATGAGGTCACATGATATATAGCAGCACGGAAGTGCTCCCTAAGTTTTAAAGGGTCCTATATATTAGGGTCCTGGCATTAGGCTTAAAATACATAAAACAGTAAATAAATCATGGGAACACCAACTCGGCATAAAGGTAGGCTGTTATAATGTTGGATAGACTTTTACAAAAATTTAACCTAAGAAGAGTTTCACGATCGGGTCCTTGTCATCAACTTCGGCTGTGTGCATTTTCAGTGATGATCCTTGCACAGGAATATTTGGAAAACAGACTTTGCCTTCTCCATAGCTTTGCCTAGAGCTGGCTTTTTCCGTTTGTTTCTGAGTTCTCCTGTGTTTGCTGTTGATGGCCAAATCGCGTCTCCATAGAGGTGCCAGAACAAATGGTGAGTTCACTGACCAGAAAATATTGATCACATATTATTACGTGCCAGCGTTATACACATATTATTACGGGTACTAGTCAGGAAAGTCAGCAAAATGAACAGTTTGATTTTTTTTTCCTGGTCTAAATTGACTGGCTCTTTGTCGAATTAATCAAATCAGCCAGTCGGTTTTTGGCTTCCCGTAGACACAGTTTAAATGTCACTTTCTATCTTCAAGCTGCTATTTTGAGAGCTGGTGATGTGTAGGTGGCAAACACTTTACTATTTAGAAATAGAGTACTATACAGTAAGGCTTATCAGACAGTTGTTTTCACTTTGTCGGTTTTATTTCATTTAACTTTCTATTATGGAAAATATTAAACGTGTGCATAAGAATATGGAATGGAATAAGATATCCCCATACACCTAATTGGGCTTCAACAGTTAACAATTCTTGATCAATCTTCCTTCATCTGTACCTCCCACTCAACCTTCCCTACCCCACATCACTTTGGAGCAAACATCAGAGATCATATAATTTAATCCTTCAATTTTTCACTGCATGTCTCTGAAACATAAGGATTTTGAAAAACAGTGTAACCGCAATAGCATTATCCTGCCCCAAATAAAATTAACAGTAACTCCTTAATATTATCAAGTATTCAGTGTGCATTCAAATTTCCAGCTGGTTTGTAACATTATACATTTTGGCAGTTCATTTTATTTCGTATTCAGATAAGGTACACACATTGTGATTTGTTGAAATGCCTCTTAATTCTATTTTAATCTTCAACTCTCCCTTTTTTCTCCCCCTTGCATTTTACTTGTTGAAGAAACTAGGTCATTTTGTCCTGTGGTCTTTTCAGCAGCCTAGATTTTACTGAAGGCATCCTGTGGTATAGTTTAATATGCTTTTCAGTCCTGTGTATTTCCTGAATATCAAGAGTTGAAAATATGAGATCCACATGTAATATCTTCTTTAAAATAAGCTTTTCATCTTTAGTTTGACTTACAGAAAAATGTTAACGAAATCCAGAAAATTCTCAGCCACTTCTGCCCATGACTAACATGTGAAATTAATATGCTCTGTTATAATTAATAAACAAATATTGCTACACTATGATTACTTACGATCCACACCATATTCTTTTTCTGTCCCAGGATCCCCTTTGTTGACTCCATTGCATTTCGGTGTCGTAGCACTGCGCTGGAGTGCTTTTAGCTGTGACAGTTTATCAGATTTTCCTCATTTTTGATGACCTTTAAAGTGTTGAGGGGGTACCGGTGAGATGTTCTATAGCTTTTTCCCCGAATTGGGATTTACCTGAGGTCTTTCTCGTGGTTAAAGCGGGGTCTAAGTGCTTTGGGGAGGGAGACCACAGCAGTGCCGTTTTCATCCGTGCTGTGCAGGTGGCTTGTCACTGCTGACGTTAACCTTGATCACCTGGCTGAGGCAGTGTGTATCCGGCTTCTCCGTCATAAAGGTCCTGCTTTTGCCCTCTTTTCGACTCTACGCTTTGGAAGGAAGGCTTTATCCAAAGCCCCTATTCACAGAGCAGAGCATGATTCTCCATCTCCTTTAGGAGGAAGATCTACATGAATTATTTAAAATGTGTCCATCTTGAAGATTTTTTTCTATTTATTTATGTAATCATATGTTTATATCACCATGAACTCGTGGTTATGTTTTATGCTTTGGGTTATGTCATTTATTTTGTTGCTCAGATTGCTCCAGCTTTGGTCACTGGGGGCTCTTTTGGTTGGCTCCGTGTCTCTTTGTCAGATCCACGTCACTGTGTGTGTGTGCGCCGGGGGGGACGCATGCACCTGAGCGCCTGTTTTAAGCACTTTATTACTCTCTGGTACACAAGCTACCCCAGGCTCATTATGTATAATCCGTAGAATCAGCTATTTCTCCAGGGAGACTTGGTTTCTTTTATTGGAGAATAAAAGATCAGGGCATGAAGTTTAATAACATATTTTAAAATCATTCTTATACTAGCCGTCTTGCCTGTTGGCCATCTTGTCTGTTTTGGAAACTTTGAGTTATTTTTGTCCTAGTTTGTTATTGTAAAATGTTGATGTTTTATAGTTCTGATTTTCAAGTCACTCAGTCTAAAATTTCTGCTTATATTGAATACTAGAACTTTTCATTTAAGTAATTTGCACAAATATTTTGTTTCTATATTACTATTCTATTTCTATATTACTGATAAACTGAGTGTCTGAAAACTTGAATTTTCCTACATTGTGCCAGTTCAGTCAGTTCAAGTGGCTGTTTGGTTAAGTGATGCTAAGTTCTGTGACCTTTGACTTTAAAAAAAAATTTTGGTAAATTGACCAATATTTTGACATCTTATTAATTAGAAAGTACCTAGAGAAAGTAGATAAAAGGGCAAATATCATAAAGAAAGCTTATGTTTAGTTCTGTGGAAGTCATCCAGTAAAAATTCATGAAGGCAAATCCTTCTAAGGGGAGATTTTCTGCATGACTAAGTAAACCAATAGCTAAAATTTTCACTGTAAAACTTATGAACTGTTTTTTTAAGAAAATAGACAATGGAAAAATTTGTATCTAATACTAGAAGAATAAAACATTTTCAAGGAGTGTCATTTCTGTGCAAAATGTGCTAATTACACTTTTTTCATTTATTGAATGAAGGTCTCTTCATGTAATTTATTTTTTAAAGCTACGTTTATAAAAGTTATCTATTGGGGATTCCAAAGCCAGGCTACCCTAGAGCAAAACAACTTACCATTTATTCTATAGTGGCTAACGCAATCTTTCTGCTTTGTTTCTGCCTCTGTAGAAGTGGCTGTTAAGATAAATTTCTTCATCTATGTAAACTACTTAACGTATACATCTACATGTATGTGTAATATATGTGTATATCTACATATATAGGCATAAATATGACATATATGTACATATATACACAAAATATGTACAGCCCAGCCCATCCAAATATTCAATAACAGTTACCCCTTTCTTCAATAGTATTTTCTTTCTACATACTTTAATATTACTTTTCTGCAGTGATAGTCAATCACTTAAACATCTTGCTAATTCAGACTGACTTTACCATTCACTCCAAATCAGTGAAATTTTGCTGTTGTTAATATGCTTTCTCCAAATCAACACTGTAATGGGAATGATTCTATATATATCATCGAGATTTTTTTCTGTTGCATTTCTTAGTGTGTGACCTTTGCTTGTTCTACCCAAGGCACTAGGATTATGTTATATCTGGAATGCAAAAAATAAAGAGGGCTTCAACATTCAGCGTTTCATATCCAAAGCAGGGGGTGTTGAATTGGGGGCAAGAAAATAATCCTGAAATCCAGGCTTTGTCAAAAGACTCTGCAATTTTCCAGATTGTTTCAGCTCCACGTTGATTTTGTCCATAGAAATGATCCAATGTCAGGGATAGACAGGACCAGGGTGTAACCAGAGGGAAGGCGTGGTAGTTTGGCAAGATGATGGAGACGGGGAAGGAGAGGTCAGGCTCTTTTCTTTTGATCTGGGCAAGATTCGCAGCAACAAGGAGAGAGACAGAGGTAGGAAGAAGACCCACTCCCCACTGTCCCTTTGCAGGGTAGAAACCTCCCTGAAGTGGTGGTGTCTTAACAATATTGAAGAACCCTCTCCTTTGCCGGGGCTGCGGAACCACAGAGGAGAGCTGGGGTAAGCGGCCCTGGATTGGCACCGGGTGGAGAGAAGTTATCTAGGCCAAGGAGTCTGGTCACCCGGCTCCTCCAGCCAGTGTGCGGTGAGCAGGGGATCCAGAAGTGCTGGTGTGTCCTGGTGGGGAAAGAAAAGCTCCAGAAAGGCCCAGTGGACTGACAAGATCCAGCAAGTGAGGCAGAGAGGCAAGTGGCCCACGGGTAGTGTCTGCACAGTGACTCATAGGGAAAATTGGGCCATTGGCATCGCAAGTCCAGGGACCAGACCAGGCACTCAGTGAGGATCCACGGAGGTCGCATCTGAACCCAAAGCCCCTTCTCACCACTGCTCTCCACACCCTCAGCCCCCTTACTTGACATCATGACCGTGTCTTGGTGCTGAGGAAGGGAAAGAGAAAAATCTTGAATAATTAGCATCTTCTGAGAGTTCCCTGGTGGCTCAGCAGGTTAAGGATACAGCATTGTCACTGCTGTGGCTCAGGTCACTGCTGTGGTGGTGGGGGTTTAATCCCTGGAACGGGAACTTTTGCATGCTGCAGGCATGGCTAAATAATAATAATAATAATAATAATAATAATAATAATAATAATAACAATAATAATAATAATAATAATTAGCATTTCCCTAAAAGAGACTGAGTAAACCACAAAACCTCAGTTATCACAAATCTGTAAATATAAAACACAGTAAATCAGTTGTGAGGAGAGTAAGTTACTGAATTTGCAACCTCACTACAAGTAGGATTTGAATGCCAACCCTTCCCTGGGCACTCTGGGGATCTCAGGGGACAATGACGGGAAGAACTTTGAAAAGTGAGGACACTCACTTGCAGGTAACGACGAGGGCAGCTTAGGACCCTGCCACACCCACCAGGACCAGACAAGCAGCAGGCACAGCCCAGCGCTGGGCCATGAGGCCAGGCCCAGAAAAGGAGTCATGTGCAGGCCAATTACAAGGCGTCAGGAGTCAAGAGCAGCAGATTCAGCTGGGACGCTGTTAAAGGGAAGCTCAGTGGCAGCAGAGGACCAGGTCTGAGCACAACCCGCCTGCGTGAGGAGGCACGTCCTCCAGGAATGACCCGGGGCCTAGCCCCACCTGATGTTTTCCTTCATTAATGCAAGAGGCAAAAGGCTGAATACCTAAAAGCAGTGTCACTGAAAGTATGCCTCGAGTGGGATTATTAGTCATACTGAGAAGGCCTTGAATTAAAATTAAGAATCATCTTGTCAGGGTAGAGCAATATGAAAGGGTTAAATCACAAAGCTAAGGGAGATGAGGCTCAGTGACTCAGGAGACATTCTTCTCAGGTTTCAGATTGAAAGACAGTCTTTGCAAGAATCTGGCAAAAAAAAAAATCAGGACTTTGGGAGGACCAGGTGCCATAAATATGAATGGGTTAATTCATTTGTATTTATGGCACCTGGTAGGCGCTAGGTGCCTTGTCAGTTGCTTAAACAGATCTTTGCTAACTGTCTATAATATAGGAACCCAGACAAGTCAATGGACCCTTAAAATAAACACTATGGGGGTGGTGATGGGAGCACAGAGGAAAGTTGGGGCTGGGGGATGGCATTTTTTTGGCCTAAATCTGCCAGTGTGTGTCTAGTTGGGCAAACGTCTCCTTCCTTCATACGCATTCACTGAGGACCTGCAATGTGGGAGGTTGTCCTGGATAATTGAGAGAAGTGACTGTGGGCTGTCAGAGGGGCTTCCTGGTACCAGTCACGTCTAAGTTGAGACCTGAATGAGTGGGCAGTGGTTTGGTGAATGAACGAGTGGGCAGGTGAAGGTGACCCAGGCCGAGGGAACAGCATGGGCAAAGGCCTGGAAGGGAAGGGGCGTGCCCGCTGCAGGAACCGCGCATGACTGAGCAGCACAGGAGGAGATGCTCAAAGGAGCAGTGAGAGAGGTGAGGAGAGACCTGGCGGCAACTGAGACTAAGGGAGCCGGGGAAGAGGCCGGAGGCAAGAGCTCTTCGGTGAGTGCAAGTGACAGGGCTTGGGGACTGAGTGGACATCAAGGCAGATGAAGAGGAGCTTAGAACCAGTCTGGGTTTCTGGCTCGATCAGCTGGTGGTCCCATTTACCTGGAGAAGCTGCTCCCGAGATACAGCAAGCAGGTGTACAGGAGGCGTACCGAGTTCAGCTGGGACGTGCTGAATTTGAACTTTATTTTTTTTATATTTTGCCTTTTTGTCATTTTATGGCCGCACCCGTGGCATGTGGAGGTTCCCAGGCTAGGGGTCTAATCGGAGCTGTAGCCACTGGCCTGCGCCGCAGCCACAGCAACGCAGGATCCGAGCCACGTCTGCAACCTACACCACAGCTCATGGCAACGCCGGATCGTTAACCCACTGAGCAAGGCCAGGGATCGAACCCGCAACCTCGTGGTTCTTAGTCGGATTCGTTAACCACTGCGCCACGACGGGAACTCCCTGAATTTGAACTTTAAATGGAGCCCTGGAGAAGCGGTTGGCAATTGGGGTCTGGGGTTCTGAAATGAGATCTGTGCTGGAGATGCAAATTTGAAAGTGGTCAGCAAAATTCAGGTTGCCTGACTTTTGAAAATTAGTGTCCATCTCCTTTTCTTTGCCTCAATAAGGGTGTGTGAAATGGTTTTTATTTTTCCCATTGCATGCCATAAAAACAAAGTTTCAAAGTATATTTGAAGTACGAATTAGGAATATCATTCGTAATATTGAATAGGTACTTAGTAATTAAAAAAGAAATCCATTTACTGATTTAAAATGTTGAGGAGGGGGAGTGCCCGTTGTGGCTCAGCAGAAACGAATCTGACTAGCATCCATGAAGACACAGGTTTGATCCCTGGCCTCGCTCAGTGGGTTAAGGATCCAGCGTTGCCGTGAGCTGGGGTGTAGGTCGCAGACGTGGCTCGCATCCTGCGTTGCTGTGGCTGTGGTGTAGGTCAGAGGCTACAGGTCTGATTCGACCCTTAGCCTGGGTACCTCCATATGCCATGGGTGCAGCCTTAAAAAAACAAAAAAATAACATAAAATGTTGGGTTTTTTTTTTGTATGACGTGGCTTCTAACAAAATGATAAAATACATGTTTAACCTATATATTGTTCATTTAAACCTTACAGTTAAAATGCTTTAATTTCTATAATTTCTTATGTTATTGGAGCCCGGGTGTAGGGTTCTTTTAAGTCACAAATCAAATTTTAATCATTTCTTGAAGGATTCAATCAGTGAGGTCATTTCTTTTAATTTTTGAATGTTTCAGTTTTTTATTGGGATATAATTGGCATATAATATTGTGCACCTTTAAGGTGTATGTGAGGTTATTTCTTTACCATATTCCTTCATCCCAGCATGCATGAGCACTAAAATTTTGAGTCTTTCGTTGTCCATAAATTTAGGAAAATACTAGCATGGAACAACCTGGATTGGTGTGACTGGGGCATGGTTTATAGCTATGTAGTAACTTGTGACTTTACCCCCAGCGAGCTGCCATACGTGGGAAATGCCTTTGATATTAAATGGCTAATCATTGTTCGTGCAAGAGAACCAGGTGGGTTGAAGGTCAGGCCCCAAGTCTGAGCCATGCCTGACCACGAGGCCCAGCACAATCACTGCCTTTGCCCCAGGCTGGCGCTGCTTGACTGGGAGCCCAGTACCTACGAGGTCAGGCTCTTACTAAAACCCTGTACGACATGCCCTGTGTTCACTGTGGGTTTGTTACTTGATGCAGATGGACTAGTTGGAGCTAGACAGAGAGCTGCCTTACGTCAGTGCATTAAGAAGACAATTGTCTTGCCATGTCTGAGTTTGTAGCATAATGTTACAAAACTTGCAAGGGAATTGTGACATCCACTAAACATTTGAAATTTGTTTACCAGACATAAGATACCCAGAGTTCCTGTCTGCCATCCATATGCATAGCTTGGCCGAATCCCAGAGGGTCAAAACTCGGTATCAAGACCGGTATGTTTGTCACTTGTGAGAGGTGAGTTTGTGCAACTGTTATATGGAAATGGTATAAAGTGGCCGTGAAAATACTGTTTGGAGTTTTGACTTTAAATACAGATGCCAGAGAAGCTTTGAAATTGTTAAACATTGCATGACTGGCAAAACTTACCCTTCTAGATCCACAGATCCACCAGCCGCATTCATACAACTCTCTAAAAAAAAAAAAAAAAAAAAGGAGACCGTCCCAAAAGAAAGAGAAGTGGTGGAGTTTAGTGACATAAAGAAAATGCGGCTTACTTACCAGAAAACAAATATATTGTTTATACCTTCTTATATTAGCTGGGGACAATTGCTCTTTTTTGGTCAGGTTTCAAATTATTTATGAAAAAGAGAAAAAGACATGTAGAAATCTAAAAGACTATGTTTTTGGAAATAATGAGAAAAAAGAACATTTGCAAAGCTGTAGTCATTTAGATATACATTTGAAAATCACACAGCATTCGTTGGGTTTTTCCTGGGAGGAGGCTAGATGCTAAAAAAAAAAAAAAGATACATGAAGGAAACAGAAGATAAGACTCATGTGTCAACATGGTTTTTACAATTAAAACAACTGTTTGGTTTAAATCCGACTTTCCTGATGCTTTTGATCAGATATGTGTGTAGGCAGTTAATGTGAAATGGAGCTTTGCAGTCATCCATTTGATTTGATGTAGACTGCCAGGCAGTTTAAATAATGTTCTCAAATGAGATTTTTGAGCCTGTATTATCCAGTGTAGCATCTAGTTGATCAAATACCCCATTAATACTTATTTACTGAGGGCCTAGAGGATAACAGAGAAATGTGAAGGGCTGACCCCATTTGGAAGACTTCATATTCCAGCAAGAGGATAACCATGTATGCATATGCGCCGGCCTTTACCATTCAGGCTGGCGAGGGCCACGTAGGTTGAAGAGAGAGTGACTTCTAGGAATCTTAGAAGTTCCGGGGAAGAAAAGATACCTTCAGATTGTGAGGATCTGGAAAGAATCTGGAGAGAAAAAAGTTCAGGCTTTAGAGTGAAGATGTTCATTATTCAATGGAACATAATTCTCTCGTCACCCAGGACTTCTCTCTTACATGAGCTCTCAAATGTGCCAGGTGGTTTAATTTTTAAGGGTTTTGGTCTGTGAGTTCTTTCAGTTACCAATTAAAAATCAAGAAAAACAAAATTAGTCACATGACTGTATCGCCTGATTATTTATATCCGTAGTTCTAAAAACCAATGGTGCTAGTAAAACAAAAGACCCTGTAATTGAATAAGAAACTTTGTAACTCTTAATGATAACGTTATAATTTAAATCTAGGACTGGGGGGGGTCAGCAGGATGTGACCACATGTACATTAATATATCTTCCTTGAGGTTTTCTTCAAATTTGCAAGATCTTTTTTCTCATGTAAGAGTAGTATGATGCAGAATTGCTATCTTCCATACAAAGTAACCACACTTCTCAATTTTTCCAACTCCAGAAAATCCAAATTGTTTCTCAAGTTTTCCAACTCCAGAAAATCCAAATTGATTAGATTTTCCCTAAGTCTCACCAAGTGTTCATTTCTGGCCATAGGTTCTAACACAATGGCTGGATTTGGGGGACTTTTAGCCATAGGGTAAAAAAGGAAGCAATATAATGGAAATAATAGTGTAATTTTTATAAGAATGTTATAGCTATGGGTACTAATTTATTTATTTATTTTAATTTTTTTTTTTTTTAGGGCCACACCTGCAGCATATGGAGGTTCCTAGGCTAGGGTTGAATCAGAGCTGCGGCTGCCAGCCTACCGCACAGTCACAGCAATGTGGGATCCAAGCAGCATCTGCAACCTACACCACAGCTCAAGGCAACGCTGGATCCTTAACCCAATGAGTGAGGCTAGGGATCAAACCCCCATTCTCGTGGATACTAGTCAGGTTCATTTCCACTGAGCCACAATAGGGACTCCCTAACTGATGTTTTTAAACTGCCTCAGTGTTTACAGTTGGTCCAAAACAGATCAGCCCTACTCAGTTTGTATTGGTTGATGGCTTGGCTGTTGCATATGTGCTGAAAGGAAGTAGAGCCCAGACCCTAAAGCCCAGCTTGTCTGGGTTCAAATCCCAAACCTGACTGCATTCTTAGGACATTGCCCTGAGAAGATTATTTCAACTCTATTGTTTTTTTCATCTGTAAAACAGAAATAACAGCAGCTCCTGTTTCGAAAATAAATCGGTACACAGGAAGCAGTTAAAATTCTACCTAGCAAAGAGTAATCACCAAGCGTCAGCCATTTCTTGTTATTCTGTTTTTATGTAGTGATGACTACAAGTCTCCTGTGTTTTGACTTTTCTGTCTAAAAACTCATTTCTTTCCTCTCTTCCTGCCACGCTTACTCCCATCTCCTAGACTGTCTTTCATTCCCACGACCAGCTCCATGACCTAACATAAAGGTTGAATGAATGAATGAACCAAACTCCTATTTCTTTTTTAAGCTCCTCCCCAACCATCCTTGACCTCTGATGGGGGGAGCCCCCCTTTTTGCTCCCATAAGCCCTAATTGACTCCCAGTTACTGCAGTTAGCATTATAGGTTTCGGTGATCTGTATTTGACTCTTTCCCTTTTTTTCCTTCAGGTTTCTTCAAATTCACAAAATCTTGTTTCTTACATAGGAATTACTTGAACTGGGATCTGTGAGCTTCTTTTAAGAGGAGTGGCTCTCCTGTGCATCGCCCGATGCTTGCCAAAGGGTTGGTTGATTGACTGAATGAGGGAATGAATGAAGGCTTGGACCCACCCAGTTCCTCGGCAGGGACTGGAGAGTCTCACACCACTTGTCAGCCTCCAGGAATTATAAGCACGGGACCATGGCCTCTCTGACGATGGCCTCACCCAGGGAAGGGTGGCAGGAACCAGTGGCCCAGGATTCTACCTGCCACCATCTAACCACAGAATGAACATGGTCAGTGGAACTTCTTATACCCTAATACCTTCATTTTTTAAGGAACTAAACCTTAAAAAAGGTTCAGTGAGCCACGATCTCCCAGCTTAGTAGAGAAACAACTGAAAGTACAGTTTAGGTCTCCTAACTCGTACTTCACATATTCAAGGCCAAAGAGATTTTCCATATAAGGCTTGCGTGTACCACAGAAAGCTTAGGAGTAGCAAGTGGATGGAGAAGGGAACTAGGATAAATAAGAAATGTTCCTTGTTTTCCTTATTCATTATATTCTTCATAAAAAGGCCTTGCTGGTTATAATATCCTCCCATATGAATGTTTCAGCTACTAATGATCAAAGCTGTATATAGCAATGACAAATAAGTGTCATGGTACCCTACGTTTTAGAATCTAAAAACATGTACTGCTTTTGCCCGCCCAGCATCTGTCCCCTTTTTGGCAACCACACCTCAGTTTCCCTTTAGGGGTCTGTGTCTTCCCAGCTGCCAGCCTTCTTCATGGTAATTTCAGGGAAGACTTCCAGATGGCCACAGTCAACGTGTGGCCTTGAGAACTTGATCCGGCAGATCAGGCTCTTTCCTGGGGAATCTGAATCCTGAGCAGAGTGACACTGAGACAGAAATGGGCAGTGCAGATTCCTTCCAGTAAGCTCTCTAAGGGTGATACCCAAGCTCTGTAAGTCTGATGTTCACAGACTCCTCCTACCTGGATCCATGGAATTCCTCTTAGGATCTGTCCTCACCAGCCTTGCTCATCAGCTTTATCTTTGATTCTGTGAGCTAATCCGTAACCTTCCCACAAATTTCTTTACTGTTTAGTGGTAGAGTTTGTTTTCACTGTTTGCAACCAAATGCTCCTAGTGGTTGGACTGCAAGTTGGTTTGTATACAAACCAAACTAGCAGAAAAAGAAATAAATGTAGAAAAAGCATGCGTGTGTGTGTGTGTGTGTGTGCGCGCGCGTGTTCTACTAAGTTTGTGACTGCACAAGAGAAAACAGATTTTGTGCTACTATATATACAAAGAGAAAACAGGCCAACTATGATTTTTTACCATGGAAATCTGTCTTAAGATGGCCTTGAATTTTAATTACTCAGATGAAAACTTTCATGTTAAAGTTGTCATACTCTTTTATAGAAAACATGCCATATTACAGGTTTCTCTCTATAGCATACATTTTAAATGGAGGTTCTTTGTTAACTGACATATATTTCCCTTCTAATTTAATATTGTAAATCAACTGCTTTATTTATATTGTTAATAGTAAAACAATAAAACATCAAGTTCATAAATTAGGGAAAATAATATGCAACTGTAGCTTAATTTATTCACATTCACTATACTAAGCTACAGATCCATTGAGTTTTATGAGTACATAGATCTATGCAAAATTCTGTATAAATCCTACATTAATTATTTCACTATGAATTGTAGCTGTTCTCTCATTTTAATTCCACTTAATAAATTAAACCAGAAAGTTCATAAAAGGTGTTCAAGTAAAAAAGCATTTGTGAAAAGTCTTTAAGAATTGTCTACAAGAATAATGATTTTTTGAAAGAGAGTGGCACAAAGGCCTTAAATAAATAATACACAGAGATTTCTACCGTCTTTCCTTTGGATTATGAAGTTTTAAAAGTTTTAAAAATCAGGAGTTCTCGTTGTGGCTCAGTGGTTAAGGAATCTGACTAAGAACCATGAGGTTGCGGGTTCGATCCCTGGCCTTGCTCAGTGGGTTAAGGATCCGGCGTTGCCGTGAGCTGTGGTGTAGGTTGCAGACACGGCTCGGATCCCACGTTGCTGTGGCTGTGGCGAAGGCCGGCGGCTACAGCTCCTGTTAGACCCCTAGCCTGGGAACCTCCATATGCCGCAGGTGCGGCCCTAGATAAGGCAAAAAGACAAAAAAAAAAGTTTTAAAAATCGACTTAACTCTTTCTTGGGTGAATATATATTTTGCAGGCAGACTGTTCCATCAGGCACTGGAAATAACTGTGAAGCAGTATTTACAATGGTAGCAAAAAATTACCTAAAAATTTGCCAAGAAGTCTTTTCAATGCCTGTAATACATATTTTGTATAAGACATATGCACATACTCTAAATTTTTCCCTAATAGGTAATATATCAGTCTCTTTTGACATACTCTTGATTTTAAAGAAATGTATATGAGGCAACATGAGTTTTTGTGTTTTTTCCTCAGTACAGGAGCTGCGTATATAATATTTACAATTAAGCAGAAAGATTAAAGAGACTGAACTGGTACCATTTCCCTTCCCTTATTTCAGGTTGGTTTCCATTGCCTTTCATACCCTCACCTATAGAACAGGCCGAAACACTGGTTTTCAGCAAGGGTTGACATTGATGTCACGTGTGCAGTATTGTTTAGTAGGTGTTTTCAGATAACACCTAGTAAAATGGTGTTACATGACTTGACAGAATCATCAAGACAGTCCTGATTTCCTTAAATTCTGTACTTCGTGATTTGTGGAAGCGCTAGAAATATTTGTGCATCTGTGTGTGTGTGTGTGTGTGTTCCATTTAGTTTTCTATTTGGTGTTGCTCTTTTGTGCCAGTTTTCACCTGAGAGGGAACTTTAAAAATATATATATATATTACTTTTCTGTGGTTTGTGAGATAGAAATCTTTACCTTTAAATGTAAAGCATTTAAAGATTTGGAAAACATGCACACCAGATTATTAATTCAAGTTTACCCCAGTTAAAGAATTTTTAGGGGAGGGAAGAGCAGTGGTCAGGAAGGGGACAAAAAGAAAGGAGATTTTTTTTTTCCTTTTAATTTAAGAAGTTTTTCTATTTTTGGTTTGTACTAAGTTCCTTTTTCTTTTTTCACTTATTTTTTTAATTGAAGTATAGTTGACATACAATATTATATTTGTTCAGGTATACAACATAGTGATTTTGCATTTATATACATTATGAACTAATCACAATAGTCTAGTAACCATCTGCCACTGTACAAATGATATGATTGACTATATTCTCTCTGTTTTCCATTACATATTTATTTTATAACAAAGTTGGTACCCCTTAATTCCCTTCACCCATTTCACCCATTCCCACCACCCCCCTCTTCTCTGTATCTATGGGTCTGTTTCTGTTTTGTTTTGTTTGTTCATCTGTTTGTTTTCTAGATGCCACATATAAGTGAGCGTATATAGAATTTGTCTTTAACTTATTTCATTTAGCATAATACTAGCTATAGCCACCTTTGTTGTCACAAATGGCATTATTGCATTCTTTTTATGGCTGAGTAATATTCCATTGTATATTTTACCATGTCTTCTTTGTCCATTAATCTATTGAGGGACACTTAAGTTGCTTCCATATCTTGGCTCTTATAAATAATGCTGCCATATGTATTTGTGGCAACAAGGATGGACCTAAAGATTCTCATACCAAGTGAAGTCAGACGGAGGAAGACAGAGATCATATAATATGGCTTATATGTGGAATCTAAAGTATGGTACAGATGAACTTATTTATCAAAAAGAAGAAGACTCACTGACATAGAAAACAAACTTATGGTTACAAAAGGGGAAGTAAGGAGAAGGATAAATTGGAAGTTTGGGATTAGCAGATACATATTACAATACGTAAAACAGATAAACAACAAGGTCCTACTGTATAGCACAGAAAACTGTATACATAGTTAATTATATTGTTGAATTGATTGTATAGTTGAATTGGTTATATGTATTGTTAATTATATTATATATATAATTGATATCTGTATTGTTGAATTGATTATATATATATATATATATAATTGATTATATAGTTGAATGTCACTTCACTGTACACCAGAAACTAACACAAGGTAAATTTAGAAAAAAAATAATGCTTCAGTAAACATAGGGAGGGGCATATATGTTTTTGAATTAGTGTTTTTGTTTTCTTTGGATAGATACCCAGGAGAGGAATTACTGGATTGTACGGTAGTTCTATTTTTAATCTTTTGAGGAACCTACATACTGTTTTCCACAGTGGCCCCATCGATTTACATTCCCACTGAAAGAATACGAGGATCTCCTTTTCTCCACATTCTTGCCAACCCTTGTTATTTCTTAGAATAGCCGTTCTGACAGGTGTGAGGTGATAGCTCACTGTGGTTTTAATTTGCATTTCCCAGGTGATTAATGATGTTGAGCATCATTTCATGTGCCCATTGGCCATCTGTATGGGAAGATGTCTCTTCAGGCCGTCTGCCTGCTTTACCAGTGTGTCACCCAGCATCAAATAAAGTGGAATTCAGTCAAACAGTTAATTTGCCCCATTCCCTTTTACACACTAATTCAGGCCCTCTGCTGACCCCATTGCCTTGATCACTGCTGTTTCACCTGCTCCTGAAAGGACCCAATCCCAAGTTACTCCTTAGCTCTTGGGCTCTGGAAGAACATTGTTGATGGAGATACAAATGCATCAGGAACAGAGGTATTTTATTAAAACCTTCTCTTTTACAATCTATTTAATTTTGGATGCACACTGAGAATGATTAACTGGCTGTTCTAAAGCAAATGCTCATATAAAAGAAAATTTGAAGTAGAACAAGATAGCATATTTGGTTACACTGAAACATTACGATTTAAAGTGTTGGGTTATTTTTTTTAATATGGAGATGTGTGTTCTTTATGTATTTTGGATATTAACCCTTTATCAGATATATCATCATTTGCAATTTTTTTCCCTCAAACGATTCCCCTTTTGTTTTGTTGATGGTTTCCTTTTCTCTGCAAAAACTTTTTATTTGCTCTTTAGGGCTGCGCCCGTGGCACATGTCGGTTCCCAGACTAGGGGTCTAATTATAGCTGTAGCCACTGGGCTACACCACAGCCACACACCACCAGATCCGAACCACATCTGCAACCTATACCACAGCTCACGGCAACGCCGGATTCTTAACCCACTGAGCGAGGCCAGAGATTGAACTGCGTCCTCATGGATGCTAGTCAGATTCGTTTCCCCTGAGCCAGGGCGGGAGTTCCTGCAAAAGCTTTTTAGTTTGTAGTCCCATTTGTTTATTTTTGCTTTTGTTGCACTTGCCCGAGGAGACGGATTTCCCCCCCAAAATATTACCAAGACCAACGTCAGAGAGGTTACTGCTTGTGTTATCTTCTAGTTTTATTGTTTCTAGGTCTTACATTTAGGTCTTTAATTAACCCATGAGTTTAACTATTGTATACAGTGTAAGAAAGTGGTTTGGTTTCATTCTTTGGCATGTAGCTGACCAATTTTTCCAACACCATTTATTGAAGAGGCCTTTTCCCCACTGTATATTCTTGGGGTTTTGTCGTAAATTAATTCCCCATAAAAACATGAGTTTATTTCTGTGCTCTTTTATTCTGTTCCGTTTATCTGTGTGTCTCTTTTTGTGCCAGTACCACACAGTTTTGATTACTACAGTTATGCAGTGTAGTTTGAAATCAGGGAGCGTAATACTTCCAGCTTTTTTTCTATCTTAAGATTGCTTTGGCTATTTTGAGTCGTTTGTGTTCCATATGAATTTTAGGATTATTTGTTCTAGTTCTGTGAAAAAATGCTGTTTGGTATACTGATAGAGATTGTGTTAACTCCGTAGATGCTTTGAGTAGTATGGACACTTTAATAATATCAGTTCTTCCAGTCCACACGCATGGAATATCTTTCTGTTTATTTGTGTCATCTTCAATTTCTTTCATCAATGTATTATAGTTTTCAGAGTGCAGGTCTTTCACTTTCTTAGTTAAGTTTATTCTGGTATTTTATTCTTTTGATGCAGTTGTAAAGGGAATTGTTTCTTAATTTCTCTTTCGGATAGTTTGTTATTAGTGGGTAGAAATTCAACAAATTTCTATCAGTCTCATATCCTGAAACTTTACTAAATTCATTTATTTATTCTAGCAGCATTTTGGTGAAGTCTCTAGGGTCTTTTATATATAGTATTATGTCATCTACAAAAACTGTCAGTTTTACTGCTTCCTTTCTAATTTAGATGTCTTTTCTCTTTTTTTTTTCCTTGTCTGATTGCTGGGGCTAGGACTTCTAATACTATATTGAATAAAAGTAGCCAAAGTGGGCATCTTTGTCTTATTGGTGATCTTAGAGGAGAAGTTTTCAGCTTTTCTTTGTTAAATAATATGTTACCTGTGGGGATGTCATATATAGTCTTTACCATGTTATGTTCCCTCTATACCCTCTTTGTTGATAGTTTTTATCATAAATCGATATGGAATTTTATCAAATGCCTTTTATGCAACTATTGAGATGATCACCTGATTTTTATCTTTCGTTTTATTAATATAGTATATCACATTGTTTGCCTTGGGGATGTGGAACCATTCTTATACATCTGAGAAAAATCCCTTTTCATCGTGGTATATGATCCTTTTATTAATGTATTGTTGAATTCAGTTTGGTGGTATCTTGTTGAAGATTTTTGCATCAGTGATGTAGGCCTATAATCTTTTATAGTGTCTTTATTTGGTTTTGTAACAGGATAATGCTGAATTTGTAAAAGCAAATTTGGGAGTGTTCCTTCCTCTTAAATTTTTTGGAATACTTTGAGGAAGAAGTGAAGCTCTTTGGTCCTGGACTTTTGTTTGTTGGAAATTTTCTGATTACTGATTCAGTTTCACTTGTTAGTAAATTGGTCTGTTCAGATTTTCTAATTCTTTCTGTTTCATTCTTGAGAGATTGTGTGTCTCTGGGAATTTAATCTTGTCTTCTAGGTTGTCTAATTTGTTGGCATATAATTGTTTGTAATAAGTTTTATAATCCTTTATATTTCTGTGCTGTCATTTGTAACTTCTCTTTCATTTCTGTTTTATTTGGGACTTTTCTCTTTTTTCTTGTTGAATCTGTCTTGAGATATTAATTCTGTTTATCTTTTCGGAGACTAGCTCTTAGTTTCATTCTTTTTCAAAAAAAAATTTTTTAGTCTTTATTTCATTGATTTCTGCTGTGATCTTTATTATTTTCTTTCTTCTGTTAACTTTGGGCCTTGTTTGGTCTTTTTCTAGTTCCTTTGGGCATAATGTTAGATTGAGATTTTTCATATTTTTTTGAGACAGAATTGTATCACTATAAACTTTCCTAGAATTTTTTTGCTGTGTCCCATGGATTTTTTATATGTTGTAGTCCCACTTTCGTTTTTTTAATTTCCTCCTTGATTTTTGTGTTGACCCATTGGTTGTTTAATAGCATTTTGTTTAGCCTCCATGTGTTAGTGGTTTTTTCCCCCTTTTTTCTTCTTGTAATTAATTTCTGGTTTTAAAGCATTGTGTTGGAAAGATGCCTGATAAGATTTAAGTCTTTTTAAGTGTTGAGACTTGTTTTGTGGCCTAGCCTGTGATCTATCTTGGAGAATGTTCCATGGAATTTGAAAAGAATGCTACTGTTTTGGGTGGAATGTTGCGTATAAATCTGTTGAGTTCTTTTGGTCTAATGTGTTGTTTAAGGCCTATGTTTCCTTACTGATTTTCTGTCTGAATGATCTATCAGTCTATCTGTGAGCTATCTGCTATTACTGTATTTATATCTGTTAAGATTTACTTTATATATTTAGGTAATCCTCTGTTGGGTTCATAAACATTTATGAATGTTATATCCTTTTCTTGGAGTGACTCTTTTATCATTATGTAATTCCTCCTTTGTCTTTTGTCACAATCTTTAAAGTCCCAAATTTTAAATTCTATTGTGTCTGATGTTAGTATAGCTACCCCAGCCTTCTTTTTGTTTTTTATTTGCATGGAATATCTTTTTCTATCTTTTCATTTTCAGTCTGTGTATATCTTTAAATGTGAAGTTAGTCTCTTGCAGGCAGTATATACAAGATAGGGCTTATTTTGTTTTTAATACATTTATCTACTCTGTCTTTTGATTAGAGCATTTAGTCTTTTTACATTTAAAGTAATTCTTGATAGATATATACTTACCACCATTTTGTTACTTTTTTCCTAGTTGTTTTTGTAATTCTTTTCTGTTCCTTTCTTTTAGTTTCTTCCTTTGTGATTTGATGATTTCCTTTAGTACTAAATTTGGGTTTATCTCTATTTTTTTGTGTATCTGTTGCAGGTTTTTGGTTTGTGGTTACCATGAGGTTTCTGTACATTGACCTATATATATGAAAGATTGTTTTGTTTTGTTTTTTAGGTATGCATCCATGATGAAAGTTCCCAGGCTAGGGGTTGAATCAGAGCTACAGCTGCCAGCAAGTGCCACAGCCATAGCAACGTGGGATCTGAGCCGCATCTGTGATCTACACCACAGCTCACGACAATGCTGGACCCCTGACCCGCTGAGAGAGGCCAGGGATTGAACCCACGTCCTCATGGATACTAGTCGGATTCATCTCCACTGTGCCACAACAGGAACTCCTAGGAGATTGTTTTAAGTTGATAGTTGCTTAGGTTTGAATGCATTCCTAAAGCAGTGAATTTTTACTTCTCCCCGACCTTTTATGTTTTTGACATCATATATTATGGCTTTTTACTTTGTGTATCACTTAGCTATTTGTTGTAGTTATGGTTGATTTTGCAACTTCTGTCTTTTAACCTTCATCATAGTTATTAAAATGACTGATCTACTGCCTTTATATTTGCCTTTACCAGTGAGAGTTTTTCCTTCATATATTTTAAAATTTCTAGTTATGACTTTTCATCTCCTTTAACATTTCTTGTAAGGCCAGAATAGTAATAATAAACTCTTTCAGCTTTCACTTGATTGTAAAATTCTCTCTCTCTCCTTAAATTCTGAATGATAATCTTGCCAAGTAGAGTATTTTTGGTTGTAGTTTTTTTTTTTTTTTTCCTTTCAGCACTTTAAAAATGTTATGCCACTGTCTTCCGGCCTGTGAAGTTTCTGCTAAAAAAATCGGATAATAGTCTTATGGGGGTTCCCTTGTATGCACTAGTTGTTTTTCTCTTGCTGCCTTTAAATTTGTCTTTTTACCTTACTTTTTACTACTTTAATTATGATGTGTCTTTTTAAATGTTTTTATTAAAGTTGATGTTCCTTCAATTTCTGCAATACAGCAAAGTGACCCAGTAATACACATATACATTCCTTTTTTTTTTTTTTCATACTATCTTCCATCATGTTCTAACCCAAGAGATTGGACATACTTCCCTGTGCTATACAGTAGGACCCCATTGCTTATCCATTCTAAATGTAATAGTTTGCATCTACCAACCCCAAACTCCCCATCCATCCCACTCCACCACCCCCCCCCCCACCGGACAACTACAGGTCTGCCCTACATGTCCATGATCTGTTTGTGTTTTGTAGATAGGATCATTTATTTATTTATACCACATTTTAGATTCCACATGTAAGTGATATCACATAGAACTTGTCTTTCTCTTTCTGACTTACTTCACTTAACATGGGACTCTCTAGTTGCATCCAATTATGATGTGTCTCCTGTGGATCTCTTTGAATTCATCTTTCTTAGGAACTCTCTGTGATACCTGTACTTGGATATCTCTTTCCTCCCCCACGTTATGGAAGTTTTCAGTTGTGATTTTCATGCCCTTTTCTTGCTCTTTTCTCTTCTGGGACCCCCTATAATGTGAATGTTAGTATGCTTAATGTTGCCTCTGAGGTTCTTTAAACTATCCCCATTTTTAAAAACTCTTGTATCTTTTTTCTGTTCGGCTTAGATGGTTTCCACTACTCTGTCTTCCAGATCACTGATCTGTTCTTCTGTATCATCTAATGTACCGTGGATTCCCTTTAGTGTGTTTTTCCTTTCAGTTATTGCATTCTTAGGCTAGCTGTGATTGGAGATATATATGTACATATTTTTTCC
Source organism: Catagonus wagneri (assembly GCA_004024745.2). Classification (NCBI taxonomy): domain Eukaryota; kingdom Metazoa; phylum Chordata; class Mammalia; order Artiodactyla; family Tayassuidae; genus Catagonus; species Catagonus wagneri. The sequence goes on from PVHT020000080.1 coordinate 18,911,301, forward strand.
CCTCCTTGTTGAATTTCCTGCTGTGTTCATCTATTCTTCTCCCAAGTTTGGCGAGCACATTTACAGTCATTACTTTGAACTCTGTTGAGTAGGTTGCTTATCTCCATTTTGTTTAGCTCTTTTTGAGGTTTTATCCTCTTCTTTCATTTGAAACATGTTCCCCAGTCTCCTTGTTTCTCCTAATTCTCTGTGCTTATTTCTATGTACTAGCTAGGTTCAACATGCCTCCCAATCTTGGAGAAGTAGCTTTATGTAGGAGATATCCTATGGGGCCCAGCAGCATGATCTCCTCTGGCCATCAGAACAAGATACTCTAGGGGTATCTCCTGTGTAAATTGCGTGCACCTTTCTTTTGAGGTGAGGCTGAGTGCTGTGCGTGTCCTGGTAGGTGGAACTGCCCAGCTACCCTGCCCAGCTAGCCACAAATCTGGTAGAATGTGATTGCTATGGGTACACTGGTGGGCAGGGTGGACTCGTGATCTAATAGACTAGAGGGAGGATTTCAAAATGTCTTCCACCATTGAATAAGATCCTCCAAATGGTTGGTGCCAGCATCTCATTCCCCAGAAGGTTTTGTGTCTGTCTCCTCTCTCTCTGGAAGGCACTGCAAGATCAGCAAGTGGATCCGACCCAGGTACTTTTCAAATCGCCACATTTATGCTGGGAGGGAGTGTTATTTTGCATGTGCCCTTTAAGGGCAGAGTCTCAGTTTCCAACAGCCCTCTAGCTCTTCTTGTACCCCCTCTGGTTTTCAAAGTCAGACATTTTAGGTGCTCATCTTTCTGGGGCAAGCCTTCTGGGCTAGGAAGCCTACCTGGGGTTCAGACCCCTCACTTCTAGGGAAGGACTTCCATGGTTGGGATTTCCGTGAATTCTTACGAACTGCTCTTCCAGGAGAATGAATGCTGACTAGACTCAGTCTCCACTCCTCCTTCTCATCTCATTGCAGCTCCTTCTTTATATATTTAGTTGTGGGAAATCTTTTCTGCTGGATTTCATGTTGCTCTCAGTAATAGTTGCTCTATGGGAGGAGGTATGCTCAGGATCTTTCTACTCCACCATCTTGATCCCTCTTCTAACTCAGAATTTTTATTTTTAACTGTATGGTTTGAATTTTTATAATGAGCACACACTACCTTTATGATTAAAAATAAATTGAAAATGTTTTAAAATTGTATTAATATTATAAAAACAAAACCCTATAAAGACCAGAAAAATGTACTGTGTCATTCATTCTGCTCCCTTTTGAAGTTTGATTTTTAAATTTTGATTAAGCCCTTTGCAATCATTTCTACAAAAATAATTTAGTATAAGTGATGGTAATGGTGATAACAAAGCTGCCAAGGCTTGGGTTAGGTACTTTACATAGATTATTTATTTAATTCTCATAGAATCCTATCAGTAGAGGTAGATCTGGGTATGGTGGGGTTTGAAGTTTATGTGATTAAGGGAAGGTGGATCTTTAAGAAAATGCAGATTAACAGGGCCTTTCAAAGGGTCTGGAAAAGGAATCTGCCCAATGAGGGGCCTCATAGGCTTCCTAACAAATCCACCTCTACTCATCATTCATGAACTAGCTTCATCATGCATACCATAAACCGAGGCCTAGAGAGAGGACTTTCCTGAAGTCATACACCCAGCAAAGGGCTGAGCAAGCTACTTGAAATATTTCATTATTCTAATGGAACTCTCCACATCTGAACAATCCATGACCTAGCGTATGTCTAATGGAGATTTGAAGAGCTCGACTCCTGTGCAGCTCTTATTGCTATACCTCTCTGCTCCCTGTGTGAAATAGAGGAAAAAGAAGGGGAAACCAGAGGAAAGGAAGGAAGGGAACAGAAGGAATCAGAGGTTATGCCATTGAGGGAGGAAAAGGTTAGAGAAGAGCAATGTCTGAGCCCACAAGCACCTCTTAAGGGGTGTCTGTGGGCTCCCATGGACTTGCTGAGAAAGGAAGGGAGAGGCGTGACACACAAGGCCTGAAGCAACAGTCTGGTTCTTGGCTGAGGTACACTTAGTGATGACTTATGTGGGTAGGACAGAATGGAATATGGCCATGTTAGCTAATGGCATCATCATTATTAGGCCAAGGGACAGTAAAGAAGTAAAAGAGAGCCCCAAAGTAGTGTTATTTGGTCCTGAAAGCAGAAGGGAGTTGAAATGGCTGGTACAGCACTTGCCTCCAAGAGAGGCAGAAAGATTGGCACTTGGAAGAGATCAGGAGATCTCCCAAAAGGTCTAAGTGGAAAGAGAGTATATTGAACGAGTACTGATCTAATTTGAAGAGTTGTGTCTTTTCCATCCTGCGGTGCTGATAAAGGATTTAGGTTTAGGGATGATCCTTTAGGGCTAGCGATTTGGAGGCAGCCTTGAAAGAGCTGCCAGGGGACTTGCCTTTTAATTGCTGTTCATCCTTAGGCCCTTCCCAAAGCCTGCTGTGGTACCTTTAACAGACTAGGTCTTCAATGAAAGAATTTGAGTAAGTCGGTCAATAAGTGGAGCCCACCAGAAAGTACAGCCTTGAGCTGCCAGATAAGCAAACTTCCATAAGACTGGAAAATTTTCCTTCCCTTTGTCCTCCTATTTCCACCTCCCTCTAGGAAATCCCTCCCCTCTAGGAAGTCACTGCATGTGGCAAGGGTCCCTAAGTAAACTCACAGAGGTAGTTATTTCTCTCCAAGTCTAAGATGCATAAAGTAACTCCAAAGGAATGGAAAGACCAAAGGCAAAGAGGTCTCTAGAAATAATGTGCTTTATAAGTATGTATGAATTAGGTATTATGCACGTTATACTCCCAGTCAATTTGTGCTAAAGTTCTTGGTCGTCACCCCATCCTGGGTCCTCAATATTTCCCGGCAGTCCTGCTAGATCTTTTGTATTTGCCACAAGCTTTTCTTTATTCCTTCAGCAGCCAGTCACCAAGTCTCGTCAATGCTGATTCCCGAAGCTCTCCAATCCATTTGGTTTCACGCATTCCCAGTGCTCTTCTGGAGTCCAGACCACCATCTTTTCCCCTTCATGGTTACAGCACTAAATTCCTAATAGACTTCCCTACGTTTCCTTCCCTTCTTCTTTTTGTATATTCCAAAAGTCATCTCAGTCTTCTTCAACTTCTCAAACAGGCCACATTCTCTTTCTCCACACTTTTCACGTGTCATCCTTTTCCCCTAAACCATTTTTTTCTCTCTAATCTCCATTTAGACAATATCTGCTTATTCTGCAGGTTTCCAAATAATATCTCTTTCTTAGTGAGTTGTCACAGATTCATAGGCCAGGCTAGGTCCCCTTCATGTGTGTTCTATCATAATAATTAATTCTCTTGATTGCATTTATTTGTTGAAGGTATCTTCCCTGCTAGTCTGTAAATTCTTTGAGGGCAAGGACAGGGGTCTGGTCTTCTTCACTGCTGTGCTCTCAGCTCCCCAAGTTGTACCCCCAGGAATCTACAGGCTTCTAAGTTTCTTTACTTCCCTACCAAAGCCCAGGGAATCTTTATCTAGTCTGGGAAGGGTTATGAAAACTTCTCTTCTTACACTTGTTGCGCTCTTCCAAATATTTTGTCTCTGCCAAGGCCAACGTTTCTGAAACTCAAAAGCAAAGAATTGATCCCTTTGTTCTCTTTCTTCTGCTGTTTCATCCTTCTGCCAAGACCACAGGAGAAAAATATGGGGTGTAGGAATGTGTGTGTGGGGGGAGGGGACCAATCAAATATTCATCTCGACTCTTTGTCCACCTCACATTCATGGCCAGTACCTGCCCCAAAGGTGACACCTATTCTTCATGATTTCCGGATCCTGTGCTGCACTGCCTAGATTTCCCCCTCCGGGACTAAAGGTCATATTCTCTGGGGTCCTAGGAATTTTGTCAGCTTGCAGCTGTCACTTGGAATTGTCCTCAGCTATAGAGAGCCTCCTTGCCTGGGTTCAGACCTCTTGCCTTAGACCTCTCACATCCAGTGTAAAGGATGGCGCCTTCTCCTGACCTAAACCCACAAGTTGGTTAAAGTCTTATGGTTACATTATAACCATCTTTGTGGTCCCATCCTGCCTCCTTTCCTTCTTCCATTAGTGTCAGTACCAAGAGCAGTCCCCAGTAAATTTTCTGCCCACACATCTCTAGCTCAGAGTTTACTTCTTGAGGGACTTATCCTGCAACAAACACCTTTAGAGTCCTGTCTATGATTAAACATGTATTTTTTTTTTTCATCCATCTATCTCCCACTTCCACGCACCTAAAAATGGTGGGGGAATTTTAGGCTGGAATCTTCCCTTAAACAGGTCATGTGGGAAAAGAATTATAGCTTGCTTCTGTTCATTTTAAATTTGGGGTGCTGTCAATGGGATATTGTTGCAAGGGGAAGGAAAAGATAGGGAGAAAAAAATTTGTGTATTTACCTCTTTCTAGATTGCACTGAGGAGGGTTTTCTGTATATATGTGTATATACATACACATACACACACACGGAGAACTTGTAGAATTAAAAATAAGAAAGAAGTATAAATGCAAGTTGCTGACAAGTTTTAAAGTACAAATTACAAAATCTTATAAAAATGCTCTAACAACCAAAATAACAAGTCATCTCGAAGAGCAGAGCTGATGTATATATGCAGATTGGGAAATACCATATGCCAAGGGTTTTAGTGTCAATTGCTTTTCCCTGGAAAACTGAATAAAATCAAGTTGAAGAACAGGTAAGGCTAAAAGAGACCACATTCATGGTGCTTTGGGGTGCAAAGGAATGATAATGTTATTTTTTCCTGAGAGTTAGAAGGATCTTAGAAGGAACTTAGTCTAAGGCACTGACCAGGGCAGGAATATCTGCTGTGAGTTACTTTACTTTTACTTAGGACTTACAAATGTAATTTTTTATTATCTTTTCTTATTTTGAAGCTGAATTAATAATCTTTGCTAAATATTAACTTGAGGCTCTATGCACCGCGTTCCTGTTTTCTTGTTCCTTGATTGCGTTACTATTGGTGCTTTCACCTATCTTCTGTTTAATTTTGCCCCTGGGACCCATCACTTGGAAGGAGATACATCGATTTGCTTTGTTTGCCCTCAGACTCATCCTATACTTAACCCGCCCGTGTTAGGAATAGTTCAGAAGGTTTTCCCTCTTTTCTGAGAAACCCTGAAACAGAAGCGGACAGTTTCCAAGTAATGTTGGGTAACAACTGTCTTGAGCATTGGTTTATGCTAGCAAGAATGCATCTGTGTTTGTTTTCCTGCATGTGTACGAGGAACAAGAGCTGGATGTAGGTTTTGTTTTTTTTCTTGTTTGCCTCTTTATGAACACAGAGCAGTTTTATCCAGAACATGGAAATTAACACAAAGTAATAATAACAGTAGTCACTCTGTAAGTGCTTCCTTGGTTCTAGGCACCACGTTGAGTGTTTTACATGCATCTGGCCCGTTTAAGCCTCCTAAGCCTCGGAGGTAGGTATTTAATTCCCACGTTTTATAAATAAAAACCTGAGTCCTCCGTGAGGTATAAGTAATTTGCCTGAATTCACATGGCCGTAAAGTTATCATAAGTCACATCCAGGCTTTTTTAGCCACTCTCAAACCATTTAAGGATTTGCACTTCGGGTCTTGGCTGACTTCTCCGGGAACAACCCCTGTGCCCTTAGCTTTTCCTTTGGGTTTCGGTAGCTCACCTCCATAGCTCTTCCTCCTCTGCATGTGAAAAGGTTCGGGGATCCTTCCCACAGCGCCTCTCTCACTCCCCTCCTCCCAGCCCCCTCTCCCCACTCAGCACGTTATCTCTTTGTTATCTCCGAGACCTTGCTAACTAGCTGCCAAGTGAAATCACAGGGGGGAACGATAAAGCATCTCGAGTTTCTCTCCTGAGCCTTTACTCTCTTTGACTTCCTTGTCTGTACGCTCCAGTTCTCCATTTTCCGCAGGCAGACCCAGTGCTAAAAATAGCCTCTGTGCACGGTGGCCCTGATGTCACTTCCTGGGATCTGAGAGTCCGAGGGAAAACGATGAGATGCCCAAACTCTGAATCGAGTCTAGGAACGTACCTCTCCCTGCACCCCCTGCGGAGGTGCTCAGACCGCTCCCAGGACCCCCGCCTCAAAGTCAGTCTTGAATGGATCAGATCAAAAGGAGCAAGGGTGTTTCCCCTTGTCCCAAGAGAGTGGCAGCACTTGTCACTGTTTCAAGGACGTAAAACAGGAATATAATTCAAGCCTGTCTGTTAACGATACCGCTGTTTCAACCAAGATGAGAAATTTGATGAGAAGTAAATGTTCATTGAACCCCTAATGTTTCACAGACATAAGTAAACCCATTGCAAGTTGCTGGAGGAAAAATTTTCTCATACATACATAATGTTTGGGGGGCCATTTTTAAAGGAAGATTATACTTAAAAAAAAAAAAAAAGACTTCCTGCCAAGACAAAGATGGATGTGAAATCATAAAAAGAAAGCATATTTAAATCTAAACTTCTCCCACTCTATGTTACTATCAAATACTTTTTCTACAAGAAATAGCTTTATCATTTTTTATTGATTATAGTAATAATATGTTTCCTTCTAAAAATTCTGTCTGATATTTACACAAAATGCCCCACACTGAGAAAACCAAATTTTGTGACAGTCCTACACACGTAGGCTAAAGGCCATCAGTTCTTTCCCTTCCCTACAGGGATTCAGAAATGCAGCCAAGTTGGGTCCAGTGATGTTTGAGAAAAAAACTTGCTGACAAGTTTATTCCTCAACTCCAAGAATGGACCATTGGAAGAAACTGGCTCCTTCTCTTCTGGCCATTGTCAAGGCTAGATGTCACTTCCAGAAAAACTGCTCTAGCCATCTTGATACCAGCCAAGAAAAGGGAAATTGAAACAAGTGGGCAAAGCTGGGAGACTCACAGAAGATGATTCTGATAAAGACACCAGGTTAAGCCACGTTAAAGGCCACCCCCTTACCTCTGACTGCCAGGCATGAAATCTATAAACTCCCTTATTGCTGAAGCTTATATGAGTTGGAGTTTTTGGTACTCGAAGCTGAATGCATCCTAAGACAAGTATATTTTGCCCTAAAAAAGAGTTTAAGGAGTTCTCATCATGGCGCAGTGGAAATGAATCCAGCTAAGAACCATGAGGTTGCAGGTTCAATCCCTGGCCTCACTCAATGGGTTAAGGATCCGGCCTTGTTGTGAGCTGTGGTGTAGGATGCAGATGTGGCTCTGATCTTGCATTGCTGTGGCTGTGGTATAGGCCGGAAGCTGTAGCTCTCATTGGATTCCTAGCCTGGGAGCCTCCATATGCCACGGATGCGGCCCTAAAATAGCAAAAAAAAAAAAAAAAAAGTTTATATAAGATCAATATATAAGATCAATCGTACTGTGTTAATTTCTGGTTACTAACTTGCTAAAATGTTATATCTAACATAGGCTTTTTGTGTGTGTGTGTCTGGATTTTATCTTCTAAAATGTTTATTTATTTTTTAAAACATTTGTGACTAATGCAGTGTCTTTATATGTTATATCACCTCACCCCTGCCAAAGATGTCTTGATCTCAGACTTCTAACCTCCAGAACTGTGAGAAAGTCATTTCGGTTGTTTAAGCCTCCCAGTCTGCGGGGCTTTATTACGGCAGCGCTTGCCAACTAATATATCCCTCAAGCACAAGCAGTCAGTGATCTCTCTAGTATCATTATAACCTTGACCTTTCTTGAATTTTAAGTAAGGAGAACTGTACAATATGTAAGATTTAGTATGTGACTCTTTTTACTTGCAGTGTTTTTGAGATTCATCCGTGTTGTTGCTGTAGTCTATTTTGTTCCTTTTTAATATGAGTTTTCTATATGATTCTGTAGTATGATTATGTCACAATGTCTTTATTCATCTTCCAGCAGATGTGGCTATTATAAAATAATGCCCTGTGCACACTGATGTATGTTCGTGTGTAGGCATATTTCACTTGGAAGAATACTGCTAGTGGTATTGCCAGATGCTATGATAAATATACTGTTAACCTTATAAAGTACTGTCAGTCTGTTTTCAGAAGATGGCACCTGTATCATGTTGCATTCCCACAGCAAGACATAAGAATTACTGTTGCTTTGCAAGTTGTAAACACTCGGTGTATCAGATATTTTCTCTTTGTTCTAGTGGGCGTGTTGTGATACGTGATTGTGATTTTGATTTGAATTTTTTCTGATGAATTGTGTTACTGGCCATATTTTCATGAACTTGTTTGCCAGCCTTATATCTTCTATTGTGAAGTGTTCAAATTGTTTGTTTTCCTTTTTTTTTTTTTTTTTTTGTCTTTTTGCCTTTTCTAGGGCCGCACACACAGCATATGGAGGTTCCCAGGCTAGGGGTCTAACAGGAGCTGTAGCTACCGGTCTATGCCACAGCCACAGCAATGCGGGATCCAAGCTGCATCTGTGACCTACACCACGGCTCAAGGCAACGCCGGATCCTTAACCCACTGAGCGAGGCCAGGGATCGAACCCGCAACCTCATGGTTCCTAGTTCGGATTCATTAACCACTGAGCCACGATGGGAACTCCTTGTTTGTCCTTTTTAGATTAGGTTGTTCATTTTCTTATCAATAAGTTTTGAGATTTCTTTATATATTCTGTATATAGATTCTTTATCCAGGATGCAATTCTCTTTTTTCTTTCCTTTCCTTTCCTTCTTCTTCCTTCCTTCCTTTCTTTCCTTCCTTCCTTCCTTCCTTCCTTCCTTCCTTCCTTCCTTCCTTCCTTATTTCTCTCTTTTTTTTTTGGTAATAAGTTGGAGAGTACACAAGTGGAAATAGAAATACTACTTAGGTAAGTGCAGTGGTCAAGGTAAAATATGTTCTATTTGTCTAAGAAAATGGTTGAGGAGATGAGACATGAATTGGTTTGAAGAATATTAATAGGTAAAATCAATAGGATCTGGTGATTGGGAATGTGTCAAAGGGGAGAAGTAATCATTGAGGATACTTTTAATGCAACAGTTTGGATGGGAGCACCAGCTAAACTTTGGACCATGGCTGTTTGGGGAGTGGCGGATGGATAGCATAATTATGTTTTTGGACCTAGGGAGTTGATATCTTAGTGAAAATGTGAAGTGGGCAATTGGCTACATTTCTCTGGAGCTCAGGTGAGAAGTGGGTATAATATTTTGAGAATTATTGACATATAAGAGAGTAAATGAATCTCTGTTCCCGGAAAAAAAGACTGATGCAATGTTTCTATATGTCATATGAGGTCTAATTTTATTTTTTTCAAGTGAATAGCCAGTTATGCTACTTACTAATATGAAAATAAAGTGTGCTCATTTGCTAAACCATTCTCTCCCCTTTGAAGTAAAACTACGTGGTGTTCTCATGTAGTCTGCAGCTTTTGTTTTGTTCTGCTGATCAATTAGTCTATCCCTGTGCTAATACCCAACATTTTTTATTATGCTGACTTTATAGCATTTTAATATCGGGCAAGGAATCTTACCATTATTTTCTGTGTTCATTTCTTAGCTTCTCATAGACATTTATTCTTCTATATAAATGTAAGATAACTCAATTTTCTAAGACCATAGAGATTTTAATTGACATTTCATTAAATGCGTGTGGGCAGAATTGACATATATGTAAAATCAGATCTCTCCTTGCCAAAACCAGGTATGTCTTTCCATTTGTTCAGCTCTTGATGTAGCCCTTTAAGAAGATTTTATGGTCCTCTTCTTATAGGCTTGGTACCTTTCTTGTTAAATGTATTTCAAAATATTTTAAATTGTTTGTTTTATTGTATGTGGCTTATTTTTTTCCGTTTCTAATCCTGGTTATTTCTAGTAAAGAGCCACTCTTGCTTTTGAAATAGGCATTGTGTCTACAGGCTTGTTATCAAATTCCCTTTACAACAGTTTTGTTTTATTGTTTTTTCTTCTTTGGCCACGCCTGTGACATGTGGAAGCTGCTGGGCCATGACCTAAGCCACAGCAGTGGCAATGCCAGATCCTTAACCCTCTGCACCACCAGGAAACTCGTAACAGTTTTAAAATAGAGTCTCTTGGGTTAATATCTAGAATGATGTTCGCTTTTGGTTTTGCATGAAGAAGTATTTATCATATCTAAGTGGTTTCCTATCATTTTTATTGAAGTTTTAGTAGAAATGGCTGCTGAATTTAACCAAATGCCTTTTCAGCATCTATTATATACTGGTGTAATAAGCTATGTTATTATAAGAACTCACTTATTGAAAGTATCTTTGCATCTTCGCAGTAAACTATACTAGTTCGCCGCTGACACACTACTGAACTTTATTTGCTAATTTTTTGTTAACAATTTTGCATATATATTCTTAAGTGAAATTGGACTATTATTTTTTCTATTATTATTCTTATTTAGCTTCATTGTTAACATTATGCTAGTTTCATCGAATGTATTAAGAAGCTTGCTATCATTTTCTATGATTCGGAATAGTAAATAACATTGGAGTTACTCCTCAATAATTTTAAATGTGATAAATACACTTATGTTTTGTTTGCAGAATGAAAGAGCCTCACAGTCAGCTCTTGGTTATACCTGAAAATGCACACTCTTAAAAATTACAAATGGTCAGTGTAGAAAAGAAAATGGAAATATTAAGTTAAGGTACATGAAAATCAAATGTAACTTACCTCCCCATCTGTTACCCCATGACAATGGCTCAAGGTGTATACTCTTCCATTCCCCTTTAGAAAACTTACCTTTTCTTTCTCCAGTTCTATCCTTACTGATTCTGTAATTCTGTTTTTTTTTTTTTAAAGATCTTATCCAAATTGACTTTAGGACTCTTCCTTCGTATATAATCATAGTTTGCTTAGTTGCACCCTCCTTTTCTTCTCCTCACTGTGTTGCTTATTCTTGATAAACATTCCTGAAGATAGGGGAGTTCCCTTCGTGGCTCAGTGGTTAATGAATCCAACTAAGAACCATGAGGTTGCGGGTTCGATCCCTGGCCTTGCTCAGTGGGTTAAGGATCCAGCGTTGCCGTGAGCTGTGGTGAAGATTGTAGACGCGGCTCGGATCCCCCGTTGCTGTGGCTGTGGCAAAGGCTGGCGGCTACAGCTCCTGTTAGACCCCTAGCCTGGGAACCTCCATAAGCCACGGGTGCGTCTCTAGATAAAGGCAAAAAGACAAAAAAAAAATTCCTGAAGATAATGTATATATATTTAATATTTTTCCATTATAGGTTATTATTAGATATTGAGAACAGTTCTCTGTGTTATGCAATAGATCCTTGTTGGTTATTTTATATGTAGTAATGTGTATCTGAAAATTCTAGCCTAATTTCTCCCTCTCCATCTTTCCCCTTTGGTAACTATAAATTTCTGTGTGAGTCTATTCCTGTTTTGTAAACAAGTTGTTTGTATCATTTTTTAGATTACACATGTAAGTGAAATCATATGATATTTGTCTTTCTCTGTATGGTTTACTTCATTCAGTACGATAATCTTTAGGTCCATCCATGTTGCTGCAAATGGCACTATTTCACTCTTTTTTGTGGCTGAGTAGTATTCCATTGTATATATGTACCACATCTTTTTCCATGCCTCTGTTGATGGACAATTAGGTTGTTTCCATGTCTTGGCTACTGTGAGTAGTGCTACAATGAACATTGGGGTGCATGTATCTTTTTGAATTATGGTTTTCTCTGGATAGATGCCCAGGAGAGGCATCGCTGGATCATATGGTAGCTTTATTTTTAGCATTTTAAGAAACCTCCATACTGTTTTCCATAGTGATTGCACCAATTTACATTGCTTGCCAACAGTGTAGGAGGGTTCCCTTTTCTCCGTATCCTCTCCAGCAAATTTCCTGAAAACTCTTGAAAGGAGGAGCTGTTCATTTCTCACACTCTGTCTCAGCAACAAGTTGTAGGGTGGACACCCTTCCTAATTACCAATCTCTAAGCTCTTATTCAATTATGCCCCTCTCCTTGCCTCATGGTCCTCACCTTATGATGTCACAGCATCAATTGAGGATATCACTCTAGCTCCCAATTTTCATTTCTTTGTCCTCAGCATCTTGAGAATACCCAGTGGCCACATTTACAATTCACCAAATCCCCTGTCTTGTAATTTCTTAACCCCTTTTCTATCCCCAATACTCTTCTCTTTAGACCTCAACACCATTTCCACGGCTGCATAATGGCTACCATTATAACAACCTACACTTATAGAACACCTTTTACTGAGCACTATTCTAAGAGCTTGATGTATATCGACTCATTCAGTCATCACAGAAGTCCTGCAGTGTAACTTAAAATGTCCTATGAGGAGCATGAGGCACAGAAAAAAAATGTGAGGAACTTGCCTAGTGTCACGTATCATCAGTAAGGGGCAGAGCAGCTACTGAACCCAAACAATCTACAAAAGTTAAATCACATTATATACACTATTACATTATATATACAACCGTTATATTATGTTATATACTACCAACTCCATCAGCATATCCCCATGTCTTTTAACCACTTCTACACCAACAGTCCTGCTAAACTTTCCCTTTAACCCACTAAAATATCCAGTTTTTGTAGCATACTTTGCTCTTTCAACCTCCTCCTGGCTTCACTTTCCTTCTATTTGCATCGAATGCTGTTGTCAGTCACATCCACTATCCTTTGCCAAGCCTCCCTACTTTCAGAGATTTCCTCTTCATACCATAACTTATTTTCCAAGCCCTCGTATAAGCACAGTCATTTGTTTTTACTCTCTGGTGGGCAATCATTGCTGCAGAAAATGACAAACTCACTTTGGCCGACTCCCCTGTAAATGCATGAGCTGGACACCTGCCGCTGCTCTGCAGTTCTTTCCCTTCTATGCACCCAGCTCTCTTTCCTATTCTGTGTAGTAATTGTACCCCCAGCAACTGCCAAATCATTTTAGTGCCCTCACCCCTCACTTTCTCAGAAGAAGACTTAATTTCCCTTATCACAGGAATGCAGTAGCCATCATGGATAAACTCCTTTAACTTCGCCTTTCCCATATTTTGTTCCTCCCTCAATTTTTTCGACGTTTCAAAGGAAGAAGTAGCCCCATTTTTCTTGACATATGACCTTGAATCCATCCTCTGCTTCCTTTGAACTGTATGACCTCTGAACGTATGATCTGGCATCCATCCTCTGCCTCCTTTGGACTGTAAATTCACTAAGTGCTAACTTTTACATTTGTATTTTGGTCAGGATAGCTATGCTGTGCTGCAGTAACAAAAAACCCTAGATTCAAAGACTTAATAAAAAAATTTTTTTAATGTATTCCTTCCAACAAATCTACTGTGGATTTAAGCAACACTCCAGGACAACTGTCTTTGATAAGGTGACTCATGAATTTAGACAGCTATGATCTTGTGGTTCTTCACATGAGCGTGAAGCCCCTTGGTTTTCATGCTAAGGGAAAAGAGACACTGGAAAATGATAGAGGGGCTTTTCACTGCCTCAGCCCGGAAGTAACACACTAAACTTCTGTTTACTGTGTATTGTCCTGAACTATTCATGTGACCTTGCCCAACAGCAAGGGAGCTGGAACTGGAGTTTTCCTTGTGGGCAGGAAGGAAAACTATGAAACAGGTTTGAGGGCCATGTATCATTGTTTCTTTCATCCTCTGTATCCATCCTTCTCTCTCCTTTTGTTAAATCTTTTGCCTCTGTCGCAAGTAGTACCAAGTCTAAACCATCTTGAGAGTTTCCCACCCATCATTTCAAATGCATACCTTCCCCTGCGTATTCGCCACATTGCAGCCCCATGGCACTGCTGGACATTACCCAGGTGACCCATGTATTCACATGCATCCTGTCTCTTTTTATGTGATTCTGGCTTTTGCATACATGGATGCTCCTTCCTGGAATGTGCTTGGCCCATCTTTTGTCTCTGCAGCATCCTTGCTTATTCTTCAAAGCCAGCCCAAGTTTTATCTTCTGTCGCTTTCCCTTAGTCCTGTAGACAGAAAGAAGACTCTCATATCTGCGTCTTAAGAATAACTCTATTTTAACCTGTATCATTGTGTATTATAATTATTTGCATACTTTCTTGACCTTCCATCTAAACTATGAGATCATGGTGAGAATAATCATATTTTATTTACACATATACTCAGCACCTTGCATTGTGGTCCTTGGCATGAGGAATGCTTTCAGTAAATGTTTAGTGAATAAATGGCTGAATAAATCAGTGAATAGTAAAATTTCTGAAAACTGATATTGGAGAGTATATATGGCAATTTTTGAGGTATTATTTCTGGTGGAATTCTGTTTTTTTTTCAGAGAATATAATAATTATTTTTTAAATATTAGTCGATAGCAGAAGTAGAATGAGGCAAAGAATTACTAATAGTAGTAGAATGTATTATTCATGCAGCATTAAATAAACATAGCATGACACAAAACACATAACTAAATAAACTATCCGTTTCAAGGAGTTAAAGTACGTCTCAATATTTATGACATGATGCCTTGCAACAAAGGCTGTGGTGCTCTGGTATGTCTCCCATGATTGGTGATAATGTGTATAACATCAGCAATATAGAAGTGAATTGTACTTCTAGATGAAGTAGAAATGTTATAAATAAGCGTGTTCCCTCCAACATAAAATATTAATGTTGGAAAAGAGTTGACTAAGTAATAAATAATAATAAAGCTAACCAAATGTTTAAGGAAAGGTCATTTTAAATATTATGGGCAAAATTACAATTATTAGCGTTCTTTAAATTCGAAATAGATGATAATGGCTTGGGTTGTGAGTAAAGCTAAAATATTGACGTTATTTTGATGACTGAGTTTGAGTACTTCTGTGATGTTTATTCACTTGATCCTCACATTCTACCTTTTTGTTTGAATTGCAGGACAATAATGATTATCTTCTGACCCTTTCTTTTGCTCTAAATTATAAGCGAATAGACCAGAGGCTCCTGGCCAGTTAGAACACTGTCTTATTTATTCACTCACCATAAGTCATGCCATATAGAACTGAGCCAACGTGGACCTTGCTTTTGTTAGAAAACACCTTTTTTTTTTTTTTTTTTTTTGGCTATGCCTGCTGCATTTACGAAGTCCTGGGACAGGAATCAAACCCCCGGTATGGCAGTGACCCAAGCCATAGCAGTGACAGTGCCGATCATTAACCCCCTGAGTCCCCAGGGAACACTCAGAAAATACTTTTTGTTTTGTCCCTTTTTTTTTTTTAGGGCCACACCTATGGCATATGGAAGCTCCCAGTCTAGGGGTCAAGTCAGATCTGCAGCTGTTGGCCTACACCACAGCCACAGCAACAAGGAATCCGAACTGCGTCTGTGACCTACACCATAGTTCATGGCAACGCTGGATCCTTAACCCACCCACTTAACTCACCTGAGCAAGGCCAGGAATTAAACACGTCCTCATGGATCCTAGTCAGGTTCGTTACTGCCAAGTCACAGTGGGAACTTCAAAAGATATTTTTTAAAACTAAGATTCTTTCACATATTAAGCACATCACTAGTCCCCCAAATGGAGACTATCGATTACTAAACGTAGCCCCCCCTTTTGGTAAACATATCCTGGTCCATATTTTGGAATTGCTGGTGGTAGTTGGGGAGGAGCCAGGAAGCATTCAGGACAGGTTGCTAAACATACAAATGTTCATGGAGGCTTTGCTCTGATATGGGAGTCAGAAACCAGGAGTCAAGGTGAGAAGCTGAAGTCAAGAATCAAAGGCAGGTTGGACCCTAATAGACAGAGATAATGGAGGGGAAAAAAGAAAGAGCAAGCAAGGGAAGTCTAGGTAACCAAGGTGGTGATTGGAAAAACACAAAAGGAGAGAGAATCCAGGGCAAAGCAGAGTCGTTAGCCGGGAATGAATTAGTGTCAGAAGCAGAGTTAAAAGAGCAAGAGTGCTTATTTAGAATTCTGCTGGACATCTCATTCTGCTTCAAATTTTGTTTATTCCTAATTTCCCCATCCTGGGGTTTTTGATCCCAGGCCTTCAAGGCATGAAGAGTGGCTTCTGACAATGCAACTCCTATACACATTTTCTTTCTGTCCAAGAAAAAGTACCAAGGTCTCAACATTTCAAAATCGAAAGGTAAAAGCATACAACTGAGAATTTGTTTTAACACCGAAGATTTGTTTAAAAATTCATAGACGCTTCCCCCCCATGTGCTGTTTCAAATTCCATCCTATAAGAATACACACACACACACACACACATCTTTTTTTTCTCCTGGAAGACAGTAACCAAATATTTGACCATCATTCTGCATTCTGCATGCTGAATTCCGTCTCACTGATTTATTCATCTTCTTCTAAGTTGGAATGAAAGGAAAGCAGTCAAGTCAACCCTTTGCCATTTTGTTTATCTTACCAAAGATTATGGCGCATTAAGGACAGAGCATAGAAATCTAAACAACTAATGTCCATATCCTGCAGTTACTAGCCTCCTGGCAAAATGAAGTTTCAGATTCTTTTCCAGGATTAAATTTGGGCCAAGAATTCTGGCATGGTGAAGGCCTCATGGAATATTTCCTCTTTAGATCCCAAGGAAGACGCATCCCCGACGGTGTCTGGACATGTCTAGAGAGAAGTGGACATTAGCTCTTCTCTTGCATGAAGCCGGCAGATCAAGAGTCATGATGACAGCTCCCTTCACTGGGTACTGCTCTGGAGCAGGTGCTGACATGGGCTCTTGTTTAAAGCTTCGCAATAAGATCCTAACTATTAAATAGGTATTACTATCAACATGATTTAAATGGAAGCAGGGGTTGAGAGACGTTGGAAGCTTTAGTAAAGATGACAATGAGAGTGAATAGTGGACTCATAACTTGAACCCAGCTCTGGCTCTGAAATTGTAATTCTCACCTTAGGCGAGGTATATATTTACTCTGAGCTTTAGCATCTTCAGCCGTCAAATAGAAATACCTTGTTACTAATCTAAACAGGTCCTGGCACACAATCCCATGTGGTCCGGAGGTGACATCATTGAAGTGACTGTGAAGATGACAAAGATCCTGGACTGTCTCTGCCAAGAGCTGGGAGAGTGACCCACTCCAACCAGTTTCCTCTCTTAAGATGCACTCTTTCTGTAAGAGGCATCAAGAAGTGGCGGTTAAGAGCACAAAGTCGCCATTTTCTCATTGGTAAAGTAGAGATGATAATATCTGGCTCATAGGGTTGTTGGGGGAAGTAAATAATAGAAAGGAGGTGTTCAGTTCAAAGTTTGCAGGTAGTAATCGTTCAAAATGTGTTATACATTATTAACACGATGATGATGATGATAATGATAATGAAGAAGAAGAAGAAGAACAGGCTCCATATCCGTCTTGGATTAGAATTGCCAGAGGCAATAATGCTATTAACAGATTCTAAAAATATGAAACGCCTAAGTAACTGTGACTCTCATATCCCTAATTTGCTTTGTAGCATCTGCCTTTCTAAGTAGAGGCTACCCCAGATGGATGATGGTCCTCACTGACTTGTACTCAAAGTGCTTGATGCTGAAAACATGATTGGCCAGTTTTGGGGGCATCCGTTTGTATGGAGGAGTAGGGATCTCTGAGCTGAGCCTTGGACCCCAAGATGCCATGATTGGCTCCCATTTCACTCTTAGCCATTATCAAACTGGACATGCTCACAGAGAGCCCAAGAAGCCACATTTTCAACCTGTGCCTATTTTTGGCCAGAGAGCCATTTCATCTAATGAAGACTTTTTAAAATTATTAAAGCAAGTTAAGTAGAAATAATAGGCAAATTATTTGGTTATAATGTGTTAAGAGCTAGCTTGGTCTTTGTTTTTAGAATTTAGACTAGGGTAAATTTACATTTTTACTTTTGGGAACCTACCAAGAGTAAAAATGTAAAAGTCGGCGTGAAATATATTTCTGATCTTTCCAGGGCTTTGGCTCGCCATATGTAAACCAAAAAAATTGCTGGATTAAGTGGCCCATTATTCAGAACTGTGTTATCACAGAATGGAAGTCCAGATCATATTCCACGTCTGTATTTAATAGTGGAATTTCATGGCTTTCATGAATAAGCAAAAGCGAAATATTTTACTATGTCCGTGAAACATTCAAATATCATACTCCTACTCAAATTATTATTATAATGATGCTTTTTATAAAGATCAAGTATGAGTAACCTGGAAAAAAAAAACTTAAGCTGCCTCGAAGGGCATAACATTTAGAAACAACATATGGTTCTTGTCGTCAAGAATAGGTCCCTTAAATTAGCCAAAGACATTCACAGAAAGCTGAGTTGGAGGAAACAGGATCACAGGCAAGAGAAAAGAAATCGTCATCTCTCTTCTCACCGCTCTTCATCTTCTTTGCCTGGCTGAATGTGGTTTTCATTTTCTACCCGATTCTAGACGTAAAACTAAAATAAATGTTGCAGGTCTCATAAGACAGGGTCCATGAATGCATGTACCTTTTCATTTTGCTACTGTTTTTTAAGTGTTATTAAAATAGAGCATGCCCCTGGAGTTCCCGTCGTGGCGCAGTGGTTAACAAATCCGAGTAAGAACCATGAGGTTGCAGGTTCGATCCCTGGCCTTGCTCAGTGGGTTAAGGATCCGGCGTTGCCGTGAGCTGTGGTGTAGGTTGCAGACGCGGCTCGGATCCCGCGTTGCTGTGGCTGTGGCGAAGGCCAGGGGCTACAGCTCCTGTTAGACCCCTAGCCTGGGAACCTCCATATGCCGGGGGTGTGGCTCTACATAAAGGCAAAAAGACAAAAAAAAAAAAAAAATAGAGCATGCCCCATATCATAAAAGGCAGATATTACATTCATTCATTCAATCAGCATGCACAGGCACCTTCTCTGTGCCCAGGGCTGAGCCCCAAAGGGCGACACGGATTATCTATTCACTGTTATAATGCAGTTCAGTTGGGCAAGACTGACCTAAACTGGCTCCTTTAACTCTCAAGTTCTCTGCTCTTTTCAGTATACAGAAAGGATCATGTTACTTATCTCCCAAAAATCCTTCAGTGGCTTCCCATATCAGTAGTGTAAAATCCAGACTGATTTTTCTGTTTCTCACGGTCCTATATGATCATGCCTCTGCCTCTACAGGGTCACCTCTTGCTCCTGTCACCCACTGGGCTTCCTTCCTTCTTTTATGTTATTTTTGTCATGCATTGTACCTTTACATGTGTTGTAAATTTGCAATATATTACTTCCATTTTTGCTTTGAAGTCAATAATCTCTTAAAGCAATTTAAAATAGGGAAATGTCTTTTAAATTAATTTCATTTTAACTATTTCCGGAGCTCCCCATTTCTTTGCATTCATCTTGGATTTTGCATGGTATCATTTTTCTTCTACATGAAAATTTTCTTTTAACATTTCTTATAGCACAAGACTTTTGGTAATAATTTCATTTGGCTTTCATTTTTATAAAGAAAACTTTATTTTTCTTTATTTTTGAAAGACATTTTTCTAGATAAGTATTTTATGTTGACAGTTTTTTCGTTCATTATTTTAAGATGTCAATCCACTGTCTTCTGGCTTGCATCATTTCTTCCTTTCTCTCTTTCTCTCCCTTTGTTTTCTTTCTTTCTTTCTCTTTCTTCCTTCCTTCCTTTCTTTTTCTCTCCCTTTCTTTCTTCCTTCCTTTCTTTCTTTCTTTCTTTCTTTCTTTTCTCTCCCTCTCTCTCTCTCTCTTCCTTTCTGGTTTTCTTTTTATGGCCACACCTGCAGCATACAGAAGTTCCAGACGTAGGGGCTGAATTGGAGCTACAGCAGAAGCCTACACCACACCTAAAGCAACACTGGATCCGAACCACATCTGCGACCTATGCTGCAGCTTGTGGCAATGCCAGATCCTTAATCCACTGCGCAAGGCTAGGGATCAAACCTGCATCCTCACAGACACTATGTTGTGTTCTTAACCTACTGAGCCACGGCAGGAACTCCTCCAGCTTGCATCATTTCTGATGCAATATCTGCTTTAATTATCATCTCTATTCCCCTGTATGTAATGTGTATTTTAAATCTGTTGATACCCTCAAAATTATTTATTTTGAACATGGTGGGTGCAGCAGGTTCATTTTGTTTATACTTTGGGTTTTTTTTTTGTATGCTTTGATATGCTTGGATCTGTGTTTGTCTTCTTTAATTTCAGCTGTTAGCTTTTCCAAGATGTATTTTGTACCGTTTTCCCATTCTCCTCCTTCTGTAGTTACATTTACACATCGGTTAAACCATTTTTATATTGCCCCACAACTCTTAGATGCTTGCTTATGTTTTTTTCTACTCTTTTTTCTCTTTGTGTTTTAGTCTGGATAATTTTTACTGAACTGTTTTCAAGTTTCATAGATTATTTCCTGTATCAAGTCAAGAGGGGAGCACTTTGAAGGCATTCTTCATCTCTGTTGCTTTTTAAATTTTTCTAGCATTTTATTAGACCCTTTTTGGTGTTTTTTCCCTCTCTGCTTAAATTCCCCTTTTATGTATGTTGCAGACCTTTCCAGGTAAGAGCTTTAGCTTCATAATAATTATTTTAAATTATCTGTATAATTTCCAACCTCTACATCATCTCTGTGTCTGATTCTGTTCATTGCTTTGTCTTTTAACAGTAGGTTGCCTTTTCCTAACCTTTCATGTGTCTGACAATTTTTACTGAATGCTAGACAGTGTATGTGCAATAGTAGAAACTGAAGTAGATAAAATTTGTACAGTTGACCCTTATAAAACAGGGGGATGGGGTGCTGAGTCTCCATGCAGTTGAAAATCCATGTGTAACTTACAGTTGGCCCTCCATATCTATAGAACTGCATTCATGGATTTAACCAACCGCAGATCGTGTAATACTGTAATATTTACTATTGAAAAAAATTCCACATGTGAGTGGAATTCAGACCTGTACAGTTCAAGCCCATGTGCTTCAAGGGCCAACTGTACATGGAAATAGACACACCTCTTCTTCTATATGACCATGAATTTTGGATGTTGGTTCAATCTAGTCAAACGTTGAACTAGATTTTGGTTTTGTCATTTCTGTGATAACCGTTCTCCACTGGTTTCAGTTTCTTCTAGTTGGAGACTCTGTGCTGACCTTTTTTCAATGTTGCTGAGACAGTCTTAGGTTTTAGGCAACTCTGCAACTGTGCAACTGTGCCGCACCGGAGAGCTTTCTCCACAGTGTTGCCTACTGTTTTTTATCATTCAGTGTTTGCCATCTGGGGAGGAGGCAGGAAGTTTCTCTGTTGTCCTGGTCCAGCTCAGTCTTAGTTGTGCTCTGTGTGCCTGGGTTTTTGTGGTGGGGTTTTCTCACGATCCTGTCCCTCTTCCCCCTGACAGTCAGACGGGTCTTGTTCAGGAGTTTCCTGATTCTCCTCCCCACTCCTCCACCCACCAGCACTAGGACACTCCTAATGATGTTGATTGATCTAGGATCTGTGTCTAGGACCATTTCCTGCCTCTCCCTTATAAGCGGAGAAAATTTTTCTTTTACCCATCCACCAGCCACAGTGGCACTTCAGATGTGACTTGGAAGTATCAGGGTTTGCTGTTTCTACCTGTAGGACTTAGGCTCTTATTTCATAGGGGTAAAGCGTCCAGGAACTGCTTCATGCCTTTTCTACAGCAGCTCGCAATTCTTTTTAGTGATCGGGTACCAAAGAAGGAAACTCTTTCTGATATATTTTCCTGCCCACCATCTTTCTTGTGAGCACCGACTGGAAACCTATAAATGCTCCCAGGTATCTATACTGTCAGGGTAGCACACACTCAGACTTTTATCAATTTCTTAGATTTTTAGCTGAATTCTTCTTACATGCTTCTATGGTCCATATTCTGTCTTTCTTATACTATGCCAATGATGAGCCAATTCTCACCTTCTGTCTCTCCTTGGAGAGGCCTGTCTGGTTTTGGATTTCAGACCTCATGTTGCCCTGTAATCTTAGCTCTCCAATGGATACAAGAAGACATACGGATTTGTAACTCATTGTTAACAAATTTTTTCTCATTAAAACAGCATTTTCCTTTTTCTACATACTAAGAGAAGGCAGATGTTTTCAACATTATTAAAAGAGTTTTTTGGAGTGTAGAAATATAGGTTAAATTTTTTTGTATTCTTTTTGGTTTCGTTTATTTAATGAAGTTCCTCTATTATCTTCTAGCCTGCACGGTTGCTGATTAGAAGTCTGCTATCATTTTTATTTTTATTCCTTTGAAAATAATATGTCCCTTTATCTCTGAATGCTTTTGAGATATTTATCTTATCACTGATTTTTAGTGTTCATGTTTACACTGATTTGGGCTCATTGAGATTCCTGGATCTCTGGATGTGTAATTTTCATTAGAGATGCAGAGACTGTGGCCATTGTTTTCTAAAATACCTTCTCTGTTTTGCCCATTTCTTTCATTGTTATTCCAATTATAAATGTATTACTAGATTGTTTTGTATTGCCATGCAGCTCATTAATCTTATGTTTACTAAAATTTTTTCTTTCTCTTTATTTCATTTGGATAACTTCTCTTGCTATGTCATATGTTCACTAATCTTTTTTTTTCTGCAGTGTATACTATTAATCTCATTCAGTTACTTTTTATTTCGGATCATGTATTTTTTCATATCTAGAAGTTCAATTTGTTTTAACTACATTCCATTTCCTTTATCTTCACGTTAATATTTTCTTTACCTTCTTGAACATATATCATATATTCATAATAGCTAATTTAATACCTTGTCAGCTAATTCTACTATCTTCTCATCTCTGGGTCTATATCTGTTGATTGATTTTTCTCCTGGTTATGGATTGCATTCTGCTTTTTTGCATGTTTGGAAATGTTTGATTGGATGAAGACAGTATTAATTTCTACACTGTTAAATGCTGGATTTTGTAGTATTCAAATAGTGCTGAACTTTGTTGCTTGGTTGGATTTTTTCTTTTCTTTTCATTCACTCTTTTTTTTTTTTCCTTAGGGCTGCACCTGCAGCACATAGAAGTTCCCAGGCTAGGGGTCAAATCAGAGCTGCAGCTGCCAGCCTATACCACAGACACAGCAATGTAGGATCCAAGCCACATCTGCAACCTACACCACAGTTCATGGCAATGCTGGACCCTTAATGCACTGAGCAAGGCCAGCGATTAAACCTGCATCCTCATGGATACTGGCTGGGTTTGTTACCACTGTGCCACCATGGGAACTCCTGAACTTTGTTGCTTGGAATCAACTTGATCCTTTAGAAATTTGCTTTTAAGCTTTATCAAGCAGTCTAGGCTAATGTGGTACCATTACTGAGGCACTACCCCCATAAAGACTGTACTTAATACCAAACAACAACTTAGGAGGTTGTTTCACCTTGGCCAGTTGGAATATAAACTATTGCTCGCCTGTGTGAGCTTAAGCATTGGTTGGCCTATTCCCTCCTGAGAGTACTTCTCAGTCCCAGGCAATTCCTTCCATGTATAAACAGGTCAGTATTCAGCCTCAAGACTTATGGGGAACCCTCAAAAGATCTCTGTAGCAGCTGCCCTCCAGCAAAATGCTCCTGTCTCTTCAGCATTCTGCTTCACACATTCTAGCTACCTTCACTTCTCTGAACTCCAAGTTCTGTCTCTTCAACTGAGCAAGTCTTCCAGGCTGTCTCTCACTCTTTCCAGGCAGTTAGTTGGGGCAACTAAAGGGCTCACTCTATTAGTCTCCCTTCTCTTAGAGATCAATGTCCTGCACTGCCTGTTGTCCAAATGTCTAAAAATTGTTTTGTCAGTTTCTGATTGTTTAAAGTGGAAATGAATATACTCTTTTATTATGTCTAGAAGTGGAAGTAGCCAGCTTAAAGCTTTTAAGGTCTAGAGAACACTGTAAAATTTGTGGTTAAGTCCCTCTGACAGGCAAATAAAGTATTAATTGGAGTGAGATGAAGAACCAGATCAGGTTAAAATGCTAATACTCCAAGTAACAGACAGCAAGAGTATGAGTTCTTGGCAGTAGACCTTGGTAGGGGTCAGAAGTGATGGAGATAATAACTGTTTAGAGCAGTGGAATGTAATGACTGGTTGAGCCTGGGAAAAATCAAATGAGATGATGAATACAGAATCATTTTCAAACATTCACTTAAACATTTATTGAATAAGTGCTGTGTACCCAGCACTATGGTAGGTTAACAGACTACAAATATCAATAAGACGTAATACCTGCACTAAGAAGGTTAAGAGACTTATAAATATAACTGTAAAACAATATAAGAACTGCCATAATGAAAGTATAAACAAGGTACTATATTGATAGAGCAGAAAACAGCTGAAGGGAGTCAAGGAAACCCTTACAGAAGAAGTTAATGATTGAGACAGTTCTCAAAATGTATGTGGAAGTTTTTCAGGCAGATAAGGAAGGAAAGGACATTCCAGGAAAAGAATAATAAAAGCATAGTGATTTCCAGGAACCAAAGCAATTTCATGTGAACTGAAGTATAGAATATGTTGGATAATCAAAGTATATAAATATCAAAGTAGAATGTTATAAAGCAAGATATTATGGCATCTCTAAGGATTGATTCTGTAGATATACACACCGTGTGAAATGGGTAAATAACCTTTGGCGATGCTGTGGCACTCAAGGTAGCCTCCGTGTCATCATTTACACAAAGCAGAAGAAATCAACATCTGGGCCTACTTCCAATCCAGGATACAACAAATGCCGTTACTTTAAATGTCTGCATTCATGTACCAAAGTCATGTTCAGACAATCCATGAACTTTAAAAGAAATTGAAATAAATATTTGAAATGGCTTTAAGAAGTAAAGAAAAATTTCTATAGCATTCATTTTTTAAAGTTCCCTTTATGTGGGCAAACGCCATTGGCGATCATTGCTACGCATGGAAATCGTGTCTTTTCCTGGTTTGCCTCATATCCTGCAGAAACGTGGAGAGCACCGTCTTGATATTTTCAGTTCTAAGCATTCTGATGTTAACTTTGAGCTTGATCTACCTGTTTTCCATTTGGAATTCTCCTCTTCAAGTGTGCCTTTTGTTCTCCACTCAAGACCCTCTCTTTAATCCTCTCCAGAAAATAAACCTCCAGTCTGTTGCTGTGTCGGAGGTTAGCCACCTGCAGTGCAGAGTGGAGAAGGTGCTGAGGGTGCAACTGCTTCTCAAACAGACTCTCAGCCACGTCTGTTGTTGCCCAGCACTTGCCTCTCCCACTACAGGTGCCAGACTCCAATTCCCAGGCCTTGGAGGTGGGAGTGGAGACAAGATTCTGTGTCTTCTTAAATCAGACTGCCTCTTGGCCTGTTCCCACTACAGCCTCAGCTCTCCTGGGTCTGCTGAGTTAATTGCCATTCATCTTTCTTCTTCCAACTTTGTATATTCTGATGCTATTGCTTTATTCTTGTTCCCTTTGTCCTTGTGGGTTTATACCTTATTTTTTAAAATCCATTTACTATCCCTGTAGTGGTCTTAAGGAAAGAGCTGAAAAACCCATGTGTTCACTACTTCCTCTTTAACTGGAAGTCCTTTGGCTCATTCTTTTTTAATATCATATCTATGTTTTTAAAATAAGGCATATAATATATTTGCGTAATACATAGATCACTTGTAAACAAAAATATGCTATCACATTGCTCAATTTCAATGATTTCTTTCTTTTTTTTTTAAAGACAATGCTATGTGATGGTAAAGTTTGAAGACCACAGCTCTGCCTGGCCTCTAAATGTTGGAGGTCCCCAGGGCTCAGAGCTTGGCAGTTTTTTCTTTTTGTTTTCAGGCACCCCCAGGTCATCTCAGTGACTCCAGCATGTAACTTTTAGCCTAGATTTCTGCATTCAGCTCCAGAAATCCGTGTTCCCATTTGATATCCCCACCTGGATATCTAATAGGTACCTCTAATATAACATCCTGATCGAATATTTTGATTGCTATAACCCCATACCCTCCTCAGACTGCACCTTGCCCAGACCACCAGTTTTTCAGTCAGAAATTTGTATAAATAGCTATAGATTCCATAGCCTGAGAATACAACACTAAACCAAACTGAAAATAACGCTGCCACACAGCTTACATCCTCCACGTTGGAGGGGTGGAGGGTGGAGGAGGAGACAACAGAACATTTTCAAGTAAATATGTATCTTGTGTTTATATTTGTTTACATTTATCCAGGTTAAGTGCTATTGGAAAAAAACCAAGCTAAGTAAGCGGAAGGGATAGTCTTGTGCATGTGTGCGTTTTCTGTTATCTCTTCTTTCCAGCTTGCAAAATGTTGCCATTGGTGTCTCCTCTTTTGGTCTCTTCATCTTTGTGAGTTCACGGACTTGAAATGCAGTGCTTCATGGCGATTGAGTGGAGTGTGAAGACAGTGCTGAGGGAAATGCCTGTGCTCCATCCTCCATCTCTACTTAGAAGAAGAAGAGTGTAAAGGGAATGTCTTTATGAGAAAATGATATTCAAGCAGAAACCTGAAAGCAGTGAGGAAGTAAGCCATGTCGATATCTAAAAAAAGAGCATTCCAGATGGAGGGAGTTGCAAGTGAGAAAGGTCTTAACGTGGGAGTGTGTGTGCTTCATGTGTTCAGGGAACAGCAAGGAGCCAAGTGTTGCTGAAGTGGAGTCGAGAGGTGGGATGGAGAAGGAGGACTTGGAAAAGGAAGGTGGAGAGGTGGCAAGGAGCCAGCTCATTTATTGGAGACCCTGGGAAGGATTCGAGTTTTATTCAGAATGGAATGGCAATGCCTTGGACAGTCTTAAGCAGACATTACTAAATTACATTTTAAATAAGTCACTCTGGCTGCTATACAACATCCTGTGGGGAGATGAAGGCAGAAACGGAGACATCAGCTATGAATGTATAGGCAGGAGATGACGATGACTTGAGCTGGGATGGTGGCAATAGATGCAGTGAGAAGTGTGCTGGATATGCTTTGAAGTTAGAGCCAACAGAATCTTACTGATGGATTGGGCAACAAAAGAGTCAAGCATATTTCAAGGTTTTTGACTTGCGCAGATGGAATTAGAGTGTTATTGGAATGATGAAGGCTGTAGGTGGTACAGATATTTGGGGGTTGGGGGGGTAGGAGCTCAGTTGGACATGTTAAATTTGAGATAAGTATTGCACAACCAAAGGGCAATGTCAAATAGTTTCTAGATATATGCCTCTGGGGTTTAAGGAGCAGTCGGTGAACGATAGTAATTAAGGCTCATCAGTGTACCAATAGTGTTTAAAGCCACATGACTTGATTAGATTAACAGTAGAGTGTGTGTGGCTAGAAAAAGTGAGGAGCTCCAACAGCTGAGATTTCAGGGGTTCCAACACTGACCAGCTGTCAAGAGGAGGAAGACCCCTCTGAAGGGATGGAGGAAAGAATGGCCAGCGAGGAAGGAGAAGGAAGAGAGGATGGTCTGAGGACAATGAAGAGTGTTTCAAGAGAGGGACGGACTCTGTTAAGTCTGCTGAAAAGTTGCGCAATGTGAAGTCTGAGAAATGGTCATTAGGTCCACAGTGTGAAGGTCACTGAGGACCTAGGCAAGGATAATCTCAGTGGAATGGGGAGAGTGAAAGCTTAATTAGAGCGTTGCAGATGCTGACAGATGCCTTGGATAAGATAGGTGTTACTTACTGGAGCAGTGCTCACAGTTAGGTAAGAAGGAGGATCCAGAAATCCAGAGGAGATGGTGGGCTCAGCTGGAAGACCAGGCATTTCATCCATTGCCACTGGAGGAAAGGCGGAAGGGTCAGTTTTAAGTAGGCTGGCAGATGCAGCCCAAAGTGTGGGAGCTCACTTTTCGTTGAGATAGAAAGCAAGGTCATGGGAGTTCCCGTCGTGGCGCAGTGGTTAACGAATCCGACTAGGAACCATGAGGTTGCGGGTTCGATCCCTGGCCTTGCTCAGTAGGTTAATGATCCGGCGTTGCCGTGAGCTGTGGTGTAGTTTGCAGACGCGGCTCGGATCCTGCGTTGCTATGGCTGTGGCACAGGCCGGCAGGTATAGCTCTTGTTAGACCCCTAGCCTGGGAACCTCCACATGCCGCGGGTACAGCCATAAAATGACAAAAAAAAGGCAAAAAAAAAGAAAGGTCATGATCAGCTGAGAAAATGGAGAATGGAGAGGCGTTGGAGGTTAAAGGAGAGAGAAGAGCTATATAAAATAGTTATCTAGAAAAGCAAGACGGTGAATCACCCAGGAAATTACAGTAGGATTGCATGGCGGGACAAAGGCCCTCTTGAAGTTTAAGTTCCTAAAGCAAGAAATCAGTCGGCCTGCACGCGTGCTTTTTCTCCATCCAGATGAAGAGTTAACGAAGATTTGTATTTGACTAGGTTTGAGGTTTTGCCAGGCAAGTTAGACGGAGAGGTGCAAGAGAGCCAAAGGTGTGGCAATGCAGTGATTATACAGTAATGGGCTGTCCCGGCAAATGCACTTGTAATCGCTTAGTTGCTGTATTCTAAGCCACGGGAATCAATTTTGATTCTTCCCTTTATTCACTCCCCACAACCATTCCGTCAGCAAGTCCTACTGTTACTCCAATATATAGCTGGCATCTGTCACTTTTTCTCACTCCCTGTGGCCACCACCTTGGCTTAGCCATGCAGCTCCGTTTGGTATGAGGATCTTGGCTGTCCACCTGGTCTACCTGCCTCAGTTCTTACTGCCCAGCAGTGTGTCCTCTGACATCTTCCTCAGATCATGCAGTCCCTTATTTCAGTGGCTTCACACCAGGTTCTGTTTTAATCCACGTATGGCCACCAAGGTTCTTCTGCCTCGTTCTCCAACCTCCTCTACCTGCTTTCTCTGCCAGCCTCTCTACTCCGGGGACACCAGCCTCATCTCTGGTCCTCAAACGTGCACACTCTGTTAGTCTCAGACTGATGAAATTCTTTCTCCTTCTATCCGGACTGCTCTTCCTCTGGCTCTTTAATTGGTCACTTTTACTCACTCTTCGTCTCAAATTATAACTTTCCCAGAGAAGACTTCCCTAAGTTTAGGGTTGAAAGCACGTTTACCCAGGAGTTCCTGTTGTGACTTAGCGAGTTAAGGACCCCATATCGTCTCTGTGAGGATCTTGACCTTGCTCAGTGGGTTAAGGATCCAGCATTGCCACAAGCTGTGATGTAGGTCATAGATGTGGCTTGGATCTGGTCCATGCAGTTGCCATGGCTGTGGTGTAGGCTGGCAGCTGCAGCTCCAATTTGATCCCTAGCTTGGGATCTTCCATGTGCCCCAGGTGCAGCCATAAAAAGAAAAGAAAATAGGGGGGTGGGGAGTTGCACTGAGGATCTGGGATAGAAATGTTACAAAAATTTGTTTGTGATGATTGTTGTGCACCCATAAATGTAATAAAATTCATTAAGGAATTAAAAAAAAAAAAGAAAGCACTTTTACCTGTGATGTATCAATCACCCTGTTTGTTTTAAAGCCTTACACAATCTGAAGTCATGTTTATACATTTGTTTACCTGCACAGCCCAACTAGAATGAGGTCAGGGAACTCGTCTGTCTCTTTCATCCCCCTGCCTAGTCTTAGAGCAAGGGTTCTCAAACTTATTCATCTCAGAAACGTTACACTCTTAAAAAGCATTCAGGACCCTGAGGAGCTTTAGTGTATGTGAGGTATATCTATTATTATCTACTACATAGCAGAAACCAAAACTGCTAAATTTAGGAAATATTTATATATTCCTTTATTTAAAAACAACAATAACAAATTGATTACGTGTTAACACAATACTGTCATGAAAAATAATTCTATTTTCTAAAACAGAAAAAAACATAAGAATGGTATTATTCTTCATTTTTGCAAGTATCTTTAATGTCCAGTTTAATAAAAGACATCTAGATTCTGCATTCAGTCTGTTGTGATATGCTGTTTTGGTTGAAATATCTGTCTTTACCCTAACATGAGCTGGAAAGAGAGGAATATTTTGTAGGCTTCTTCTATGCTTGGGTACAGATTATCTTCAATTTACAATGGGATTATGAACCGATAAACCCATCATAAATTGAAAATATCATAAGTCAGAAATGCATTTACTACATCTAACTTAATGATCATCATGGTTTACCCTAGTTTGCCTTAAATGTGTGCAGAGCACTTACAGTAGTCTACATTTCAGCAAAATCATCTAATACAAAGCCTATTTTATTTATCTTTTATTCCCTTTTTCTTTTTTCTTTTTTTTTTTGTCTTTTGAGGGCTGCACCTTGTGTCATGTAGAGGTTCCCAGACCAGGGGTCTAATCGGAGCTGCAGCTGCCGGCCTACGCTACAGCCACGGCAATGCCAGATCCGAGCCGCGCCTGCAGCCTACACCACAGCTCACAACAACGCTGGATCCTTAACCCACTGAGCGAGGCCAGGGATTGAACCCACAACCTCATGGTTCCTAGTCGGATTCGTTTCTGCTGTGCCACGACGGGAACTCCTAAGGCCTATTTTATAATAAAGCTTGATTATCTCTTAGGAGTTCCCATTGTGGCTCAGTGGTTAATGAACTGTACTAGTATGGGATATGGGTTCCATCCCTGGCCTCACTCAGTAGGTTAAAGATCCTGCGTTGCAGTGAACTGTGGTGTAGGTTGCAGATGTGGCTTGCATTTGGTGTTGCTGCAGCTGTGGTGTAGGCTGGCAGCTGGAGCTCTGATTCAACCCCTAGCCTGGAAACTTCCCTATGCTGCAGGTATGGCCCTAAAAAGACAAGAAAAAAAAAAAAGCCTTGACAAGCTCATGTAATTTATTGAATAGTGTACTGAAAGCGAATCAGAATGGTTGTGTACTCTGGTGATCATGTGGCTGACTGCCACTGCCCAGCATCACTTGAGAGTATCATGGAGCATCTCCTGTGTTCAGAAAAAAATAAAAATAAAAATTCGAAGTACAGTTTCTGCTGAATGTGTATCACTTCACACCATTATAAAGTCAAGACATTGTAAGCTGAACCATTATAAGTCGGGGACCATCTGTATATCTTTAAAATAGTTCCTTAAAGGCTAGTTCGAATCTCAAATCACATCCATTAACTTTTCAACTGTGCATTAAAATTCATTGGTCTATTTTAAAGTTTGAATGGGTCATTTGCCTATGCATGATTTTATAACTTTATGCATTGGTCCTTTGGTAACTAGTGTATGCAGATTTTTCAAATGTTGACACATTTTTATTATGTAATATCAAAAAAAAATCACATTTCTAATCTCATCAGAAAAGTCAAAGTATTGGGAAGCCATCAAGCTCATGATGGTGGCTAAAAATTCTCTAAATTTAATTTTCATTTGGAACTTTTAGTTTTTTATTGGCATCATCTACTGCTTCTTTTGAAATGAAATACTCGGTTTCTCATTGATGAGAAAATGTTTACCACATAACCCAAGTCTGATAATCATGGTTTGTCAGGCAGTCATTTTACCAACTAATAATGATGTTCTATGAAAAAAACTATTTTTTTTTTTTTAGGGCTGTACCTACAACATATGGAGGTCCTCAGGCTAGGGGTCAAATTGGAGCTACAGCTACCAGCCTACACCATAGCCACAGCAGGGCGGGGATCCAAGCCATGCCTGGGACCTACACCACAGCTCATGGCAACGCCAGATCCTTAATCCACTGAGTGAGGCCAGAGATCGAACCTGTGTCCTCATCGATGCTAGTCAGATTCGTTTCCTCTAAGCCACGAAAGGGACTCCTAATTCAGCTTTTAAATAATAGCAAAAGTCCTTTCTCCAAAAGGATCATTGCACTTCAATATACATACTTTCCATTTTATCACAAAATATTTAAAAAACATATTCCAGGGTTAGATTTAATAACACTAAATATGTATTGCCTCAGCAAGGACATTCTTAATAAGTACATATGGGGGGGCAGAGTTTTCAGTATGAATGAATGTCATTGAAGAACACAGTGACAGCTGGTACAGTTCAGAGCTACTGCCTTGATTCATGCTAAGATTTCAGCAGTTATACCCAGTGTTGCTTTTGTACCATCCATGCAAATGTCAACAGAGGAGGAAAAAGCAAATAAATCTTAGAATTGTTATGAATATAATCTTATCTCACAGACCTCTTGAAAGGGACCTGGGAACATAGGGATCCACAGACTATACTAGGACTCATGATAGTTTGACACATGGAAGGAACTTTTAGTAAAAATTTTGGAACATGAATTGAGGGACTTCGTAATTCTACTACGAGTTCACTATTATTAGTTCAACAACTCTTTATTCTAAAAATTAATTAGGTCTAAGAATGCATCATTTTTGAGGCATTTTATAAGAGAAAAAAATAAGGACTCATTTAATCAAAAGTACATATCAATATCTGTCTTTACATGTGCAGTAGGCACTGCACAGATGAAGTTAAACAGACCTTGTCTTGAGGAGTTTGTAAGCACTATGGGCATAAAGGGCATAAATAGGGCCAGTGTTGAACACGTAGATTAAATTAGTTGATAATGCAAATTATGGAGAGATAACTACGTATTAGATGAGATATCACTGATGCCTTAGTCCTTTCAGAAGAAAATTTTAAACTCTACCAAGTATCTAAAGAAGATATGAACAAATGGAGGTCATACGCATATGGATAGAGTATCTTAGTGTAAAGGTGGCAACTATTCCTGAATTACTCTGCAAGTGTCAGTTGTAATGGACAAAAAGATGAATGGAGTAGATGTGAGATTAGATAAAAGATAATAGCTGTAGTTATAGTGTAAAGGGAACTCCTGGAATCAACACGATCAAAACCCCTAGAGAGATGGAAATATATATGAATAAATAACAAGGATATTATCTCAGTAAGTAGAGAGGAAAATCAACCATGAGATACTAGTTGACACCCGTCAGCTAGGGAAAAATTGCCCAGAACTATAATGCTAAGTGTTGATGGGTAAACAAGAACTCTTTCACACTTGGAGGCTGCCATTTTGGAGAATAATCTGCCAAAGTCATTGCACATATTCCAATTACGTATGTTTATCCAATCACACTCTTAAAGGAAAAAAAAAGAGAAGTCTTACAAGAAAAAAAAAGCAAGTAAGAGAATATATCTTTCACAGCCTTGTGGAAGCAGAGAATTGGAAACAACCTCGCTGTCCACCACTAGGGGAAGAGGGCGTGCTCCTGAGGTTGACACTTCAGTGACAGACACGGGAGCTCTTCAAAACATAATGCTTGCTGAAAAGGGAGGAAAGAGAATGAGACCTATTTATGTAAATTTAAAATGGGTACATGCAGGGAGTTCCCATTGTGGCGCAGTGGAAACGCGTTTGACTAGGAACCATGAGGTTTTGGGTTTGATCCCTGGCCTCGCTCAGTGGGTTAAGGATCCAGCGTTGCCGTGAGCTGTGGTGTAGGTTACAGATGCGGCTCAGATCTCGTGTTGCTATGACCATGGTGTAGGCTGGAGCTCTGATTCAGCCCCTAGCCTGGGAACCTCCATGTGCCGTGCATGCGGCCCTAAAAAAGCAAAAATAAATAAATAAAATAAAATAGATACATGCAAAATGATACTGCATATTTCCAAAGATACATTAAACCCATTAGCGCGGTTACCTTTTGGGGAGGGAGGATGGGAATGAGGAATTTACCAAAGATTTAGATTAACTCAACCTCTGCATCTATCCCACCCTCCTCTATAAAAGACAGGACAGTGGAGTTCTGTTATGGTGCAGTGGGTAAAGGACCTGGCGTTGCCGCAGCTGTGGCTCAGATTTGACCCCTGGTCTGGGAACTTCCATATGCTGCAGGTGCAACTGAAAAAGAAAAAAAAAGGACAGGGCAAGAAAAGAAAACTATATATCCTATAAGATGGTAAATTCACATAGTCTGATTTGGACGAGAATAGTTAGAGAAACTTGCTACCTACCAATTTTATCATTAATCAGGAAAATTAGCCAGATAACTGTAAAAATCTTAACAGCTGAAAGAAGATCGCAGTGAAAGCTTTTCTGTTTCCTTGATTGCAAGTACATCTGCTGCCTGACCATACTAAATTGATTTGAGTCTATTTTTTTTAAAGTCATCAACGAAGGAGACGCCACATCTTCTTTTAATAGCCTGTTTTTAATATTTAACAAACAATCCTATCAGAAACTTCTTTCTTATGTCTGCACTGTATTTTCGCAGTTACTTTATAGTCATTTCCTGGAAGAAGATGGATAAAAGTTGGTCTACGTTTTTCTTAGAGTAATGCCTTCTGTATTAGGAGACAATTATTGTCTCCAGACTCATTAATTCCAGCTCCTTCTACCTGTCCTCTCGGGTCTTATTTATTCACCGCTTTAATCATATTATTAAACTATTCTGAACTTCTCCACTTCACGGCATCCTTAAGGTGAGAAGACATAAGTGAATGCAATTCTAACTCCACGATGACCTGACGGTGCCTAATAGACATTCTTTCCAACTATTGCTACCCTGCGTCCTTAAAGATAAAAACTAGCGGCTGAGAAATCTCATCAACTTTTCTCTTTATGCCTTTTAATTATAACAGTCCCTCACGTGCCTTGGCTTTATTGTCTCAAAGCCCTGTCTTACTGGATCTTCCGACAACTCAATAATGACAGGAAAGAGGTGGTGGTTCTTGACGAATGTGAAGTGCAAAGAGGTTAAAGTAACTTGCCTGAGGTCCCTGAACTATGAGGTGCTGGAGGTAGGACTTCTGATCATAGTCACGTAGGAAGCAGACTTGATTTGCCAGCGTGTGAGGAGCTCGAATAGGAGGAGTATAAGGTCTGAGAAAGAATATTAATTTGTTGCCAGAGGACTTGGACTGAGACTCTAGCTCTGCCACTGGCAGCCATGTGACCAGACATGGATAATAACAGGGTTGGTGTCAACATTATGGTTAAGGTGTCATGAACGCTATAAACGTTGATTTTTATGTTGTCTTTGTTCTGATGATTGAATACATCTGACTTTAAGAATCTATTCCAGGAGTTCCTGTCGTGGCGCAGCGGTTAACAAATCCGGCTAGGAACCATGAGGTTGCGGGTTTGATCCCTGCCCTTGCTCAGTGGGTTAAGGATCCGGCGTTGCCATGAGCTGTGGTGTAGGTTGCAGACGTGGCTCAGATCCCGCGTTGCTGTGGCTGTGGCCAAGGCTGGGGGCTACAGCTCCTGTTAGACCCCTAGCCTGGGAACCTCCACATGCCGTGGGTGTGGCCATAAAATGACAAAAGGCAAAAAAAAAAAAGAATCTATTCCAAAGTAATTTTACTTTTCTTTTCTCTAAGAACTTATTCCAGGAGTGGGCTAGTGGCTACGGATATGATGTTTCTTTTCTCTAAGAACTTATTCCAGGAGTGGGCTAGTGGCTACAGGTTTCTGCTGTGATGTGGGCAGTTCCCTGGCCTGGGAACTTTTGCATGCCTCCCCCTCCCCCCAAAAAAGTTATTCCAAAATAATTTTCCTTTTCTTCTCCCCTCCACATTACCAGTTGAATTCTTCTTGAAAATATGTTTCTTTTTAATGTTATATAAGTTGTTTGGTTTTTCTTCCCATTCCACCTGGAGCAACATGTATTTCAGTCCCTTGCTCCTCTCGTATTTTAGATATTCGTTAATGAGATTGGGAAATTAGGAAACACATTTGCTCTGAAACTTTTGTCCTTCCTAATAGACTATGGACCAAAAAAAAAAAAAAAAATGAAAGCACCAGATATCTGTTCTCCCTTCTTTTGTGGGTTTTGAAGCAGTGAAATATGGAGCAAATGACCACAGGAATTGAGGGGAAAATAATTAACATCATTGTAGTTTTTCAAGTCTGGTGACTTTTTAAAGCTTTAAAAGTTGGTGTTAGAGAACAAAATTTCAGAATTTGTCAATGATGCACTCTTGCAATGCTTTGTTGAACATAATTATAGTATGTGAACCCTGGATTTTCCCACCTGGAGTACCCCAAAGACTTCACAAATTATAAGCAATGTGTAAACTTTATTTTTTGCCACATAGGGGATGTCTAGAAGTGTCTGATTAACGCTCATTAACACTCATCTTCTAGAAGATGCCCTTTTTTCATGCACATACTTAACATTGGTCCATGTTTCCAGGGTTTCCTGAGATGCAGTGATTCCTGACTTCCTTATGATTGGTTGTTCAGTGCTTCCTTGGATTCCATAAGCCAGTTTATTTTTCCTTTTGCCTTGATGTGGTACAACTGATATCACTCTCACCACCCAACCAGTACCTGCTACAACTAAGATTTACATGGTCAAGGTGATGTCTATCAGATGGGTGGCTGAGCTGAGCTGATCACGTGCAAATTGTAGAATGGAAGCAAGCACCTCATGAAAGTGACATTAAGCTGGCAACAGAGAAAAAAATCATCTGCCATGGGAAGGTGCAAAAACTTGACCTAGTGAGGATGAAAGAGTACACAGTCAGGGTGTCAGCAACACAGTCTTGAAAGAACCA
Source organism: Catagonus wagneri (assembly GCA_004024745.2). NCBI lineage: Eukaryota > Metazoa > Chordata > Mammalia > Artiodactyla > Tayassuidae > Catagonus > Catagonus wagneri. The sequence goes on from PVHT020000080.1 coordinate 18,947,589, forward strand.
CTAAGTGAACTGCCTGAAAACTCTCTGGAAGTTCTCTTGTGGTGCAGCAGGTTAAGGATCTGTATTGTCACTACCGTAGCTCTGGTCGCTGCTGAGACATGGGTTTGATCCCTCGCCCAGGAACTTGCATATGCCATGGGCATGGACAAAAAAACAAAACAAAATTCTGCATTTGTAGACACTGTGAGATATTTTATACAGTTGCCATTGGTTGTGTTGTAATTATTGCTCACTTTAGCTTTGCTTCAAGTCTTTAAGTATTTCAGTGTGCTGTCATCACTGTAATATTCAAAAGCGTGACAGGAACATAGAGGATTTGAGGCCTCAAACTGAAAAGAAAGAAGTTGAAACACTGTATTTTCTCAATTCTTTTCTTCACAATTCTAGTCTTCTCTCTTCACATTTAATGTGTCTAGAGTTGGAACATATTTTACAGTGATGTTTTCTTAAAAACCCACAGTCATCGGGAAGAAAAGAATGAAATTACGTTGCTATTGTCTGCGCATGTGCCAACCTGTGTTTAGAAGGAATCTGTTCAACTTGTTATTTACTGTTCAGTTTTAAGATAAATGAGGATCTTGTTTATCTGAAGTGAAAGCCTTTCACTAAAGCATTGAACATTCATCTGTCAAAAGCTCCCAGATGGCTTTTAAGAGAAGTAAATTTTAATTTACAAAAAAAAACTCTGTGATTTTACCCAAATATAAAGTGAAGGAAAAACATTGGTATTCCTCAATATGCCTATAAATTCTCCTGTCAAGCCTTAAGATGTTAAAGAGGTAAAGGTTTGAGTGTGAACTGTGAAATGTAGTGGGTCACCAGTACAGACTTCTTAGAAATCAAACATTAGAAGATTTACTCTAATTCTGATTAACTGCCGAAAGGGAAACATATATATATATATGTATGTATGTATGTATATACATATATGTGTAAATATATGTATAAAAGTGATGTTATTGGCAAGTTAAAATAAATTGTTTCGCTTAACATAGTTTTTCCCCCTTTAAAAGCTACTGTAAAATGGATGAGGTGGCAACTTAAAATTGAGGGATTTGTGTATTTTTTTCTATGCTTTTAACAGATTGCTAGTTGTGACTTGAGTGTCTGTTTTTCAAATGGTGGATCTAAAAAAAAATATGGTTAAAATAAATACACCCAGGTTCAACTGAATTGCTTAATAAATCATTTTATTTTCTTCATCCTTTAAAACTTCCAGGACATGATTTTTTTTTTACACACACTGAAGCTCGAAGGATTTGTAGGTTTCTTGCTAGAGTATGTTTTGAAATTACATTTTTTTTTTTAGAAAAAGTTTGAAAACTTTTCATGAGAGGTTAACCAGGAAGTTTACTGAAAACAACTGGTGACGATTAAATGCATATCATGGCCACTTTAGGAATTCTTTTTAAACTGTCATAGAGGTCGGAATGCATTGGGATTGAAGTAAGAAGAAATCTCCAACTTTAAAACATTTGAATGACCTGGTTCTAAAAAAATGGAAAACTGTATGCTTTGAGGCTAGCGATGACTGGGATGGAGGGATCATTGAAGAAGTCAAATAGTAAATATTGCTAGTTCTTTTATACCCTTGTTTTTCTTCCAGTATCAGTGGACTTGACTGAGAAAATTTAAGTGAATGTGTTGCATTGCACCAGTGTTGAAACTTTTTATTTCGGAACCTCTCACTTAATTGAATTCTATAGCCTATCAAGAATTTGTGGTCTAAGTCAAGTATACATAGCTTTGTTAGATCTTTCATATCCTTGTTTTATGAATAATTACATCATGACATGTTCATGTGAATATGCCCTTTTGTAAAGGAAATCTCATTATGTCAAGACATTTAATTTTTTTTTTAAGTAATTCAATACCTTTGTTTATCAGGATCCTAGTAAAAAGCAGTATGGATTTTTGTAGCTTGATACTCATAGATCAGAGTTAGTGCCTTTGATCTGTTTAAGTTTACACAGGGATGGATCTTAAAATAGTCTCCACATCATGGTAAGATATTGCAACTTGTCACTTTTGCCACCTGTGCCACCAACTGCCCTTCATTGTTCTAGGGAAGTCACATGTAAGCATGGCCAGATTTTATTATCCTTATTGCTGTTACTATAATCCACAAGTTAAGAGAACACAGTAAAAGCACTTCCTATAATCATATACTGCTTTTAAGATTACAGTTACTGGTAATAGATTTACCTTTTTTTTCTGAACTTCTGCTGTTTTATATTAATATCACATAAACAAATGATAATTTCCTTTCAGGGAGAAAAACACTTTACCCAACCCAGTGGGCACAATAGGCAAATTTAAATAATGATTTCAATGAATAACTTTAGAAACAGTATATATGAAAGACAGGTTTTCATTTACCAAAAAAGTGTTATTTTTTTTAAATCAATATTCACTCATTATTATAAAATTTAAAAATACACATGGATCTTACCACAAAAATAGAGAAAGTGAGAGACTTGGTAGAAAAGCTCAAAATATCTAGCTCTATTTGTTATATTGCATAATTGAAAAGTAAGATATATCCTCAAATATTAATAATTCAGTACAATGCTTCAGTGATAAAAGGAAACACCTCCCTCTTGGAATATATTTTCTTTCGGTAAATTAGTCACTCAACTGTTACAGGTGAACTGCTTTTTTGATATATACTGAATTCTTGAAGAAATCAAAATGAGAAACTTCCAAAGGGAAAACTGAATATAAGTTGACTATGAGATGTGGCATGAAAGACAAAAATACGGTGAGTTCCCATTGTGGCGCAGTGGAAACAAATCTCACTAGGAACCGTGAGATTGCAGGTTCGATCCTTGGCCTTGCTCAGTGGGTTAAGGATCTGGCATTGCTGTGAGCTGTAGTGAAGGTTGCAGACGTGGCTTGGATCTGTTGTTGCTATGGCTGTGGTGTAGGCCGGCAGCTACACCTCTGATTTGACGCCTAGCCTGGGAACCTCCATATGCCATGGTGTGCCCCCCCCCAAAAAAAAAGCAAAAAAATATATCTATATAAAATAAAAATATGAATGGGTGATGCAATATTTTTTTAAAGTATAACTTCATTGTTACTATTCTTTGCACCAGAGAAACCTTCCTAGGTATCAAAAATGAAACTAAATGGAGCTTAGATCAAAACATGGTACTAAATAAACTTTATTCAAAAATAAGGAACTTTCTCATGAATGTACGCTGTTTTGGAGGTTCTAGTTTGTTAGAAATGACTTAGAAATAATAACACTTCCCCCTGTAAAAGTCAAGATAACGTGAATGATCCTGGATTGATCAAAATGGCTAGTCTACATTCTGAGACCTAGTGCTGCTTTACAAAAAAGGTAAGTAGCAAAGAAATGGTTTACTGTGAGAAAGAATGTTATGCTTTTTAAAAGTCTTTGAAGTCTTGCTAGTTAGTGCAATCAAGCTTATCCATCTGGATTCATGGTTTAGCATAGTATTTATTGGTAAACTAACCTCATCACTTTCACTTGAAAAGTTGATCATGCAGATGGGCAATGTTTTCATTTTTCTTTCTTTTTTAATGTGAGTTTCCTAGAAACATATATATTTCTCTTTATATAGGTCTTTTTAGGGCCACGCCCATGGCTTTTAGAAATTCCCAGGCTAGGTGTCTAACGGGAGCTGCAGCTGCTGGCCTACACCACAGCCACAGCAACGCAGGTTCCAAGCTCTGTCTGTGACCTACACCACAGCTCATGGCAACACTGGATCCTTAACCCACTGAGCGAGGCCAGGGATGGAACCCACATCCTCCTGGATACTAGTTGGATTCCTTTCTGCTGCGCCACAACGGCAACTCCCTGTAGTACTTTTAAAATGGGTCTGATATTCTGTTGTTCCACTTTGATATTGTAAAACTCTGTGTGTCAAATATAAATTATGAACGATCATGGACAGCACATATGAACAAATATCTGCATACAATTTCAAGGTGTTCACAGACGCCAAAGCTCTGCGTACCTTATTCCAGGTTAAGAAAATATTTTGCACTGTCACATATGCTATGAACTTGCTGTGAGCACAGCCTTTCCTCTGACAGTGAAGTCTCTGTAACTTCCAGTATGTGATACTCTCACCTGCCAGTAGGCACAATGCTTGCTGGAAGACAGAACAGGAAAGAAGAAGAGATTAGTCTGCCAGCAGTAAAGTACAGAAGGGTGCACACCAGCACACAAAAGGAATGAACAAGCCTTAAATATTAGACAGTCTGTCACCACTGACAGACCTGAAGAAGTCATACCTCAAATTTGTCTAATGCTCAAAGTTTAGCTCTTGCTTTTATGGTAGATTTGATAGACAAATATATGCTTTACATAAGTAATTGTAGAATAATTTATATTTTTCTTCTTTTAAATGGTTAAAAAATATATCTTTATGACATTCCAACTAACTAACCCTAGTGGCAAAAAAAAAAAAAATGGACACAAAAGAGAATATGGCCGGTTTCCAAGCTTTTCTGCAAAGAATAGTGCAGTGATGAAGAAGAATTAGGCACAGCAGTTAAATCTCTTGCTTAGATTTTTTTTCACAATTAGAGAATGCATTCATCATATAAAGACTTACTGTCAAATTGATCCCAATAGCTTACACTGAAGACCTTTTATGAAGCTGATGGGTGAAAATTATATGAGTCAAGCACCAAGATGAATACAAAAGTGAAAAGCTTTTTCCCTCTTGGTGAAAAGTCACATTTTTTCACAATGTCAAAGTTTTAAAATATTACTTAAAAAATAAGCAAAAAGTAAAAAAGATAAGTTAGTCAAATTTGGATGAGATAAATATTTTAAAAGTTGAAGAATGGACATCTGCTTTCAGCCAAGAAGAAATAGTGGGGACTAGATTTACTTCCCTGCCCGAAACAAATTAAAGACTGAATAAAATATATGAATCACTGATTTTTAAGAAATTGGACTTCTGGACATGAGTGATAGCAATTCTAAGAACAGAAAACAAATATCCGAGCACCAAGATTGTCACTGTTTGTTGCTTAGAAACAGTTTCTAGATTGTTGCACAGATTGGAAGAATTCAGGTGGAGACTGAGCAGTCTCTCTGAGCTCAGGAAGCACAGTTGGAGGCCAGGGAGGCCAAGGCTGCCAGAGTTTGCAGCGCACAGAGAGAGAGAACTGTATAAACAGAGATATCCTACACAAACTAACAAAGCTCACTCAAGAAGAAATAGGTCATTTTCATGGTTATCTATTAAAGAGATTGAATTTTTACAGAGAAAACTCCAAGTCCAGATGACTGTATTGGTGAATTCTCCCCAAATGTTTAAAAAAGATAGCAATCTTACAAAAGCACTGTGAGAAAATTGAAAAGGAAAAAAATATTTCCCAACTCATTCTGTGAGACCAGCTTTACTCAGATATGAAAACCAGACCAAGTTTTACAGGAAGAAAACTACAGGCTGATATTTTTTGTAAACATAGATGCAAAAATTCTTAACGAAATTTTGGTAATTTGAATCAAAATCTGGGTTCCAAGTGGGTTGTTTACTTCAGGAATGCAAGGTTGGTTTAACATTTGAAAAATTATCAGTGTAATTCATCATATTAACAGACTGAAAAAGAAAAACCACATAATCATCGCAGCTAGTGCAGGAAAACATTGAACAAAATCCATATCCATTCCTGATTTAAAAAAAAAAATCCCCACAAACTAGGAAAAAAGGAAACTCCTCAGTCAGATAAAGGGCATTTATGAAAAGCCATAGCTAACATCAGACTTACTGGTGAAAGATTAAATGTTTGTCCCCTAATGTCAGCAACAAGGTAAGTATGTCTGCTGTCACCATCTCTATTCAACATTTCATTGGAAGCTAGGGCAAGGAAAAGAAATAAAAGGTATGAATATTAGAAAGAAAGTAAAACTGCCTTTATTCATAAGCAACGTGATTTTTCTACCAGGGAAATTTTGTGGCCACATAAATCCTTTTAGAACTACTTAGAGATGGAATTTCCCATGTAGCTCAGTGGTAACAGACCCAACTAGTACCCATGAGGATGTGGGCTCCAACCCTGGCCTTACTCAGTGGGTTAAGAATCTGGCATTGCTGAGATTGGATTAAGATGGCAGAATAGAAGGACTGGAGCTAAACTTCTCTCCCGAAAAACAGCAAAACTACAAACAAATGCCGAGCAGCCTTCAACCGAATGGACTGTAAACTTCCAAAAATATACTCTGCTCCAGAAGACACAGCAGAGACCACATCAAGAGGTAGGAGGGGCGATTACGCGATAGAAGCAACCCCATACCTCCCAGGTGGGAAGCCCCACAGACTGGAAAGTAACTGCATCACAGAGACTCAGCTACAGGACTGAGAGTTCTGAGCCTCACGTCAAAACCCCACGCCTGGGGATCGGGCACAGGGAGAAAGAGCCCGTGGAGCATCTGGCATTGAAGGCCGGAGGGGCTTGTGTGCAGGAGCTCCACAGGA
>PVHT020000080.1:18955055-19022048 GCA_004024745.2 Catagonus wagneri
GGAATATTACTCAGCCATTAAAAGGAACAGAATAACATTTATAGCAACATGGATGAACCTAGAAATTATCATTCGAAGTGGAACCAGTCAGACAATTAGACAGCAACACCCAATGCTACCGCTTACATGTGGAAACTAAAGAGACACAATGAACTTCTTTGAAGAACAGACAATGACTCACAGATTTTGGAAAACCTTGATTTTTCAAATAAGACAATCTGGGGGGTGGGGGGATGCACTGTGGGCTTGGGACACAAAATCTATCCTATTGACTTATGATCTTTGTACACCTATAACTGAAATAAAATTCATTGTTAATATGAAAACAAAAAAAAGAATCTGGCATTGCTGTGAGCTGTGGTGTGGGTCACAAACACAGCTCAGATCCTACGTTGTTGTGGCTGTGGCATAGGCCATCAGCTACACCTTCAATTTGATCTCTAGCAAGTGAACTTCCATGTGCCACAGGTGCGGAACTAAAAAAAAAAAAGGAACTACTAGAGCTTGGTGAGTTTGAAGCATACAAGACCATTATACAAAATGCAATTGTTTTTGTGTATACTGGCAATGAAAAAAATTTAAATTGAAAGACAATTTTGACAAAGAAGAAAAGGCAATTCAGTGGAGAAAGGATTATCTATTCAACAAGTGATGCTAGAAAATTTGGATCAACATCTCACATCCCATATAAAAATTAACTTAAAATGGGTAATAGTAATTAATAAAAACCTACAACTATAAAACTTCTAGAAGAAACACACTAGAAAATCTTGAGTTAGGTAAGGATTTTGTAGATAAGATTGCAAAAACATGGTTCATGAAAGAAAGAATGATAAATTGGGCTTTATCAGAATTAAAAATTGTTCTTCAAAAGATGCTGTTAAAAGAATAAAGCAACAAGCCACAGACTGTGAGAAAATATTTGCAAGTAACCATAACATATATATGATGAAAAATTTCTATCTTGGTATTTTTAAAACAGTCCTCAGTTTTCATTTACAGAAAATAATGCAATTTTTTAAGTGGTTAAAAGATTTCAATAGACCCTTCACCAAAAAAGATATAGGGATAGAAAATAAGTACATGAAATGATGCTCAACAGCATTAATTTTAGGGAAGGGCAAATTAAACCTACCAGATACCATTCCATGCCTATTCAAAAGGCTAAAATTAAAAATAATGACCAGGAATTCCTGTCATGGCACAGCAGAAATGAATCCAAGTAGGAACCATGAAGTTGCAGATTCAATCCCTGGCCTAGCTCAGTGGATTAAGCATCCGGTGTTGCCATGAGCTGTGGCATAGGTTGCAGATGCAGCTGGGAGCCTGCGTTGCTGTGGCTGTGGTGTATGTAGGCCGGCAGCTACAGCTCTGATTAGACCCCTAGCCTTGGAACCTCCATATGGCATGCGTGCGGTCCTAAAAGGCAAAAATACATACATACATACATACATACATACATACATACATACATACATAAAAATAATGACCATACCAAGTTTTCGTGAGGATGTAGAGCAACTGAAATACACTGCTTGAGGGAATGTAAAATGGCACAACTACTTTTGAAAACAGTTTGAATGTTTCCTACCAAGTTATACATGTATCTCTCATATTAGCCATTTCGCTCCTAGGTATTTATTCTAGAGAAAAGCAAACGTATGTCTTTATAACAGCTTATATACAAATGTTTATGGAAGCTTTCTATTGTAATGCTCTAATCTATAAACAACCCAAATGCCCATCAACTGATAAACAGATACACAAATTGTGAAATATACATACAATGGATTTCAGCAACAAAAATAAATGAACTATTGATAAATGCAATGACATGGCTCAATCTCAAAATAGTTATGTTGAATATAAGTAACAAGACAAGACTGGGTACATACTGTATGATTCCACTCATGGGTTATTCTAGAAAATTCAGACTAATCTACAATGATGGGAAGCAACTTGTTAGCTACCTGAGGACATGTAGGGTGTGGAAGGGAAAGAGAGAGGGAGAGTACAAAGGGATATGAGTCTTTTTGGAGTGGCATGTATGTATGTGCAACAATAAATTATATTTTAAATATTGTATTTTAACTATGTGCAGTTTGTTTCAAATTGTACCTTAATAAAATGTTTTTAAAAACTTAGACTGAAAATTGAACTCAAGGTCATTGCTGAATCATAGAAACCTAGAGAACAGGTCAGTTTATGAAAGTATATAAGATTATCCATCAAATTGTTATAATGAAATCTATGAGAATAAAAAATTTTGATTTTTGGATATATGAAGTATATCCAGTAGAGTTATCAAGAATATTTGGAGTGAAAGTGAGGAAGCTTCCAAACTGACAGAATACCAATTAGACTGTATATCTATAGTCTAATTGGCATATATTATATACACTATATTTATTGTATTTATAGATAGCACACTAAATATATTTATATATATCACACTATATTTGTTGATATAAAATATATCACACTATATTTGTTGATACAAAATATATGCATAAATATACACATCCATATTGACACACACACACATTTTAGATTTAGTCATTGCTATTGGAATGCTTCATTTTATAAGCACAAGAGTCCACTTTTAGAAACTCTTTGTTACGCTGGTGTGGAGAGAAAAAAGGAATCATTTGCTACATCTTATCACATTACTAATGGCCTAGTTACAGCAGTTCCTCTTATCCAGTACATCAAGTCTGACTATAATTTAAAAATTGCAAAGCATACTAAAATGCAAAAAAAAAAAAAACCCACAATTTGAAGAAACAGAGCAAGCATCAGACAAAACAGGGCAGAGATATTGGAATTATCAGACCAGGATTTCAAACAAATGTGATTAATATGCTAAAGGTTGTAATGGAAAAAGTAGACGGAAAGCAAAAACAGATGTTCAGGAGTTCCCATTGTGGATCAGCGGAAGGGAGTCCAACTAATATCCATGAGGATGCAGGTTCAAGCCCTAGCCTCACTCAGTGGGTCAGGGATCCGGTGTTGCCATGGCTGTGGTGTAGGCAGTTAGATGCAGCTCCAGTTTGACCCCAAGCCTGGGAACTTCCATCTGCCAGAGGTGTGGCCCTATAAAGCAAAAAAAAAAAAAAAAAAAAAAAAAAAAAAAAAAAAGAGAGAGAGAGAGAGAGAAAGAAAAATGGCAGGGTAGGCAGAGGTAGAAATTTAGTTCTAAGAAAGACCCAAAAAGAAATGGCAAGAGATTTTAAAATCCACTGTAGCAGAAATAAAGAATGGCTTTGATGGGCTAACTAGTAGACTGGATATGGCTGAGGAAAGAATCTCTGAGCCTGAGGATATATCCATAGAAGTCTCCAAAACTGAAAAGCAAAGAGAATAAAGACTGAGGAAAACATACTAGAACATTTAAGGACTGTGGGACAACCCAAAAAGTGTGATATATGTGTAATGAGAATACCAGAAGAAGGAGAGAATGGAGCAGAATAAATATTTGAGGTAGTAATAAATATTTGAAATAGTAATTTTCCCAAATTAATGTCAGACACCAAACCACAGATTCAAGAATCTGACAGAACACCAAGTAGGATAAAAACAAACAAACAAAACCTCCTATAGTTAGGTATATCATTTTGAATGTACACAAAATTAAAGAAAAGGTGCTGCAAGAAGCCAGAGGGAAAAAATATCTTATCTATAGAAGAAAAAGGAATATAGCTACATAACCAAGCAAGTGAAATATTTGAAGTATTAAGATGAGAAACAATTCATCAACCTAGAATTCTGTACCCTGTGAAATTATCCTTCAGAAGTGAAGGAGAAATAAAGACAAACTGATATTGAGGGTATTTGTTGCCAGTAGATCTGCTTTTTTATGCTAATAAATAAGTGGAACGACAGTAACAGTACAAAGGACAAGAGGGAAGAATTAGGGTTATTTTGTTATTATAAGGTATTCACTCTACCCATGAAGTGGTATAGTGTTATTTGAGAGGGACTTGGATTAATTGAATTTGTGTATTGCAAACTCTAGGGCAACCACTAAAAAAAGTAAAAAAAAAAAAAAAGATGTTTGATATGCATAAAGAAAGTGGAGAAATAGAATCATATAAAATGCTCAGTTAGAACCATAAAATGCAGAAAAAGAGTAGAAGATGAAAATTAGGAACAAAGAACAAGGGCAACAAATAGAAGACAGCAACAAATATGGTAGATATTCACCTGATTATGTTAATAATCACTTTGAATGTCAGTAGTTTAAATGTACCAGTTAAAACATCAAGATAGAGCAGGTCAAGAAATGAGACACAACTATATATTGTACACAAGAAATCCACTTTCAATATAAAAACACATATAAATTAAAAATAAATGGAGAAAATATATATCATGCTAACACTAATTAAAAGAAAACAGGACAGAATTCCCATTGTAGCACAGCGGGTTATGACCCAACTAGTATCCATGAGAATGTGGGTTTGATCCCTGGCCTCACTCAGTAGGTTAAGGGTCCAGAGTTGCTGTGAGCTGTGGTATAGGTTGCAGATGTAGCTTGGCTCCCATGTTGCTGTGACTGTGGTGTAGGCTGGCAGCTATAGCTCCAATTCAACCTCTAGCCATATGCTGCGGATGTGGCCCCAAAAAAGCAAAAAAAAAAAAAAAGAAGAAAGGAAAACAGGATGGAGTTCTCTGGTGGCCTAGCAGTTAAGGATCTGGTATTGTCACTGCTGTGGCGCAGATTTAATCCCTGGCCTGGGAGCTTCCGCATGCTGTTGGTGCAGTCAAAAAAGAAAAGAAAACAAGGGTAGCTGCATTAATTTCAGACAGAGCAGACTTCAAAGCATGGAAAGTTATCAGAGGTAAAGATGGGCATTACATAGTGATAAATGAGTCAATTCCCCAAAAACCATAACGATCCTTAATGTGAATTTGCCTAACAGCATAATGAAATGACACAAGGCAAATTGACAGAACTTCAAGGAAATAGATAAATCCACTATCATAGCTGGAGATTTCAATACCCCTCTATCAGAAATGGATGAATTACCAGGCAGAAAATCAGAAGGATATAGTTAAACTCAACAACACCAACAATCAACTGGGTATAATTGACATCTGTAGACTACTTCATCCATCAAAAACAGGGCACACACTCTTCTCAAGTGCACATAGAACATTCACCAAAATAGTTCACATTTTGAGCCATAAAACATACCTTAATTTAAAACAATTAGAAAGCAAGCAATGTCTGTTTTCAGACCACACTGGAATTAAACCAGAAATCAATAAACTAAATATAACTGGAAATTCCCAACAAATGTGCGATTAGGCAACACATTACTAAATAACGTGAGTCAAAGAGGAAATCTCAAGATAAATTTAAAAATTTTTTGAACTAAATGAAAATGAAAACACATAAACTAAAACTTGTGAGATAGAGTGAAAATAGTGCTTAGAGGGAAATTTATAAAATTGAATACATGTATAGAAAATAAAAATGAGCAAAAACATTTTCCACCTTAGGAAGCGAGACAAAGAAGAAGAAAATAAACCCAAAGTAAGCAGAAGAAAAGAACTAGTAAGAATTAGAGCAGAAATCAAAGAAACTGAAAATTGGAGTTCAGTAGAGAAAAATCAACAAAATCAAAAGCTGGTTCTTTGAAAAATGACAGTAAAATCGATAAGCTTTTAATCAGACTAACAGAAAAAATGATAGGATATAAATTACTAATATAAGAAATTGAAGAGGGGACATCATTATAGATCCTATAGACATTAAAAGGCTAAATAGAGGAATACTATGAGAAACTCTATGCCCAAACCTGATGAAGAGTTGACAAACTGTATGAAATGGACCAAATCCTTGAAAGACAGTTTACCAAAATTCATACAAGAAGAAATAAACCATCTGAATAGGCCTAAACCTAGCGAAGAAATTGAATCCATAATTAGTAACATTCCAAAGCAGAAAAGGACAGCCCTAGGCAGCACCACTAGTGAACTCTAACAAACATTTAAGGAAGAAATTATACCAATGCTCTACAATCTCTTTCTCAGAATAGAAAAAGAGAGAAGACTTCCTAGCTTAAAATATGAGGCCAGCATTACCCTAATACCAAAACCAAAGATGTAAGCAAGAAAAGTATCTTTAATGAACATAGGTGGAAAGATCTTCAAAAAAATATTGATTCCGATATACCAAGAATGAACAAGTGGAATCTGAGATTTAAAACACAATAGCATTTCTTTTTGTTTTTTATGGCTGCACCTATGGAAGTTCACGGGCCAGGGACTGAATCTGAGCTGCTGCTGTTACCTGTGCTGTAGCTGCATCTATGCCAGATCCTTTAACCCACTTCATTGGGCTGGGAATCAAACCCGCATCTCTGCAGTGATCTGAGCCGCTGCAGTTGAGTTCTTAAGCCACTGCAGAATAGCAGGAACTCCACGATACCATTTCTATGACACCCAAAGCCCACAAAACATGTAGGTACAAATTAACAAAATATGTACATGATCTATATGAGGAAAACTGCAAAACCCTAATGAAAAAGAAAATCAAAGAACTAAGGAAACCGAGAGAGAGTCCATGTTTATGGATAGGAAGACTCAAGTATTGTCAAGCAGTAAGTTCTTCCTAATTTGATCTATAGATTCAATGCAATCCCAGCTGAAATTTGCAGACATTGACAAACTGATTCTAAAGTTTATACGAAGGGGCAGAAGACCCGTTATAGCCAATGCAATGATGAAGACAAGAACAAAGTTGAAAAAGTGACCCTACCTACCTTCAGTACTTATCATAATGATACAGTAATGGTATTGACAGATTGACAAGAGACAAGTAGATCAAAGGAACAGAATGGAGAGTGCAGAACCAGCCCCCCAACTCCCATAAACATAGTCAACTAATCTTTGACAAAGGAAAAAAGCAATACAGTGGAGCAAAATAGTTTTTTCGACAAATATTACTGGAACAAGTGAACATTTACATGCAACAAATTGAATCTAGACACAGACCTTACATCCTTTACAAAATTAACCCAAGATGGATCAAGGACCTAAATGTAAATTATAAAAGTATAAAACTCTTAGACAATAACAAAGGAATTCTGGATAACTCTGAGTATGGTGCTGACCTTTTAGATACAATGCTAAAGTCACAGGTCATGAAATAACTGATAAGCTGGACTTTACAGTTACAACAGGTATGAGCTGTGAAAGACAGTGTTAAGAGAATGAAAAGACAAGCCACAGGCTGGGAGAAAATATTTGCAAAACACATATCTGATAAAGGATTGTCACCCAAAATATACAAAGATGAGGCTTGGATCCCGCGTTGCTGCTGCTGTGGGGTAGGCTGGCAGTTGTAGCTCCAATTCGACCACTAGCCTGGGAACCACCATATGCCGCAGACAAAAAGCAAAACCAAACCAAACCATGTTAATGGCACATGAGTCAGGGCTCTGGAAGCAACCTTTCTGGGTGCAATTCCTGACTTTACTAATAATTAGCTACAAGACTCAGGACTAGTTTATTCTCCATTCTCTGCCTCCATTCTCACCTCTTGAAAGTGGTAAGATATAACAGCATTTTCTTTGTGAGGACTACATGAGATAGTATTTGTTACTACTTAACAAATTGTACCTAATATCTGTTAGCTTTTGTTAGAAACAGTATTATCACGTCATTCAATAATAGTAGCTCAGTATTGCCTACTGTGAGCTAGCTCACAGTAGCCCAGTGAGTTCTGTGAAATCACTTCTGATATTATTTGTGATAAAATGATAAGTGAGATGAAATAATTTGCCCCAGGACACCCCGTAATAACCAGAATCAGGACTTGATTCTTAATACATCTATGATATTAACTACTCAGATTTCTCCTTAGTTCTCTCCAAGCCAGTTTTCTTATGGGAATTGTTTAAGGAGTCTGATATAGGAACTTGTCAAAAGTTCCAGGGTGGTTGCAGAGAGAATGGGTTACGCTTAAAGCAGGTAGCGTTAACGCATTGAAAGTTTAAATATAAATTTCCTCTCTAAATCTCCTTAGTCATGTTTATTTATCCCCTCAGACAACTCTAGTGAAACCAACAAACATCATTTCTAGTGCAGAAATCATGTTGACTCCTACACGCGAAATTATTCTCATTTGGCCGTGCAGCTCTCTTAGCCTTTGACCAGTAATGTCGGAAAGACTGTGAGGCTGACTGCAATTTGAAAAGAAGGGTATGGGTTTGGACAAATGATTTAACCTCTTTGAAGAGGGATTTGAATGAGACCAATTCTAGGGTTCTTCCAGCTCTAAAATTCTGCAGTCCTACACGTGATGTTGCCATGATTATGGGTGTAGTAACACAGACCCTCTTTTCCATTTGCTATAGGGGCCCCGCTGAGGCACTTCTTTTGTTTATTTGATATCTTATTGACATATATGTTTGCTTTCCCACTCATTCTTTAGGGCACAAGGTATAAGATGGATACGTAAGAAAAGGGTATTCAAAAGGATAAAGTTAAGTGGCAAGGGGGGAGAAAGGGAATTTTGTGTCATTCATTTTAGTTTAGGCTTTTGTTTTTCGGTCGCTATTTTGGTATTCTGTGACCTTCTCTTAGTGACCATTTCATCCCTTCATTTTATATTCAAATAATACTGCAATTAAGGCTCTGAAAGGGCAGACTGATATCCAAATGTCACCTGAGGAGTTCCCGTCGTGGTTTAGCAGAAATGATGAGCAGAAATCTGACTAGCATTCATGAGGATGCAGGTTCAATCCCTGGCATTGCTCAGTGGGTTAAGGATCCAGCGTTGCCGTGAGCTGTGGCATAGGTCGCAGATGCGGCTCCGATCTGGCATTGCCGTGACTATGGCGTAGGCCAGCAGCTGTAGCTCTGATTTGACCCCTGGCTTGGGAACCTCCATATGCTGCAGGTGTGGCCCTAAGAAGAAAAAAAAAAAATCACATGATATTCTGATGCTTCTTTAAGTACAACACATACTTTGCTTCCTTTCAGTGGGAAAACTATGCATGGTTCCATGGGATTCTGTAGTCCTGTGAAATTATGGCCAACTGGGGTCACTGTTTCAAAGCATCCCAGTATATCTCCAGAAATGACCCTAGTTTATTTACCTGATAAACATATTCCAAGAAAAAAAAGATACTGAATTTATTAAGTGCCAGTTGTATGTTCTGATTGTTGCAATGTACTGGGGATACAGAAATCCAAAAATTCAGATAACTGTCCTCAAAAAACCCTTAGTTTTAGTTAGTGAGTCAGAACAACACAAACTTAGGACATACCTGAAAGCTGTGCCAAGTAGAGATGTACAGAAGAGCTTCTGGAAGCATAGAGGAGGATCACTTAGCTGTCCCTTGGGAAGAGAGCTATACTAGATTTCTCAAAGAAGCGATGCTTAGGTGATGTTTTGAAAATTGCATAAGAACTGGTCTGGGTTGGAGTTCCTGTCCTGGCTCTGCAGAAACGAATCTGACTAGCATCCATGAGGACACAGGTTCGATCCCTGGACTCACTCAGTGTTTAAGGACCCCGTGTTGCCATGAGCTGTGGTGTAGGCCAGTGGCTACAGCCGCGACTTGACCCCTAACCTGGGAACCTCCATTATACCATGGGTACAGACCTAAAAATATTTAAAAAAAAAAGAGAGAGAATTGGTTCAGGTTTGAGATGAAGATTCCAGAAAGGACCAGCCTGTGCAAAAAATGGAAGAATGACATATTTGGAAAACTGTTTTCATATAGGAGTTTAGAATGCTTCTGGTCCAGTGGGTAAAGGTGAGTGTGAGCAAGAAGGATAAGGGGTCCAGATTCAGCGGGATCTCACATGTCCTAAGGATTGTCCAGGAATTCATGAAGCATTGCTGTGGGGTTTAAACAGTTGAGTGGTATGATCTGATTTCTTAACAGTTTACATTTCTGATCATAAGAGAATCTCTTAAAAAGTGTGCCAAATGACCATATCCAGCCCATCAACTTCCAGGGTTTAATACATGGTCTAGAGTATGGGTGGCTACTCTACAAATGCATGTGGTAGTAGAGAAATGAATGAATCAGTCAGTGAGATAATTAAGATAGTTAAATTTACTTCTGGACTACATACCAAATTATTCATAGTGCTAATGATGTGGTTTATTTTAAAGCAAGAAAGGGAGTGGCTGGAGCATAGATTGCATAGGGTTGACCACAGGTGGATAATTATGAATGCTGGGAATTTGGTACCTGAGGGATCATATTGCTATTTTTCTTCACTTTTTTTGAAGTTTGATATTTTTTCCACAATAAAGAGGTTTGAAAATTATTCAAATTGAAACTTGATTTCTAGACTCCAAATTTTAAGGTGTGGAAGCATAAGTATCTTAGTTAATAACTAATTATGTAAAGATGTAAATAATGTAGGTCCTAAAAAAAAAACTAAAAGGAAAAGACAAACACTGAACCCTATAGAAATTTTTGGAGTTAAAGCAATTCTTGACTTTAGGTTTGTAATTTTTCATTCCAACTTTGGCTAGCGATCTTGATTCAAACCTCTTCATAGTTTATAGTGTAGAACTGAAACTAACCTGCTAGAAAATAATTGTTAATTTTTTTAAAAATATGGAAACCAGGAGTTTCCTGGTTGTTCAGTGGGTTAAGGATCTGGTATTGGCACTGCTATGGCTCTGGTTACTGCTGTGGTGCAGGTTTGATCCCTGGTCCAGGAACTTCTACATGCTGTTGGAGTAGCCAAAAAATATGGAAATCAGGTGCTCCTTTCAAAAAGTTTTTCCAGAAAATGTTTTCACATTAATCCATAACATGCTCAATTGATTATTTCACAAAGTTTTATGTTGTTATTTTGTAGTCACTGGAAATAACTTAGTGGAATTTATTCCTGCCAGTATTTAAACGACGTATCTTGTACTAAAAGCAACTAGGTTAAGACACAAAAACCAGTCTATAAGTGCATCATTGTTTCTATTTCAGGAATGTGAATTCTTTGTAGTTAAAATATGAATGGTATGTGTAGCCATTGACTCATATTTCTTGCAGTCCATTCAAGAAATTGTTATTGCTGCTAAAGAAGATCAGATTTTAATAACTGATCATTTCCAGACACTGGCCAGAAACCTTTGCTTTCCAGGTGTAGCTCTCAGAGGGGGTCGAGGCCACTCTGGGTTAGCTCTCATCTCTACCATCAGCCTCTGGCAAACAGCGCATCTTCATGTGTTGGATTAAAGCACACACCGAGAGTCAGACTCCAAGTCTGTGTTTAAACAATGCTCCTTCAGCTGATACACAGAATGCAGAGGTACCGTGGCGGGGGGACTGGCGCCTGGGGATATCAGACGTGGACCTTGGGTCCTTATGTCAACTCAAAGCATTTTGCCCGGGAAAAAGAAAGTTCCAGTGGGAACTTTGTGACAAGTTCTTAATTATTTTCCTTTTTAATGTTTAAAAATAAACGTCTATTAAAATATTCTCTTAGTATTGAAAGAAAAAAGAAGAGGCCACATGAGAAACTGGCTGATTGAAAGGGGCAATGACCTTTGAAATTATTATCCTAATAAAAGAATGCAGTGTTAACAGGCATTAGGGGAAAATATCTTATTATTGTGCCATGGAAATTTGCCATGCTATATTCATCAAGGATTTCTTAAAAAAAAAAAAATATATATATATACATATACATACATATATATATATATACATATATATATATATACATATATATATATATATATATATATATATATATATATGAGGCATGATGGGATTTGGCTCTGAAAATGAAGTGATTTTCCATCCTATTTCAAAGAGGAGAAGTTAAGCAGTACTGGCCAGACAGTGGTTTGAATCAATGTAAGCCCTCTTCAGCCACTATTAGATTGGAAACTGTACAAACTGGAGTCTGAAAGATGCATTAATCACTCCAAAAATACTGTTTTAAAAAATCAGTAATTCCTCTAACTCAGAAAATCTAATGTCACATTTACCTCGACTTTCGCAAAAATGTTGAAATGGGAAAAATTTAGTAACACTGAATGGTGTGTGTGTGTGTGTGTGTGTGTGTGTGTGTGTATTTTTTTTTTCCACAAACAGAAAATGCTTCCTGCTTGGCCCTTCATTTCTTTCCTTATGGAAAAATAGAGAAAGGAGGGAAGACTGTGGGTTTTTTTCCCCCTCCTTTTCACACCAGTGTGCAAAGTGTTTCTCTAGTCTTTTGTAAAATAACCAGGGGGCTGAAAATAAGAGGTGTGTAAGAGTTTCATGTGTGACAGTTTCAGCTACAAGCAGCAGAGAATAGATTCATCTTTATTATTTTTAGAGCTCTTAGGATATATCCAAATTAATTATATATCATAATTCCCATATTTGGTTTACCAGAGATGGGAGGGAAGGGAGGTTTTGATAGAGCCACTGAAAAACCTGAAAAGGTGGGAAATCGGGGAAAGGTAGCACCCCTAGAAATACCAAAACCCCTAAAACACCGAATGATAAAACAAGTACAAAGTGTAACACGTGCAAACCAGAGAGGTGAGGATGGCAAGACAAAAAGGCAACATATTTTTTCCTTCTCATGTGATACCACTTACTCAATATTCTTAAGAAAGATGTTCCTTAATGATATTCAGTGCCACCACTTCTGATAACTGCTGAGAGGAAATAACACATATGTTCTTACCGGGAGATTCCATTTAAAGGCTCTATTAGTTTTTCTATAAATCATTGTCAGTGATAAGTTTTGGTAAGCATTAAAAAATCCACTATAACCATTTTACGTGTACCTTTCTTTGTATGTGCTCTAATGTAAGCATGAAAGCTTTGAATGCAATGGGATTTGTAGGTGTAATCTCAAAATCTAATTCTAAGGTTTTCTTTTATCTTTTTTTTTCTGAAATTTTGAACACACACATCTCAGTTGAAAGATCTTGGAATCAATATCATTTCAAATTTTAGAACAGAACTCATTCTTTGTTTGGGCTACTTAGCTAATCATCATCTCAACAAATAGGTATGGTTAACCATTAAAGGGAAAAAACCCACAGAGGCATAGTCAAGGGGATCTTGGCCAAGTGTATGTATATGGAGAAAAATGAAGGCAATTTGCAAACAAGAAGGCATAACGAGACGACTTTCTACAGGAATTCAGAAAATGGAAACACCATTTTAAATTACAAAGTTGGTTTAAATCTAAATTGGCTTCACTCTCAATTCTGAGTTGGAGCTTACTTCTACATGTCTTATACTCATATTTGAATCTCAAGGCAGGCTTGTGGACCCTCTGGCTGTCAGACCTTTTTTTTTTTTTAAGGGCCATACCTGTGGCATATGGAAGTTCCCAGGCTAGGGGTCGAATCAGAGCTGCAGCTGCTGACACCACAGCCACAGCAACATGGAATCTGAGCCTCGCCTGTGACCTACATCACAGCTCATGGCCACACCAGATCCTTAACCCACTGAGTGAGGCCAGGGATCGAACCCGAGTCCTAATGGACATTAGTCGGTTTTGTTAACCACTGAGCCACCATGGGAACTCCAGATTGTCGTTTTTAAACCACCATTCTTCTTCACCAACAGGGTCTGTTTTGGTGTCCTTGATTCTGAGTACTTTTATTATGTACAAGTTCCTCCCTAACTTGTCAGATAAACCTCTTCCTTTCTGTGAATGAAATAATTTTTCTTCTGGGGTGTTCTCAAAGTTTATGAATTCAGGTACATGGGAAGGCAAGTGAGGACATATCTACTGTCCTCAAACTCCATCTTAAAATCACATTGATAACAATTTGCTTTATTTAACACGTCACCATGAGCAACTTTGGAAGCTTCTGCATCACTTCTCCCCAGTCTGCATTCTCTTCCTCCATTGTTCCCTGTTCAGTCCAGCCCACTCTCAATCCATCAGATATCATCATGTAATAGAACGTGCCTACAGACTTCTCCTTTAAGCTTCCTGCCATTTGCAACAGCCTTCTCTCCTTCATCCACTGTGTTGCTCCAAATCTTGGGGGAAATAGTTTCTAAAATTGTTTTTCTCCTTTAATCTTTGCAATTGTGCTGTTAACTCATGAAATGATGTGTATATCTATTTCTTCAATGAAGATATGTATTTTTTATTATGCAAACTGAGACGACATAAAAAAATGTGAGCTACTAGTATAATTTAATTTGGAGGAAAAAAATTGAGTAGTAAATTACTAATAATATCTAAATAACTTAGGGATTGAACAATTGTGGATTGTACAATCTTTGTTACAGATTAAAAGGAACTGTGCTCTAAGTAAAAAAGATTTCTCAGTTAGATATATGAGAGGCAATACAAACTGTTAAATAATGAGTCTGCTTACTAAAGCTGGTTATCTGTTCTTTCTGTAGCAGTCAAATAGTACCTCTACTTATATGGTTCAAATCTGATATATATTCAAGCTTTGTGAAGGAAGAGGAGTGGGAGTGTTGAGAGGGAAAAATGAGTGTGGTGTGTAAAACCACACATTTTTGACAACTGCATTTTGTTGTTAGGGCAGATGAGGATCAAAAAATAAGGTATTTTTTGAAGAAGAGTGTTTTCTACTTTTTCAGTTCTACACTTTATAGGATAAAGCTTTTGCTTAAAAAAAAAAAGCCTAACATCATACACAGAAGTTTTAACATATAATTAAAAAATTTGGAATTGCAAAGATTTTTTTTGAGCTATGTATGTTTTCATCATACTAGTGGAGGCAAACTAAATTTCATAAATGTGATTGAATCTTTTAATTTATAAATCATCCCATCTTGTTCCAGAAATAAACTAAATGGTAGCATTTGATTATTTCATTAGAAGAGTGTCTTATCACAATCAAGACAAACTTTGTTAAAGTTTATCTTGTTTCATGTGATGCTGAGTGAAGTGATGAATTTTACAGGAACTTTTACATTTTATGAAGTTTGTGTTCTCTTGGAAACTATATTCCATAAAAACAGTGGCTGTTAGCTTTCCAAACTTCTACTGTTTTTGTTAGTCTTCTTATAAAAAAGCCACAAGTCTTTTTTAAAATTGACATTTTATTTTTGAGGTCCATGAAAAAGTAAAAATAAACAAATAAAAAAGGGATATGGATCGAATCTGCACTATACTTTTATACAAAAGATTTAAGCTGAGAATGCTATTAACTAAAGTAAAGGACTTCAGGTAAGATGTTCTTCGTATTTGATATGTGCAGACTTTTTGTGTACATATCCATAATAAATGACTCAGTAAACCTATAGTTAATTAATGTTGTCAGATTCCAGAAATGTTTTATGTTTAAATAAATTAAAATGTTATAAAGGAGTACTTGTTACATTTGAAGAGCTTAGTAAAATTTGATTTTACATTTATGGTTAAAAACAAATAGTTTATTTGGCTGAAGAGAAGTTTTAATTTTTAGCAGTTAACCCATATTTTCTTATAACAGACTGATCATTATAAATTAGTTCAAAGGCAGGGTTACAATAATCTTCAAACTAGGTCCTGAAAAAGAGACTATGAACATTGTCAGAGATTAGTCAAAGTTACAGGAACCTCGTTTTTAGAAAATTTAGAAGGGAAATTTTCCTTAAAATTTTTTTTTAGGAGCTAAGTACTAGTAGCATACTTAGGAAAAGCTTCTAAATGAAGAGCATACATGAGATATTCATACTAGCTGTCCATGTTTACATAACACTCACGAGATATATATGGAAAACTTCACTCAGGGTAATTTTATATTCCACGTCATAAATTGCTTTTTTTTTCCTTAGCAAGGATAAAACATCTATTAGTAACAATCAGACTGATACAAACGTTTTAAAACCACAAGATTATAACTATAATTTTTAGTCCCTAACATCTGTTTATTTGAACATCGTGATGTAAAAATATCACAGTTACTTGAAGAATATACTTCTTTAGAAGTTACGATAAAATAGAAAGCATCAGTTGTAGAAATAAATAGAATTGCAAAAAAAGGCTTATTAAATGTCTGTCTTTTCAAGCCTAATCATCTAGAAGCAAGCTACTTAACTATAATGGTTAAAATGGAATTAATGTCTTTAAAAATGTAAATATTTTCAGTCCTCGAAGGAGAGCCATTTCAATAATTAACAGTGACTCTGACAAGTAGGTTGCAGTAGGACGAGTCATGGTAACTTCTCTCTCCTTTTTATTTGGGTAAGACTGTTATAAAAGGCAGTTTTTACATCCTATTATTCCAAAGAGGTTTAGGTGTTTTTCCCCTGTCTCACATGTTCGGTGATTGCTGGCTGTTTGGGTACGAGGCATCACAGGGTGCAGTCTTGCAGTGCGGCCCAAGGCAGTTACAGCAAGTATTTCCCACTAGGAATGTAAGGAGCTAGGAGGGTACAAGGGTTGAGGAAGCAATCTAGAAAACCACAATGCAGCTTGTCGGTCCTGTCCCCACAAATCACCTTTTTAGACTAGATCCATAAAATGCAGTTTATTATCTAAAATTTTTAAGGAGAATCTTTTGTTAAATGTTAACAAAAGAACGACTATCCTAATTCCCTTTAAAATGCAGTCCTTAAAAAAAAAATCAACTCTCAAGTCTTCTTGAAAAGTGCTTAAATCATCTGGAGATAAATATCACTTGGTGTCCTTGTTTTCTAACAAATGGCTTTTTCCATTGTTTCCATTAATTTCACCCATATTCGTTTTTAAAAGAACAAGGCCCTTATCCTCATCAGCAAAACACAGATGTATGATTTAGCATATAAAACCGGTAATTACATACTAATTTACAAAAGATTTTTTTTTCTCTTTTTGTCAGTTTTCAAGAAGTCTTCCCGGGATTAACTGTAAACAGGAATGGTTTACACCTCAAATTAGAAGCCATTAATTAGCATGACGAAGTATACACAGATACACAGATAATTTAAATTATTTAATCACTAATCACTTTGGCTAAAGTGTAGTATACTCTCTCATTATCCTTCGGTAGGTTATTGATCTGTCACTATATTCCCTCCCGATCAGTTAGAGATAAATATTAGCGTTCTTTCCTTTCTCTCAGGTTTACATTATTCCTTCTTGTAAACACTTAAAACAGCTTTAAGGTTGTTTAATCCCAAATCCCTAATTAGCCATTACTAGCCTTTTTGTAACGAAGGGGGAAAAAAAAGAGTATCTGAAGTACAGACGACGAGTTCGTTTTGCCCATATAACAATAAAAGAAAAACACATTTTAAAAATGTACTGTTAAGGCAAAGGCAGTAATAAAAGATATATGCAGAGGTGGCTTCAGCAAATAACGGGCTTGGAAACGCAAGGGCTCAACAAAAAGCGCCTGAACCTCTCCTGCGATATACAGCCCTCCGTCAAATTACACTTTGCCTAGGCTGCAGAAATAACAGGACAAGACTTACACAGATGCCAATCCGCAGCATTTATACACATGCACATGGCCAAGAGACAGAAACCAAACACTATCATTCAACTCGGGCAGGGTGGCGCGATCCCGACTTTGCCCAGCGTGAGAGTGCTCTCTGCGTCTGTGCCTGTGCGCGCGCGTGAGAGTGAGACCCATCCTCGGGGCATTTCCCCTCTCTGGGCAGTTTTGCTTCATTTGTTTCCTATTTCTGCTACATAGAAACTAACTTCCATCTCAGCCTCAGCCAGCGCCACTGAATAGAGCCTGTGCTGCGGCGCCGTGTGCGTCAGATCCCTCCGCGGAGCCGTCGCCGACCCCCTCCCTCCCGCGATCGGCCTCCACAGAGAAAGCGCCTTGCAGCCAACCGGCGGCTTCGGCTCCGACATCTTCGACTGGAAATAAATAAATAAATCGCACCTCCGGCCGGGAGGCAGCGGGCGGGGAGCTCGCCGCGCCGGGTGCGGGGCGCCGGGGGCGCGGGGTCTGAGGCACTCCTTTTTTCAGCGCCGGGGGGCGGGGGCGCGGGCCGGACCGGGCCGAGCCCGGGGCCGCGAAGGCAGCGGACTCTTTTCTGCGGCGGAGGGATCCGCGGCGGAGGCGGCGGCGGCTGGAGCCGCTGCCTGAGAGTTGTTGTTTCCTCCTCCTCCTCCTCCGCCTCCGCCGCCGTAGCTTGAATGGTGGAGCCCAGGCTCGGCTCGTGAACACACAGTGACAGCTATAGGGCAGGCGGAGGCACCATCCCCGCTTCCCCTCGGCGGCGGGGTGTCCCGCCGGCGGCCCCGAAGTGACCCATAAACATGTCTTGTGAGAGGAAAGGCCTCTCGGAGCTGCGATCGGGTAAGTCGGGGGGCTGCCGGGGCCGCTGGCACCGGGCGATTCCGCCCGCGGGCCCCCGCCCCCCGCCGCCCGGCCGCTCAGCCTGTGTCTCCCGGTCCCTCTCTCCCGCGCAGAGCTCTACTTCCTCATCGCCCGGTTCCTGGAAGATGGACCCTGTCAGCAGGCGGCTCAGGTACGGCGGCGCGCGGGGCGGGCCGGGCGGGCGCTCGCCGCTCGCGGGCGTGGGGGAGGGCGGCGGCGGCGGCAGCGGCGGGGCCGGGCCCGGGGCGCGGGGCTCAGCTCTCCCCGCTTTGTTGTTGCAGGTGCTGATCCGCGAGGTGGCCGAGAAGGAGGTAAGGGCGGCGGCGGCCCGCGCGTCCCGCCGCCGCGCGGCCGCCCGCGGGCCGCTGCGCCGCCGCCGCCGCCGCCGCCGGGACGCGGGGCGCGGGGCTCGGGGTCCCCGGCGGGGCGGGGGGCGGGCGGGGGAGGGGCGCGGGCGCGCCGGGGCCGGGGGCCGGGCTCACGGGGCGCCCTCTCCCCGCAGCTGCTGCCCCGGCGCACCGACTGGACCGGGAAGGAGCATCCCAGGACCTACCAGAATCTGGTGAGACATTCGCGTCGCGGAGCAAAGAAACTTTTCCCCGAGTCGAATAAAAATTGAATTTCCCGCAATTTTTTACGGAGACAAAAACTTGGCCTCGGAACCTGCAAGCTCCCAAGGCCAGGGGGAGGGTTGGGAGGCCGGCGCGGGGGTCGCGGGGGGCAGTGGCCGGGGGGACCCGCACCCCGGGCCGCAGGGGCTGCCGACAATTTATTTGTGATATTTTGTTAATGTGCTAGAAATAAAGATACGTCATGAGTGTTGTGCAGTGCAAGGCCGGAGGAGGAGGGGCCGGCGCGCGCGGCCGTACGGGCGCGGGGGCGCGCGCGGCGGCGGCGGCGGCGGCGGCGGGAGCGGCGCGAGCCGGGAGGGCGCGCTTTGCACGCCTGCTAGCTCTGCTCGCGCGGGCGGCTCGGCTTTCTCCTGTCCCACACAATGGCTGGTGACTAACTACTCCGAAGTGGCATTAGCATTTCACTAGCCGGCGACGCCGCCACCGCGGAACCGGGGCAAGACACCGGGGGTTTTTTTGTTTGTTTGTTTTTTTGTTTTTTTCCCCCCGTGTCTTTCGCCTTCCTTACGAACCGAGCTGGATTTTTTTGTTGGAGGGGTTCGGTTGTGCGATGCCGGCTGGGCAGCGGCGCCTCTTGCATTTCCTGGAGCGCTTTCTCAGAAGTGACCCCCGAAAGCCAGGAGTTTAAGGGGCTCCCCCTCCCCCAAATCTGGCTGTTTCTTGTGTTAGGCCTCGTTAAATTAAAATCTGTTCTTGGAGGCCACTGAAGATCAGTTCTGATTTTTGTCCCTAGGCTTACCGTGGAATGAAAATTGGCAAGTAAAAGTGCCGCAGTTTACATCGGGGAGTATTTTGTTAGCAGCTTGGGAATCCTATTTCTTGCTTTTGTGGGTTTTCGAAGTGAATATTTTAGTAATTTCTAAAAATCGCTTCCTAAAAGTGGATATATCACGCAAGGATTGTGAATAGAACAGTGGGATATTTGTATTCGGGAGGTATGTTTTCCGTATTATTTTCTCCTAAACTGGTTTAGGTTGTATGCGTGTGTGTGTTGGGCCATTAAAAGCAAATTACTGGGGCTAGATCAGACCTTTGAAATCTCGGTGGTGCATTGATTTTCTGAGACATATTTGCAACTGATGTTTTGAGGTAGTTAAAATGTTACTTCACGAGGGAGGGCTTCTGAAAGGATTAGGAAGTTTCAGCTAGTTTAGAATTGAATGTCTTCTATGAGATAAAGGGATGACATGATTTTTGATGGCTTTTGTTTCATTTGTTTATAGAACATCTAGCCTTTGTATACAAATGTGTTAGGATTTAATATTGGCTATTGGTAAGCGCGCACAGCTTTTGAAATTAGCAAGAGTGCTCCAGGTTTAGTTATTTTAATGGGGACTTAACCCATACATTTGTTTCCATAGTGTTAGTTTTCCAAGTATGTAGTGATTTAGGCTAATTTCTTGGCTAAAATGAATGGAGTTTGAAGCAAACGCCAAGATTCAATAACTACAGAATTCAATTTTTAGGTTTGTAAATATATGACAAAAGTCTTAAGTGGGTTTCCATGTTTTTCGTGTTACTTGCCAAATTATTATAAAGATTATAATATTCCATTTTAAAGAACTGGGCACACAGAATTTATCTTTGCCTTTTTTTTTAACCAAAGTCATTTTTACATTTCATAAGAACTCACAAACCCCAAGTCACTGAGGATCGCTGTGTTTTTTTTAACCTGAAGACTGTTGGTAATGTTACGTTCATATTTTTAAGATGAGACTGTCAATGGTATTTGGCCCAGTTATGGGGGTGTTTAATCCTTATAAGAATATCATTTTATTTTCCAGCAAAAACAGGGTTGCCAATGTTTTTCATCTTTTTCTGATCAGGTTTCTCATCTTTCAGATGTTAATAAAATGAATTTGTATGCCTAGTCTCTTTATCAGACTTTAGATACAGTAAGTGATATCTTTATTATAAGTGTGTTATTTGTCAAAATTCACCTATTTTGCGTGGAAGTGCTTTTTCTTGCTTACGATATTTTCAGACCTTTTTACCAGAACAGAAATGTTGGCACACTCTTGAGACAGTTAAGAATTCTCAGAACTTCAGAGTTCTTCCTCTAGCTCCTTTTCTCATTTCATTGGGTCAGTGTCACTATATCAACTGGATCTAAGGCATCATTTGAGGTACTTTCATATTGATCACACTGAATAATTTCAATGTGAGGTATGTGATTTAACTTTGTTTGACTTTTGATTGACGTTTAGTCAGCTTGAAACCATTTTGGAACACCAGGTATTTGAGCACTTTTTTATTTCATACAGGGTCTTGAAGTTTTATGGTGAGCTATGCAAAATCTCTTGTACATTTTTCTCTCTTAATTCTTAAAACTGAAAAAAAAGTTTTACTATGTTTCCTATCAAATTGAATAGGTTTGAAGTTTATTTTTGGTGAGTGAAGCCAAATAGCTATCCTTGGTGGTTTCAGTTGTGCTTGCTTCTACTTGGAAGTTTGTCACTGCGTTAACTGATATAGTGGGTAATATTACAAATGGGAGAATTTGTATGTCAGATTGAAATTTTTAGCAGAATTCAAATTATAGCTATTTGGCATGGGGTATATAATATTTGTACTTCTGGGTTTAAAAATAGGCAAAGATCAGCAACTGCAGTTAGAGTGATTGAGTATTGTCCAAGCAGCAGGTAAAGTTTTAAGAACAGTTGAAAGATTTAAAAAAATTAAATTAATGCACTTATTTTAAGTGTCATTGGTATTATAAAACAGGATTATGATTGTTACCATCTACCTTAAGATTTAAACTTTTTTTTTTTTTTTTACCTTTTAGGGCCGCACCTGCAGCATATGGACATTCCTAGGCTAGTCAGTCAAATCTGAGCTGTAGCTGTCGTCCTACACCACAGCCACAGTAACGTCAGATTTGAGTTGCCTCTGCAACCTACATCACAGCTCACGGCAATGCCGGATCCTTAACCCACTGAGAGGCCAGGGATCAAACCTACATCCTCATGGATACTAGTCAGGTTCATTAACTGCTGAGCCACAATGGGAACTTCTATGTAATTCTTTCTTTCTTTCTCTCTCTCTCTCTCTCTCTTTCTTTCTTTCTTTCTTTCTTTCTTGTAGTGGGTTTTGCTTATTTAAAAAATGAGTCCACCTTACTAGAAATTTTTCTATTCAAGGGAAAGGATTGGGGATCAAGCGATCCTGGGTTTTGATCTAGCCTTGCCAACAGTTAGCCTGCAGGTTAACCTCTGGTAAGTCAGGAATTTCTGTGGGCCCTTCTTATCTCATTCATGTAAAATAAGTGAATTGAAATTTTTCTAATCTGAAAATCTCATTTTTAACTAGGAATTTCAGTGAATTGTCTCTTAAGAGCTCAACTTTTTCATTTTAGAATTTGATGATCTAAAGCACAGAAAAGTCTGTCTAGAAAAATCATGCAGATTAGGAAATTGTGTAAATGCTTTTTATAGTGCCATTCTTAGGTTACGGTATCATTTCTCCTTGAAAAGATACAGATTTTTGAGACACAACCACTTTGTAGAATACCTCTAATATTTTTTTCACCATGTTTTAAATACTAGTTTTCTTAAATTATTGGTGGTCCTAAATTGAGAGGTGAATAGGAAACCATGCTTAGGATTTATTAAGTACATGTCTTAGGTATGCATTTATTTGGAATATGCTGATTAATGTGAAAGTTAAGGTATAAAACTTAGACTGATTTTAGGGAAAAAAACAGGTAAAATATTAAATGCGTTTGAGTTAGGGATTTACATTCTATATTAAAGGTGAGGTGGTACTATGAAAACTTAACCAGTACGATTTTGGAGGGGCGTGGCGTATAAAGAAGTAAATGTGTGTCGTAGGCTCATCATGTCCTTTTTTAATAGAGTACCAATGAAATAGTGAGCTTTGCTTGGTAGTCTCCAAACGGGGTATGATGTCATAATTATTACAATGTTAGATGTGAGAGGAACGGTACACGTCGAAGGGCTGAAGTGGGCAAGTCTTTATCCTCTCTTACCCATACAGTTATTCTATTACTTGCATGATTATTTTTAAAAGTTTGCAGCATTAACAAATATTTTTTAAGTAAGTACTTGTTAGTTTTTTAGAACTCTTTAATCATTGTAAAGCGGCACGAATATAAAGGGGGAGTTGGGTTATCTATCCCCTTCCCAACTGCACAATAGTGTTTTATGATTGGTAATGAGGCAGAAAAGTACTGTTGGAGTCTGTTTCCCAGTCTGTATAATGGGCTATTATTAGTTCCTCCTTCGTAAGATTTTGAGTGATACTGGTAAAAATCAAGTACTATGTAGGGGTTTGTATTTATTATTATCAGAGCTTTAGTAGGAGTAGTAGTAAAAGGTTGTTCCAGCGATTGCTTTATAATGCATAAAAATTTAAGAAAAGCATTTTTGTTTCAGGAACAGGTATGCAAAACTTTCTGAATTTTGTAGTTGCAGTATAAAATTAGCTGCTTTAAAACTTTAGAAGATACTGTTGGTATAGTTACTTTATAGATTCAAGGGTGAAAGAAGCGTAAGATATAAAGAAAAAAATATAGTGAATATCAAAAAATAGTTTTTAAAGCATTGTGGGTAGATATCTAGAAAAACTTTGTTAGTCTGTACAGTGATTCTAACTGTGACTATATTTGTGAAACAGTTAACATTAGGAAATGTTTGGGTGGATGAAATATGCAGAATTGATTAGAGGATATATGAAGCTCTTTCTTTTAGTAACGATCAGATGGCATTTAGGAATATCTGAAAGGAGTTTGTTGCATCATATGGTTCCTTCTGTACGGAGATTTTTGCAATTTAAGATCACAATAGTTTGTATTCTTTCTGGAAATTGTCAGGAGATGTTTTGTGAATCTGGCTTAAAGATAGGGATGTTTTAAGCAGAGTTTTAATAAAGACCTTTGAATTTATTTATTTACTCCTAAGCGAGTATTAGGTTAAATAAATCCTGTGTATGACGTTTTTTAGTTCATACAGAATTTACTTTTCAGACAAGTTTTTGTTTCTTTTGTCCAGAAACTTTTCTCACCTACTGTAGCCATTCTTCGTTTTCCTAAATTTTATGGTTATCTATCATGTCACTACAGAATTGTAAATAAAATTGTATTCTGCACAACTTATTTTGGACAAGTACTACCAGGCAGGTTAATATCTGTAATACTAAGCAGAGTGGCCATTAGTTAACAGAATACTAAGCGTATATATTTAGAATAATTCCTATTTTAATATACTTTTGACTTCAGATAAGTCAAGCAGTAAAATGAATGTATTAGAGAAAAAAATTTTAATGGCAAATTTGTTTAGTATATTTAAGTTGCTTTTATCTAGATGTGATAAAGGCTATTATATAATAGAACCCAAACTGAGTAGTCTAGAAATTTTAAATGCATAAAGTTTCTGTTCTGTGAGAAGCTGTGTTGGTGACATGAGCAATTTGTGAAAAAAAATTATTTTGTATTGCTAAATGATGAGCATAGGGAATAGAGGGGAGTGTATGTCTTTTATGACAAATTAAGGAAAATTACAATTTTTTGATATGGCATTTGAGAATTCGGGGTACTTAAAAAATCAAAAGTTGCGATACCGAGCAACAGAATACTCAGTGTGAGAACCTTTGGTCACTACAGAGAAGGTAGTCATCAGATGCGAAGCTTCACGTCCACCTTTAGTTAACTGCCTTACACATAAACACACGTGTACACACACACACTAAAGTGGCTTTATTTGAGCGCAGAGGTCACAGATAAGGAAAAAGGATGGTTGGGTGAGAAGTTTTTGGTATTAAGAAAATTGGTGTAGAAACACGGTTTGACGCAGCTTCTGCTTAAGTTAAAACTAAATTGCAAGGGGAATGAGATTTGTAGTAGAAGACTTCTACTGTTCATGGCGGCGTGGATGATGACCGCGTGGATGATGGCAGCCTGCTGCAGAGGAAGCACATAAAGAATCCATGTGTTCCAGACTCCAGATGGCCTCTGGTCACGGTAGCATGACCCGTTTGGTCTCCATCCTATAGAGAACAGATTTGTATTTGATAGAGAACAGATTTTGGCAGAGGTTGTAGCATAAATGCAAGAAATACTTACACCTTTACTCGTGTCATTTGATTCTGGTTTAGTTTTGGGGTGTGAAAATACTAGTCAACTTGGAGAAGTATGCATTTTCTGAAGCAACTTTACACAGCCGTTGTATGTGTGATTATTTTGAGTACTGTGTTTGAAACTGAAACATTACTAAAAATGAAAATTGATTGTTCTTTTAAGATTATTACGTTGGCATTATAAGACTAAACAGTTTAAGAATTTTCAATCTTTATATTAAAGGACAGTAACTTTTTCAAGAGTCACAGATTTGAATTTTTAAGTATACTTTACTAAGTGATGTTTTAAAGATTTCTTATTGCACAGGCTTTGCTTAGCAAATATGACTATTTTAAAAGAAAACTTCAAGATGTTATTTAAAAAAGTTACTTTGCCATTTTGTTATGTTTTAATTTTCTTCTTTTTTTTTTAATCGCCGCATTTGCAACATATGAAAGTTCCTGGGCCATTGATTGAATCTGAGCCACAGCTTTGTCTGCACCGCAACTGCGGCAGTGTCAGATTCTTTAGCCCACTGCACTGAGCTGGGGATGGAACCCACACCGCTGTAGTCAGAGTCTTAAGTGCAGTGGCTAAACTCCTAAATTGTTGTTATAGGGCATCCTTACTTTTTGGTTTATGGAAACCTTAATTCTGAATAGAGTTTTGGTTGTTTTGTTTTTTTTTCTTTAATGAACATAGATTATAATTAATAAAATTTGGAGGAGCAGTATTGCCTTTTACTTAAATGACAAATGTGTATTGATAATTGTATTGGTAATACTAATTTAATTACTGTCTAATTCTTAGGTGAATAACTGAATTGTGAATATAAGACACAGTCTTTCAAGCATGTTTATTTATAGTTATTTAAGAGTAAATAGGCCACTAAGATTACTTTTGGCATGTAGTAAGATTCTGTATTAATTTTATTATACTCTAATTACAAAGAAATCATAAGTAAGAGTCTTCCTAAGAATAGTTACCCAGCTTAGAGAATTTGACAAGGAAAATGGTTATTATATGGGTTATATTAAGTTTGTAATCGTAAAACCTGTGTAACAGTGGGGGGAAAACTAAAGTTTTGAGAAGGAAACTATAATGTAAAAAAAAAAGATACCACTTGGAATCAGGAGACTTGGGTTTGATTACTGTTTGGCTTACTTTCTAAACATGTGACCTTAACCTTTGGGCCCCAGTTTGCCTTATTATGAATTCCTTACTTGTGAAATGAGGAAAATACTTAAATTTATTTGCTTGTGAAGATAAATAATTTTGAGAATACCTGACATAAAATAAGTAATCCATATTTTTTTTTTTCTATGTAAAAGCTGTTAACCATAAAACAAACAGAAATGCTTGGAAAATGTAAACTTGCCTTGCATTTAAAGAGTAGTTATAATTTAACCTGCACTTTAGAATAATGGATTTATAAATTATAAGTTTAGAAGTTTTGAGAATTTTATGGGCTAGGTTTTAGTAATTGGCCTTATAGAGTTATTAAATAGTTAATAGGTGTTTTTTTTTTTTTAATGCCACAATAGGCCTAAAAATAAGAACAATGTTACATTAGGTTGACCTTTTAGAACTCAACTATAGTAGAAAGCAGAAGCTACTTGCCTTTCAGGTCTGAAAAAATGCTGAGAAGATCTGAAAAACTGTTTTAGAATCAATCAGGTGTTCAAGACATAGGGATAAAGTGAAGACTGGGGTCAAATCAGATCATATTGGTGCCAAACATGTGGATCTTATTTTCATAAGGACTTCTTAAATACGTGCTGGAGGAAGGACTAGCATTTCCAGGTCTCACAAGTAGTTGGAATGAATATATTGATCTAAATAATCTCATTTTGAAAAGGCCTATAAAAACACAATCCAAATTTTTTCCCCCTGTTTAGGTCTAGAAGGATTCTTTTCAACATGGAAGGTCAACATGTAGCATGTAATGGGGAGTGTTATTAAAATATCAGCCAACACTTGTGTCAGGTACTGGGACCAGCTCACAGTGTGGTGGCCACTGTCGGTCCCAGTCTTACAGAGGAGGACACGGACTGAATTTTTCCTCCACTCAGGAAGTTTAGAACTAGGCTCTTGACTTTAGAGCTCTTAATCCAAATTACGGACCTTTTCTTTGAAAAATGAGAATTTGTCATTGATGGTATGGCTGGTAGCTTCCAGTTTCTTTATTTTCTCTTCCCACTTGATAGCACTTAGCCTTTAACAGTATCTCCCACAGATAATGGCAAAATTTTCTTGGCTGAAAAGGACTGCCATGTGCATGAAGCAACATATCAAGCAGAACCAGGTTGCTTTAGTCAGAGATACAGGAACATAAATCCAAAGAGCTGTTTCATCCTTGTCCTTTCTTATTCATATTGTAGTAGATAATTCTATAAATACCTTTTTTTCATCTTTTTTAGGGCTACACCTGCGACATACGGAGGTTCCCAGGCTATCGGTCGAATCTGAGCTCCAGCTGCTGGGCTATGCCACAGCCACAGCAACGCCTGATCTGAGCTGCATCTGTGACCTGTGCTGCAGCTTGTGGCTACGTCAGGTCTCTAACCCACTGAACGAGGTCAGGAATTGAACCTGCATCCTTGTGAATACTAGTCCGATTCTTAACATGCTGAGCCACAACAGAAACTCCATACTAGAAATTTATGTACAGTCTGAGAAAGAAGTGATACAAATTTATGATTTGGGCCAAAATGGACAAAGCAGGGGAAAAGCTGCCTTTGTTTCATAGAATTCTTTTACCCTTGCTGCTGCAAACCAAGGATCATTCTTTAGATCAGGGGCGGGTAAACTATGGCTGCTGTGGGTGAATTGTGCACAAGACCTGTTTTTGCAAGGCCCCTGAGCTAAAGTTACTGCATTTTTAGAGAGTTGTTAAAAATGTGTCTATGTGGCAGAGATAGTAGCCCCCAGAGCTTAAAATATTTATTTAAGTCTGAGCCTTTTCAGAACCTCTGCTCTAGATAATGCAACATGATGTTTACAAAAAGGATACATTTGTTTAATGCAGATTTTAACCATGAATTATGGACAGTTAACTAAAGATTGTTGTTATCAGATCAAGTCATTTTCAGTTGGGATTGGAGATGGGGGTGGAGATAGGAGAAGTTTGCAAAAGCTCTGACTAGCCTCCTTGATCGAAAAGTGAATTTCAATGGCGTGGCATCAGGGTTTACATTCATTTAGTAGGCACTTGCATTTTAGTGGGAAGGAGATGAAGTGCTTATCAGAAAGGGCATAGATGGTAAAAATGGAGCACTACTGATAAATGTACTTTTAAAAGATTTTTTAATAGTAACCATTAATTTTATGGTAACATTTTAGTTGTTGAATCTGCATATACCTTGTGTCTATCTTTGGGTTTAAAGTTTCAGTCTTAGAAATATTGAGAAAATTGGTCACTTTGATTTCCTTTAACCATTTTGGGAGAGAGTATTTAAGGTTGTCATATCATTTATTTTCTACTGTTCTTAGATTTTTGAATGTTCCCCTTTACCTATAGGAATATAGGCTTTTGGGAGTTCCCTTCGTGGCTCAGTGGTTAACGAATCCGACTAAGAACCATGAGGTTGCGGGTTCGCTCCCTGGCCCTGCTCAGTGGGTTAAGGATCCGGCGTTGCCGTGAGCTGTGGTGAAGGTTGCAGACGCGGCTCGGATCCCGCATTGCTGTGGCTGTGGCGAAGGCTGGCAGCTACAGCTCCTGTTAGACCCCTAGCCTGGGAACCTCCATATGCTGTGGGTGCGGCTCTACATAAAGGCAAAAAGACAAAAAAAAAAAAAAAAGAATATAGGCTTTTGGCAAGTTTGCTTAATAATGAAAGTCAACCTTTAAAACATTTTTTTCTGGCTCAGTTTAATGTGTGTGTTGAAAACTACTCAAAATGTCTATCTTATAGCTTTCTTGTACATTGATCTATATATTTATATTTATCACACTTAACTTTACAATTTGGTTGTACTTTTTATGTATTGAATATCTTTTAAGAGCTTGAAAGCAGTTCTGGTCATGAAAAGTAGTGGGTATATTAGAATTGAGAATGTCAAGTTTTGTTTTTCCCAAATAATGCTTAGGCAGTTACTGAGAATCCAAATATAAACATTTTGGATAAGGGATTTTATTACGGTATCATTTCATGTTTTTATTTTAATTATTTACTAGTAAACTAAAAGTCTATTCAAACTGAAAAGCTTAATATTAAAGATACATCATTCTTAATTTGAAAATTAAAAATCATGTATGTATAACCATGAGCTATTTTAATTTAAAAAAATTTGTTTTTACATTTTAAATATTGACCACGATGAATGGATTAATATTCATGAAGGATAATATTGAGAAAAAAACAGTAGAAAAAATGGTTTTTATTCTTTTCAAAAAAATATGCATTGGGTATATGTGTATATATGTATGTTGGGTATATTCATGTATATATATATATGAATATATGTGTGTTTGTGTATATATATATGAATATATGTTGCATTGGGGAACAAAAAGAAATGGTCCCTGTTCTCATGTAGTTTATGGTGAAGTTGAGAAAATCTTTAATTTAAAACATTACATTATTAAATATATGATCATGAAGTAGTACACAGTTAAGGAAAAATCGCTGAGAGTGTACAACCAATGTAACACACCTAGGCTGAACCAGGTGAAGGAAATTGAATTCCTTTGAAAGGAAGCTCTGAAGCCAGTAGATCTAGGAAAGGGGGTGTGGGGACAGGCAAAGCATACACCACGTGGGAGAAGTCTTGTCAGGAGAGCGAGCAGGCAAAGGACATGAAAGAAAGCCAGTGTATCTAAATGTGGAGAGTGGGGGCTGCGGCGTGTAGGGCTGGGAACATGGCAGATGAAGCAGACAGATGGTAATGGAGCGTACATGCATTTCAGGGCTTGTAGACCATGGTAAGGATTTGGATCTCCAAAGAGCAGAGAAAGCCTCTCAGGTGTTTTTAGGTAGAGGTGACTTGACCAGATCTCCAGATCTATGTTTTGGAAAGAGTATTCTGAAGTTATTACAGAGAATAGAGTTGAGTGAGGTAGAAGGCTTGAGTGGGAGTGGGAAAGATGGGAGTTTATTGCAGAGATGCTTTGAACTTGGATTGTTATTATGGAGATGAAGATAGGAAGATGGGCTTAAGGCTAGGAAGGAAAAAAGTCAGTTGGACTTGTGACCCCTTGGGTATTTGAAATGAGGTGGGAGGGAGGAATGGACAGTGTGAAAAGTAGGATTTCTTGATTTGAGGTTGGATACATGGTGTTACCACTCACCAAGGTGGTGTATTGGGGTTGGGGCAGCAGTGTGTTGACACAAGCATCATGAGTTCAGTTTTGGGTATGTTGAGTTGAGGAGGCTTTGGGATTCCAAGGAGAGGTGTCT
Source organism: Catagonus wagneri (assembly GCA_004024745.2). Taxonomy (NCBI): domain Eukaryota; kingdom Metazoa; phylum Chordata; class Mammalia; order Artiodactyla; family Tayassuidae; genus Catagonus; species Catagonus wagneri. The sequence goes on from PVHT020000080.1 coordinate 18,985,380, forward strand.
TTTAAGAAAGTTTGATATGCAGGCCTAGGCTATAGATATAAATGTGTTCGTAGGTGGGACATGGACAAAGTAAATTGGCAATTTTAGTATAGTGCAGGGTGTTCTGAGCCCCCAAACAGAGCAAGATAGTGGTAGGGCCTATATGTGTGTTTGGGGCGGGGTGGGGTGGTGGTACAGGAGAGAATTACAGCTTTCCTTAGATTCCTGCTGAGGTATAAGTATCAAAATATATTAAGAGTAATTAATATATAAGTACTACAGAGTGCTGGGGTCAGGTAAAAGAATGTTTGGGAAGTTTAATGTGCTGTGAAGACAACAGAGCTACAGTGTCCACAAAGAAGGGGCAGAGGTAGTGTCCTGGGAGCCTGAGACATGAAGGAGAGGGATGTGTAGAGATGCAGGGGTAACAGTGTCTAATAGATGGATTAGCTGCTGTCTCAAAGCCAGAAAGCATGAGGAGTTTAAGAACTGAAAGTATCTTTGCTAAAATGAAAGGTGATTTTGAAAAATTGAAATATACTAATCGAGGGAAGATTTAATTGGAAAAAGTGGATTCATAATGTTTTATTAAAAAGATACAGTTCTGTCCCATGTTGCTGTGGCTGTGGCGAAGGCCGGCAGCTACAGCTCCTGTTAGACCCCTGGCCTGGGAAGCTCCATATGCCGCAGGTGCAGCCCTAGATAAGGCAAAAAGACCAAAAAAAAAAAAAAAGATACAGTTCTGCAATAAAGATTTTCAGGTTCGCTACCTGAAATGTATTTGGAAAGAAGACCCTAAGACAGGACCATTATAAAACTAAGTAAGTAGTGAAATTTCTTGCTAAAGTACAAATTTTAAAAGAAATTTTAATCACTTAAAAAAAAAAGTCACATCAGGAGTTCCCATCGTGGCTCAGCGGAAACGAATCCGACTAGGAACCATGAGGTTGCGGGTTCGATCCCTGGCCTCGCTCAGTGGGTTAAGGATCCAGTGTTGCCGTGAGCTGTGGTGTAGGTTGCAGACGTGACTTGGATCCCACGTTGCTCTGACTCTGGTATAGGCCTGCAGCTACAGCTCCTGTTAGACCCCCTAGCCTGGGAACCTCCACATGCCGCAGGTGCAGCCCTAAAATGACACACACAAAAAAAAAAGAATAAAAAATTAAAAAAAAAATCACATCAGAATAATTATCATATACAAATTTAAAACTAGAGGGACCTTATAAATATTCTAGACCTTTACTTTAAATTTTTAAGTAAATTAGGGAAGATTAAAATATAAATATAGTTCTGAAATTTTATATTTTGGTATATTTTATTCTGAATGCTTTTTCTGTTTAATGATACTGGTACCTGAAAAAGTATGTTTTGAGTCAAGATGATGTTATTACTAGGGAAAAAAGGATTCTATAGCTAAAGGAATTTGTGAAATTGTGCATTAAACAAATTTAAATATATTTGTCAGGATTTTTTTAAAGCCTTTAATGTCATTGTGCTTTTGTGACTCTCCAAAGATGTAGTATGTGTAATTTGTAATAGAATTTCTTTTCCAGAAGTATTCATTCTGCCAATGCTTATTGACCATCTCCTGTATAGCAGACTCTGAACTATTTTAAATTATCAAGTATGATGATATAGCTCATGTTGTCTCATGACAGTATATTATGATAAAAAGTAAGGTAGGTTACTCTTAATTGGTTTCAGCCTTGAGGAATGACTATCAACCAACTTTTTTTTTTTTTTTCCTTGCCTTTTGTCATTTTAGGGCCACACCCGCGGCATGTGGAGATTCCCAGGCTAGGGGTCTAATCAGAGCTGTAGCCGCCTGCCTACACCGCAGCCACAGCAATGCAGGATCTGAGCCGCGTCTGCAACCTACACCACAGCTCATGGCAACGCCGAATCATTAACCCACTGAGCAAGGCCAGGGATCGAACCCGCAACCGTATGGTTCCTAGTCGGATTCGTTAACCACTGCGCCACGACGGGAACGCCTATCAGCCAACTTTTTAAAAATATCATTTATGGTTCTGCAGTTGGAGTATAACAGATACCGTAAGATGGAATGAAATGGTGTAATCACTCACTTACCCCCAAATCTGTGTTTTCATAAGGAATTCAGACTAAAATGCCATTACTAAGTGGACTTTTTTTTTTAAAAGTTATCATGTCTTTTTAGGCTCTTCTTGGCTATGACAGTTTCTCAGACTTCCCTTGTTATTTATTTTTTTAATTGAGGTGAAGTTGACATAGAGCATTATTTTAGTTTTAGGTGTCCAGCATAACGATTGGATAGTTATATATATAGTGAAATGATCACTGTAGTAAGTCTAGTTAACATCTGTCACCGTTACATAAAGCATTTTTTTTCTTGTTATGAGAGCTTTTTACTCTTTTAGCAACTTTCACTTGTGCAATACAGTATTACTAACTATTGTTACCATGCTGTTCATTATACCCTCGTGACTTATTTTATAACTGGGAGGTTTGTAAGTTTTGAATTCCTTCATCATGGGAGTAGATGAAATGGTTAAAGGGAGTTAAAAGGTACAAGCTTCCACCTGTTTAGAAAAACAAAGGAAGAAAGAAAACACTAAAAGAGGCGATTCTCAACTTTTTCACCTCACCACCTCTTTACAGTGATAAAAATTATTACAGTTCCTTTGTTTATGTAGATTATAATTATTCATATTTATCATTTAAAAATTAAAGCAAGTTAAATTTTTTTATTTAAACATAATAAACTCATGTTAGTATAAAATGAAAGATTTCTTTTCTTTTTTTTTTTTTTGCTTTTTATGGCTGCACCCACAGCATATGGAGGTTCCCAGGCTAGGGATTGAATCGGAGCTGTAGCTGCCGGCCTACACCACCGCCACAGCAACGTGGGATCCAAGCTGCTTCTGCGACCTACACCCCAGCTCAGGGCAATGCCAGGTCCTTAACCCAGTGAGCGAGGCCAGGGATCGAACCCGCAGTCATGGTTCCTAGTCCAGTTCATTTCCGTTCTGCCACAACGGGAACTCTGAGATTTTTGTAACAGAATTATTTTCCAGCACAAACTTTTTGCCAGAGGAATGGCATTGTTTTCCACTTTGGGGGATGTTTAATGTCTGGCTTAGTAGAAGGCAGAGTCTTATATCTGCTTCTACATTAGATCTTTTGGAACATCACGTTTTGCAGCCTCTGGAAAACTTAGAGTACACTCATGAGAAAATGAGTGAAAAAGCAATTTAATGTATTAGTCATAATTTTTACCTGAGAAATCCCTAGGGGTTTCCAGAACTGAAAACAGCTGCACTAGAATATTTAGGTATTATAGTGAGAATTTTTTTGTAATTCTATAACCTAAATATAACGTGAAAAAAATTGTATACTTTTTCCCTAATTTAACTCTTATTACATTATTGTGCAGATATTGTCTAATTACTAAAAGGGATGAATAATAAAATATTAGCATTTCATATCTTGGTTTCATAAATTTTAGCAGTACTTTGAAGTTGTTCCAAAAAGAGCTCAGAGTTTTTGTAGTTGGTAAACTTATTTTATAAATAGTCAAAACTTGTTTAAGAATTGGAATTTGGCCTTTTTCTCTGTAAAATTTCGGAAAATAAATTATAAAATTTAGCGTAGAAATTATATAAATGTTTTAAATTTTGTAATGAGAACATGAACTGTCAAGTTTCTTTAAACTTGAGCTGTTCCAGAGTTTTATGTAAAATATCTAGAACACTTATTATGTTTAATATAATTTTTTTTGTTGCAAGTTTTGGTGGTTTTGTTTTGTTTTATGGCCACATCTGCAGCATATTGAAGTTCCTGGGCCGGAGACTGAATCTGAGCTGCAGCTGTGACCTCCACTGCAAGTGCTGCAATGCTGGATCCTTTAACCCACTGTGTCATGCCGGGAATAGAACCTGCACCTTTGCAGGGACCCAAGCTACTATAGTCGACTTCTTAACCCGCTGTGCTACAGTGGGAACTCCTGTTGTTGGAAGTTTTTGAAAATTAAATTTTAAAACTGAAACATACCATTTTAGGTTATAATGCTATGTATGCATTTTTTTCATTGTACAATATTTGCATTGACTAGCATCTGTTATTAACATGCTATATTTAGGTTACATTAATTCTTTAGCATTTTTCCTCTTCAGTAGATTAAATTGTGGTTAGGTATATATTCTGTGATTCAGGTGATTTTCACAGAATAAATGTGAACTTTTGCCCAGAGTAAAATGAAAAATTGACTAGCCAGGACAAATTGTATTTTTAAAGTATATTTACTCTAAAGAATTGTATCACTTTATTTAACAAATATTTTATATGTGTCTTTCATATATTAGGTGAAGTATTATCGACACTTAGCACCTGATCACTTGCTGCAAATATGTCATCGACTAGGACCTCTTCTTGAACAAGAAATTCCACAGAGTGTTCCTGGAGTACAAACTTTATTAGGAGCTGGAAGACAGTCCTTGCTACGCACAAATAAAAGTATGCAAAATTTCTCATAGAATTTAGACATTCCTCTTCTCGCTTTCTGTCTTTGTGCCCTGTCTCTGTATCCATTGAACATGTGTGTGTTTCATAGGTTGCAGGCATGTTGTGTGGAAAGGATCTGCTCTGGCTGCGTTGCACTGTGGAAGACCACCAGAGTCACCAGTTAACTATGGTAGCCCACCCAGCATCGGTGAGTCGTTTGATATCCTCTTGGTAAAGAGCTTTTGCAAATACAAATGTTTTTTACTTGCTGTGATGTCAGAGCATTTCATATTACATACAGTGTCGTTCATAAAGGAAAAAGCTCAGATTTTTTTTATACGTTAGTAATCTATAGTGAAGAAGTCATAGTAGTACGTAATTATGGATTGTACATATTTTACCTATCTAGGCTATTTAGCTCATTGGTATTTTATCTTTACAAAAGAAATTGTTTACTAAGGTGTATATCGGGTTGGTTTAGTGGGTGACAGTATTATAATATAGATTTTATTATGATAGTGGAAAAACAAAAATAATTTAGTTGTTCTTATAAATCATAATACATTTTTTTGCCTTTAAAATTTCAAAGAAGGAAGACTGATGCAGATAGGGCCTCTTCCTGAAAGGGCTTCTGGAGTCATCCTTTTTAACTCTACTCCTACCAGGTCCTTGTCTTACCTGAATTACCATAGCATCCTTCAAGCAAGTCTTCTTGCTTCCTGTGTCTTCTCCCTCTCTCCTTTTCAGATTATAGTGTGTAACACTGTAATATTAGTCTTTTTAAATTCTGATTGAGCAGTGTTGTTCTTCTCAAGGTAGCATAAGAGGTAGTTTAAGAAAGTTTCATGGTGTTTAATTCTTCTACCACCAAGTCTCTTCTTTTGACTTTCAGAAACCTTTCTTTTATCCCCACTCTCCTGCCTGTCCAGGAATGTCATTCTTCTTCTTTCTTCCACCTATCCAAATTCTACTCATTTCTTCACACTGATTGTCAGTAGTACAGTTTTGTATAACTTCTGTTTACTGTTTATATAGTATATCTTTTTCTGTTGTTTTACTTTCAGCCTTTTGTATCTTTTTATTTTCTGTATCTTAAAAACAGCATAGAAGCAGTTTTTTTAATACAATATAACAATTTTTGTGTTTTATCTGGGACATTTTGTCTTTTTACGTACATTTATTGATATATTTGGGTTTAAATCTGTTGCTGGTGGGAAGATGATCTTGTTCTCTGGTTGCTCTTAAGATTTTCTGTTATTGGTTTTCTGCAGTTTGACTGTGATATGTCTTAGGGTTTTTTTTTTTTTTTCTATTTATCAACCTTGAGATTAATTAAGCTTCTTGAATCTGTAATTTCATTTATGGCATTGGAAAATTGTCAGTCATTCTCTTGTAAAATACTGTTTCTGCTCCATTCTCTCTCCTCTCCTCCTGGATTCCAGCTAAACAGATGCTAGACTTTTTCACTTTATCTCCTCTTACTCTCTCTTTTATGTTTTATATCTTTTTATGTCTGATGCATACTGGATTGTTTTCTCTGACCTATTTTCCAAGGGTATCTGTGTTTGTATGGTCAGTAATCATGGATGATCTTTTTTTTTCTTTTTTAATATAAAATTGTCCTGGTTAAATAATGGTTTCTGTATATTATTATAATGAACAACAAAAGATTTGAGACATTAGTGTGTATTTGTACTTTAATTATGCTAGGGGGTAGAACAGTTTTCTGGAAAAAAGGTAAATTTAATGAGAATTTCTCCTCTAGGGAAAAGTTTATTCTGTTGAAAAAAATTCAGATCCATATAAAAAGGGGAATATGTGATATCATTCTCTCAACCCCTTGGTAGCAATGAAAGTGCAAAAATGATTGATAGTGATTGTCAATGATTACCAAAATGATTATCAAAAATAACTTCCTGCTTAATATTTACTATGTAATTACTATATTCTAGGCACGACTTTAAGCATTTTCCATTTATTTTCACTTTTAAAATCTTAAGTGATCTGTAAGCTGGAAATTTACAGAGAAGGAGATTGAGGGATGAAAAGGTTTGGTGCCAATCAGAGTTATACATTTAGTGATTCGTGAAGCCAGACTGATTCCCATTGTGCTATGCCTTATCTCAATAAGCTAAACTTTAAAATTAGTAACGCTTGGCTCCTCAAGAAAGCCGGTATTATTAGTCATTTTTTGGGAAAGGATACCAAATGTTAATGCAATCAGAAAAAATATTTTAGGCCAGATCATATCAGTAAGTATTGCTGACATGGACTTGAGATGTAAATACAGCGAAAATATCTTGAATTTTGTGTCACATCAGAGAAAGGTAATTAGCATATTCAAATAGTAGAATTAATTATGAAGCAGGTGATTGTTGTACCTTTCTGAAAGAGTTTATTTCATTTTTAAGATTTGATACATTTTCTTTGCTTCCCTTCCATTCAAACTTTCAGAATCTTAGTTCTTTTTTTTTGTTTTTTTTTTTCTTTTTAGGGCCACACCCGCAGCACATGAAGGTTCCCAGGCTAGGGGTCAAATTCAAGCTGCAGCCACTGGCCTACGCCACAGCCACAGCAGCGCCAGAGCCGAGCTGCATCTGCGACCTACAGCACAGCTCATGGCAACGCTGGATCCTTAACCCACCGAGTGAGGCCAGGGATCGAACCTGCGTCCTCATGGATCCTAGTCAGATTTGTTTCTGCTGAGCCATGATGGGAACTCCTCATTTTTTTCATTTACCTGTATTAGAATGCCAGTTTTATCTGCTTTCTTGTTTTGTATTTGCATATGATTTTTGCAGTTTCTGAAGGGAAGCTGGACTCTACTTATTAATAGTCATAGTTTAGTGTCGTGTCTCGTCAGTTCACCTTGATGACAATCTTGAGGGTAATGTCATTGCTATAAAATTGTGACTAGGGTGGTAATGGAAAGAAAAATTGTTTAAGCTTTTTGACAGAATAGGTTGCCTGCATGATACAGTGTAACATTTCAAGTTATCATAGGAGTCAGAAGTTTTTTTTTGTTGTGAATGTTTGTAGTACTTACTTCTTCTTTTGTTGATTCTGCTGCCATTTTCTGTCTCGCTATGTCTTAATTTTTTTTTTTTTCAGTAAGTATATTCTGTTCCACTCTGTTGGATCTGTTTTCCATTGCTATTGTCAAAGCCACATGTCGGGCTTTGGCACTTTTTGCCTGGAGCTCTGCATCATTCACTTCCGAAGTAAATACTGAGTCCCTGCATTATATCAGACACTAGCTTAGAGCTAGAGTTACAGGATGAAGAACTGGCCTCTGCTCACCTGGAACTTAGAGGTTACCTGATCCCTTGCCTCCAATCTCATTCCTCTAACCTAGGATTTAGCTCTAAACCAGGATTTCTTAACCTCAGCATTGTTTACAGTTTGGGCAGGATAATTCTTTTTGTAGATGGTCATCCTGTGCATTTTAGGATGTTTATCAGAATCCCCTGCCTGTACCCATTAAATGCCAGTAGCAACTCCTCTCCCGCAATTGTGACAACAAGGAGAGTACGCAGATATTCCCAGATGCCCAACAGGTAAGACTGCCTCTAGTTGAGAACCACTGTTCTGAACTTTCTCAAATGCAAATGTGATCACATCCTGCCTTAACCCAGTGACTTTGAATCCTCTCCACCCTGTAATGTGGCTCACCAAACTGAGCTTTTCCCCTTTTTCCTGTACCTTGTGCTATAGCTTTGCACAATGACTGGGCAGTTCTTGAAATCATCCAGAGTCTCTTCATCCCTTGGCCTCTGCTCTTGTTTTATTTCTGTCCCTCTCTCTCTCTCTCTTTTTTTTCCCCCCATTCTGTGAACGGTTATCCATTCGTCCCTTAAAATCTAAATGTAACCAGGCAGAATTAAGTGCTTACATTTACCTCTCCTGGAGCTTTTATCATATAGTCCTGGTATTTATTTACCTTCGGTTTGTCTACTAGGTCCTGGAGTTTAGAAATTCTGTTTTAGTGCTGGGTATATAAACCCAGCTCCTCAGCATTAGTAACTAGTAAATAAAGAGCAGTGAGCAGTTGATGTAATTGATGAGGTGAGATAAGAAGAGTTCAGAAGTTGGCTGGGGGGTAAAAGAATAGTTTGTTGGAAGAAGAGAGAAACTGGGTATAAGGAAAGCTTAGAGGTAAGGATAAACTCCAGAAACTGATTTTTAGGAAATTGGGGCTTATTAGTAAACTGAGTTATCAATTCATATGTACACTTGAATTATTAAACCCATACTTGTATCATTTCAAAACCAACTCTCGAGTTTATTTCAGTGTTTTCTCATCCTTTTTTGTTAAATGCTTATAAATCCTGACTACTTTTGTACCACTTGTTATTTGATGTAAATTGTGAAAACTGAACTGGTATTCAGTCAATCTTAGGGCAGGAGAACCAAAGTGGTCGGCTCCTTTCCAGTCCTTTAAGTCCTTTAGAACCTCCTTGAATAATGTTCAAAAGCAAAAAAAAGAAAGATTCCACTAATCCGTTGCTATCACTAGCTAATAACTCCTTTTCTGGGGCTGAGTTGTGAATTTGCTCTTGGCCTGGCAGCGTTTACTTTTCACAGCTACTAACAAATCCCTGGTATTGTCTTCTCTCCCACCTCCTTACCCACATTATGCCTGTTTTCAGTTACAGTTTATTCTGTATTTATTTGCCTACAATAAACAACCTACTTCAATAGTGAGTGACGTGGGTTGGGGGAGAAAAGGGGAAAGGAGAGATTTAGATATACTAAGGCCATTTTTAAGTTAAATTTGGAGATTCATTTAATGCATGTTCATCTCGTGAAAAAAGATTGAAATAAATTAAAGCAGTGTTTTTGCTAATTGCCTTATTTGCATTTTTCTTTGATTTACCTTGTTGGCCACGTAAACTTTTTATCTCTAGGTTTTCCATTTTTCATCTTTTGTGCTATTTTACCTAGGTACTTCCATATCTTTGTTGTTTACTTGTTGCATCAAGGTTGCGATCCTGGTGGGTAGTGATAAGGAATATTGGGGAACCTGATCCCTTAAAAATGTCTGTGTGTGGGAGTTCCCATCGTGGCTCAGTGGTTAACGAATCCGACTAGGAACCATGAGGTTGTGGGTTCGATCCCTGGCCTGGCTCCATGGGTTAAGGATCCGGTGTTGCCGTGAGCTGTGGTGTAGGTCGCAGACACAGCTCAGATCCTGCGTGGCCGTGGCTGCAGCGTAGGCTAGTGGCTACAGCTCCCATTAGACCCCTAGCCTGGGAACCTCCGTGTGCTGCAGGTGCAGTCCTAGAAAAAGGCAAAAAGACAAAAAAAAAAGGCTGTGTGTAAGGATATAATTTTGCCTTGAAAAACAGCTTTACAACATAAACATACAGTTAAGGCTAAAAAGCCTATACGGTAGTTCCCCGTTTTCCGTGGTGGATGTATTCTTTGACCTCCAGTGATACGTGAAACTGCAGGCAGCACCAAACCCTGTGCATTACTGGGTTTTCCTATATATACACGTATCTGTGATAAAATTTAAAAATTAGTCACAGTAAGAGATTAACAACAATAACTAATAATAGAACAATTGTAATATTATACACTTGAATCATTCAGGGGTTAGGGGCTCACCCCACAATTGTGTAGTACTATATAAGTACTTACTGAAAAAATCCTAGTAAAAGGGGATCCGTGTTCTTCAAGAATCAACTGTATTGTAACAAAAGTTATGAACATGGTCTCGCTTTTTTCCTCTCTTGAAATATCTTACTCTATAAATTCAATGCCTTTTTTTTTTTACTTCAACTAAGCACTTATGCAGTATGGTGGTAACCTTTGCAGTTTGAAGTGCAGCAGCAAAACCAGCACAAATTTCTTTTTCCTTCTTCAGTTTCATGGATAGAATATGTTCATTCTTACGCTAGATCTTGGCAACCTCAGTTTAGGATTTTTTTTTTTTCTTACACAGTTGAGAACGTTCACCTTTTCACTTAAAGGAAGCACTTTATAGCTTCTCTTTGGCCTGTCCAAATTGCCTGCATCACTACTGCTGTGCTTTAAGCCATTATTAAGTAAAATAAGGTTACTTGAACACCAGCACTGCAGTACCAGAGACAGGCAATCTGATAACCCAGACGGCTAATAACCAGGCTGCTAAGTGACTAGTGGACAGGATGTGCTGGACAGAGAAGTGGTTGCCTCCTGGGTAGCATGCAACTGAGCTGGAGGATGCAAAATTTCATCATGCTGCTCAGAATGGTGTACAATTTCAACTCTGGAATTGTTTATTTCAGGAATCTTCCATTTAATATTTTTGGACTTTGGTTATCCACTGGTAACTAAAACTACAGAAAGAGAAGCCATGAATAAGGAGGGACTACTGTACGTTAAGAGGAATCTTACATCTTGTCCACATTTTTAGTTTTCTCTGGGAAACTAGTTTGAACAAAGGCTAACAAGTATTTGCTTAAAATTAGATACAAATCTTGACTCTGCTTTAGTAGGCAAATTAATTTTTCAGCCTTTCAACTTCCTCATCTGTAAAGTGGAGATAATAGCTACCATATCCATTTATTTGGAGGCCTAAATGAGACAGCAAAGTGAGGCACAAAGTAGACAGCAACAAATGTTACTTTTGTCCTTTCTTCCTGTCATTATCATCAGTAATAATTATTTTGCTAAAAATCTTGACTGCATTTTTAAAAAGAAGGTTTTTTTCCCTTCTCATTTTTGTTATATTTTGCCATATTTCCAGTATTGTATTTGACTTACTCTGCGATAGGTAATTTCTTAACATATCTGGCACTGGACTACAATCTGGAACTATAGTGTTAATTTTTTCTTTGTGTGACTATTCTTACAAAATTATTGGAAAGATGGTTTTATAAAGATTTGAGTGTTAGCATATGATGTCTGATTTAACATTTGACATATAATTCAGCACATTGTAGGAGTCAGGAACCTATAGTTTCTTTTCTTTTTATTTGTTCTTTCCCTAATATTCTCACAGTCCATACATTATCCTTAGTTAGGTGTCTATTCATCACTTATTTGCATACATTTATTTTGTTCTATTATTTTCTCAGTAACCACTTTTTCTTTCAGAACTCATTTTCTTCTGCCATTTTAGTCTTCCACTTTTTTAGTTACATGGTTTTATAATTTGTGTTGTTATTTAACCATTTCCAACTTAGCTGTGTGTGTGTGTGTGTGTGTGTGTGTGTGTGTGTGTGTAGCATCTTGGTTTTTGTTTTTTAATTTGTCCCCTGAATGATACTCATTTATTTGCATTTGTTTGCTATACTGTTAGGGCGTGGAGGATAGAGGTTATGTTTTCTTTATATACCCAGTTCCTCAGCATTAGTAAATATTATATGAAGAAGCAGTATGTGATTGATGTAATCAGTGAACTGGGTTGGAACAAGAGAAGTTCAGAATAATATTCATATTTATGTTTGTCACAGGTTTTTTGTTTTTTTTAACCTCTCTTCTCCCTGCCCCCCATCTGCCCACCCTCCCCTGTCCCCTTACTTCCTTCTCTCCCCCCCCCTTTTTTTTTGCTTCCTAAGAACAGGTGGCTGTGAGAGACTACTAAAATGTATTTGCAGTTTTGTTTTTTAAAGGAAGTAAAGCTAATGTTCATTATGCCAAACCAAATATATAAAATAGATATTATTATTTATATATTTTTTCTTTTGCTTAAATTTCAAATTATGATTGACCAAAAAAGGGGAGGCACTTTGAAGAATGACTGTTCCTTGGGTGAGTTTAAATTGTTGCTCTTGTAGCTGTGTTTTATTCTCTTTTTTAAATCTTAAAATGAAATTTGTTTTTAGGTTATAGATGTGTTGAGAGGTCTTCTCCCCACCCCCACCCCTGTGATGTATCTGGCAAGCAGTTTTAATTAGGAAGCACTAGCCATTTCCTTTTTTAGTTTGCATAATATATTTTTTCAGATTGATTATTGGGTTTGATGTTAAATTTCATAGCTCTGAAAGTGAAACAAATTATCATATGTTGTTCATAAAGGTTCTGACTTTTTATTTTTAATATCTTCAGGGAACCTTTGAAGTTAAGGATTAAATGTCTTCATAGACATCTTGAGATTGAAAAGTCTGTGATCAGGCTAAGTGGATATTTATGTAAACAGAGCAGCAGTTTGTTCAGCTACCTAAGGAAAATGCAGGGGAAAAAATGATCTCCCACGAAAGTATTTAAAAAAGTAAAAGAAAAACTGTTCAGTAAGATTTACTTTTATAACATGAGGATTTAACGGTTTTAAGGACAGTCAGTATAGGTGTTAGTACATAATACCTTTGAGTTTACAAAACATTTTGTTTCATTTTCATAATAACTGCAAAATACCACCACTTTATTAATGAGAGGTAGTAACTAGCTCAATTTTATCCCTGGTTATTTTGTTTTAATCTTGTGCATTTAACTCTTTATCACATTTATATAGCACCTTTTTGCCTTCTCTGTGAAATTCTTTATCTGTTATCTTTATCTTATACCACCTGTGTCCATTTATTGATTTGGGTATAGGAGCCTTTTGAATTATGTTCGACGAGTATATGAACTCTAGAAACAATGAAACATGATGTATTTTTTCAAGTTCATATCTTACCAGATAAGTAAGTTGGGGAGAAAATACATAGTTCCTTGAGAATGCCTTTGTAATCTGGTTGGCACACTGATTAATTTTTTCTAAAATTTTGCTTTTTGAACTTCCTGATTTCTTTTGTAAAATCAGCTTTTGCTTTTAGTTACGTTCCTTCCAATTTGTTTTCATTGTAGTCAAGAGATAAAACTGCAGTTATCTCAAACCAGTCTTTTATTGTAACTCTTTCTCCCAAAAAAACTTAAACCTAGTGTTCTTGGGAAGTAGCCCCAAGTGCCTGACAAAGCTTGATCTGCGCTCTACCTTCTCAGTCGTTCCCCTTGACGCTTGCCCCTTTGTGCTATGTGCCAGTCTTCTTTATGTTGCTTGAATGTTCTGCTGCATGTGCTCTGCCCTCAACCTGGATAGGATATGCTTCCCTCCCACCGACATTCTTTAGCTGTTCATTTTCCAGGTCTTAGTTCAAATGTCGGTTTTTTAGAGACGTCTTCCCTTACTCCCCGATATCCCACTCCCCAATATGTTTAGGACCCTCTGCTGTGTATTTCAAGATTCCCCTGTACCTTGCATTTGATGACACGTGTCATTGTTCTAAGTCCTTGTTTCATGTCTGTCTTCCCTGCTAAACTGCAATCTCCACGACGGTAAGTACTGTCTTTTCTTTTTCTCTGTTAACATCCTTTAGCCCATACTTGGCCCATATAGGTGCTCTATAAATGTTTGTTGACTCAAAATTGAATGATTGAAATGTTTGAAATAAAACAAAAGTAATTTTTTAAATGAATTTTTATTGAGATAACTATAAAAATATTTTTAAATATTTAAAACTGAAATATTTAAAACTGAAAACTGTAATAGTTTCTGTATCATCACACTAGTTTCCAGGAAAGAAATGAGGAAGAATAATATAAATCAGGTAATTGTATAATTCTAATAAATTTCAATCTTAGTAATTGTAATGTCTTTTTTTTTTTGGTTGGTTTGGTTTTTTTAGTGCTTATTTATGTATTTGGTTCATGATTATTTTTTGCTTAATTCTTAAAATCTTTTTTTTCATTTTGTGTATTTTATTTCAGTTAGTATTTGAGTTTTCCTTTTCAGACATTATTCGTATTTGAGATATCTGCTAAATCTTAAAAAACATACTGTCTTTCAAACAGGAGATACAACTAACCACCAAAATTGAATATGTAGAGATTTGGAGGGCAGCTACTGTGCATACTAATTATTTTAGTTACAGTTGTAAAATAAGGAGAGAAGCTCTCATGGGCGTTGTATTGCCCAGGTAATTATTTCCCTTTACTCTTCTTTTCTCTCTTGCCCCTCCCCCACATTTTTTGTGGACAAAAAGGCTAATTACAGGAACTTCCTGGTAGCCTAGGAACTTCCTGGTAGCAGTTAAGGATTTGGCCTTGTCAGTACTGTGGCTGGGGTTTGCTCCCTGGGCCTGGGAACTTCAGTATGCCATGGACATGGCCAGAAAAGGGGCCAGTTACAGGAGTTATTATTCTAGTCTTGCAACCCCCTCCTACTTTAACTAAAGTTGGTATTTTTATTCGTTATGATTACTGTTAGACCTTTTTATTTGTCTTTGTATATTGGTCTGTTGCTAGTTACTGATGCAGGATGATAGGGCTGTAGAAATAAACCAGCCTGTGTTGAATTATTTCCCAGGTGATCTCTGGCTCTCCATAGTAGGTTGGATTTCCTGCTAATATCTGTTAGTACCCTAGTTATTAGGCTATTCAGAAGAATTGTTCTGGTAAGGTTTTCAATTGTGGTTCTATAGAGAAATGTTAAAAGTTCCTATTTATATAATTCATTCCCAAATAAAGTGAACCTAAAGTATCTTTGACATCTTTTACTTCAGAAACTTAATGGGAAAGATTTTAAAAACAAAACTCATAAACAAAATTGATGGCCCTTTGTATTATTTTATGGCTTTTGAATCAAACTGGATGTGAATTCTTTGCAGCATATCATTGAATTCATTGTTGAACAGGCAATGATTATTCTTTGTAGTGTAGTATACGTTCAAATACTTTAATATACTTAGTCTTTAGGTTTTTTTATGATTAAATAAATTTAAATTCCTTGCATCTTTATCCCTGGACGTATTTTTATCAGTCTTTAGCTGTCTAAAGTTAATCTCTTTAGACAGTTCACAGTTTTTCATATTGCCCTTTTGAGCTCCTCAAGGTAGATTGAGCTATACTTTATTTAATAAAAATTATTCAGGATCTATATGTATGCTCAGTGGAGAATACTTGGAAAAATAGAACAGCCCCAGAATTAACCAGTCTCCTTGTATCAGATATTAAAAAGTCATGTTTCCTCTCTGTTTAATGTTTGTCTGCCTAGCCAGTGTGGTAGAGTGGTAAGAGTGCACTGTTTGGAATCAGACTGCCTAAATTCAAACTTGGAGACTTATATTTTGTCCTTCCCTTTCCTTATTGGTAAGAAGGACCCCCTTATTGGGGATAATAGTGGTACCCACCTTAAAAGATAGGTGAGGTTAGATGAGAACATATGTAAAATGCCTTAAACTGTGCCTGTAGTGAAGCACTCAAGAAATAGTAGCCATTATTTTTCAGATCTGCTGTACATCGTAATAGTTTTCCATAGCCTTTTTCCTCCCTATGATTGCAGCAGATAAGATATTCTTGAAGTCAGAGTAAGAACATCTGTAGTTTCAGCCGCTGGTAACTTTTCTCTTCCTTTATTACCATTTTCTTAAAGTATTTGATTCATGGCTTGAGCATAACTTCTCTTTTACAGAAATATTTAGCTTTTTTTTGTGTGACCATCACAGTTGCATCATCTCCTTTTCATTCAAACATTATTTGTGATTCTTTAAAACAAATAAAATGTTATGTAACTTTATGCATTAGCAAATGCCTTGTACTACACAGTACTTTGATGGAAATCACAGGTACTCTGTGGAGACAAGAAATTGCCCTCCAAGTGCCTGGTCCTGGATAAAGCATTATTTTGTTGGGAAAATTATTGTTTAAAGAGGTAAATCATTTTGAAATTTGTTTTCACGTGGTCTTGCTTATGTGTCTACCATTATTTTTGTACAGGCATACATCAGATATATTGTGGATTGGGTTCTATACCACTGTAATAAAGTAAATGTTGCCATAAAGCAAGTCATACCAAGTTTTTGGTTTCCTAGGGCACTGTAGTCTGTGAAGTGTGCGGTAGCATTCTTTTAAAGCAAAACAACAACAACAAAAAACAAAACAGTGTAGATGCCTTAGAAAATAATGTTCTTGGAAAAACGGTGCCAATAGCCTTGATCACTGCAGGGTTGCCACAAGCCTTCGATTTGTAAAAAGACCACCACAGTATCTGCTAAGCACAATAAAATGAGGTATGTTTGTAGTTGATTCAAGTTTAGTTCTGTAGGTTTCCAAACTCTTGTTTTATAGTTAAGAACTTTTATTAACACAGATTGTGGAAATTAAAATCTAGGTACTGATTATCCAGAATCCATTTTCTTTTGTATTTTAATATAGTTATTAATTAAAATTAATGGTTATTAATTAAAATTATAACTTCTTTAACATTTTATTTATAGAAACTCTGGGAGCTTTCCGAGTGTTTTCTTTAGCCAGAATCACAGAATAAATTTAGTCCAAATATAGTACAAAGGCATTCTCTTGTGGTATAGCAGGTTAAGGATGTGAGGTTGTCCCTGCAACACCTTGGGTTGAAGCTATGGCATGGGTTTGATCCTTGGCTCAGGAGCTTCTGCATGCCATGGGCACAGCCAAAAATAAAGTCTTCTGGTAAATACTCTGATGTTACTTATCTAAGTACGCTTTCTTCTGTATCAGAAAAGGGCCTGGGCTATCTACACCTTCTGAATTACATATTCTCTCATCTCTTTGCCTCCTCATCTAATTCTTCTACTGCCATAAAAATTAATTCTCTAGGTTTTAGAATCTACAGCTACATGCTTCTTGCATTCGATATGTTGCCAGCAGGGCTCTGCTTTCATGAGCTGGCAAAACTTGTAGGCACTAGTCCTAGGCTGTCCAGTTCTGATTGTTAATCAAATCGGAGCTGTAGCCGCCAGCCTACACCACAGCCCACAGCAACGCCAGATCTGAGCCGTGTCTGAGATACAGCTCTTGGCAGTACCAGATCCTTAACCCACTGAACGAGGCCGGGGATCAAATGTGTATCCTCATGGATGCTAGTCAGATTCATTTCCCCTGAGCCATGATGGGAACTCCAACAATGGCTTATTTTGAGCTTGGATAATTTATTGCCATTGTACCATGTATCCTTGTCAATTTTTTTAAAGTACTTAGCAGGATAGTCTTGAGGGTATTATATCAAGTGCAGGAAGTCAGACAGTAAAAGACAAATACTGTATTGATCTCTTTTATATGTGGAATCTAAAGAATACAACAAACTAATGAATATAAGAAAAAGAAACAGACGCACAGATATAGGGAACAAACTATTGGTTACTAATAGGAAGAGGAAAGGAAGGGCAATATAGGAGTAGAGGATTAAGTGGTACAAACATATAAAATAAGCTGCAAGGCTATATTGTACAACACGTGGAATATGGCCAATATTTTATAATAATCATAAATGGTGTTTAACATCTAAATGTTGTGAATCTCTATGTTATATACCTGTAACTCATATAGTGTTGTATATCAACTATAATTCAGTTAAAGAATGAAGAAAAGTACTTAGCAGGAGAAAATCTTTTGGAGAGAGATGATGGTATTTCTGCTTTGGCTCTTTCTTATTTGCAGAGATTTTATGTATTTTTTTAATATCCTGAACAGTGGAGTCACTAAGGTTATTGTCGATGCCCTTTTCTGGCAGCCACCCACTTTTTTCCCCCATGAACCTGGTCAAATGGTACAGATTTGTATATGAGAAAAACTGAGGTAAATATACTCATGTTTATCTTTTTCTAAAATCAGCTGCATTGAAAACTTGAGCCCAGCTGTAGGACAGAAGTACCATGTTCCTGGGTAGACAGTTGTCAGTTGTTTATATGTGAATGAAATTAAACGTATGTTTCCAACAAATTTATTTTTAAAACTTTGCAGTAACCTTCGAATTAGATAATAATAAATCAAGAATGAGATATTTTTAAAAGGACTCTCATGAAGAATAGCCAGATAAAAAATAAGATAAAATATTTTAAAAGGACACTCATGAAGAATAGCCAGATAAAATTAAAACGTCATTAAGTATAAATTAAAAATTTGGGTACTGGCATATAAATAGACATGTCATCAGCAGAAATATATCACAGTTTAAAGGAATAGAGAAGGATTATTTAGTGAAAAGATTGGAACAAAAGATTTGTTTTTTAGAGACTCAATATATACTAAAACTTCAAATATATTAGGGGTTAAGTGAGAAATTTAAATCACAAAAAAGTAAAAGAAAATGTAAATGGATATGTATTGTACTGCTGGCTGGTAGGAGGACCCTTCACATTAAAGCAGTAGTCGTTATGAAAGAAAAGAAAAAATATTGACAGAATTTTGGCTTTGTAAATTTGTGAAACCGTGAGATGTCAACAGCGTAATACGAAAACCAAGTATGTTGTGGGAAATGTTTCTGAAAGTATAACTTGAGAAATTGAAATTGAGAGAGAATACCTTGCTTAAAATCTCAGTGTCAAGTTTAAACCAAGTCTGTCTAACGTAAAGCCTAGCTTTTATTTCATTAAGGAATATAGCATAGCCGTTATAGTGCTGTTTATGAGGGAAATTTCTATAGTTTTATGTGATTGCTTTAGGTGATAGAGTTATATAAAGACCTTCCCATGTTAGTATTATCTACATTGAGTATGCATTAGTATTAAGATTAAAGAAATAAATCAACTCTTGAAAAATAACTTGGTGTGTACTAGGAAAGAGTGACTTGTGGGGGAATTTTATCAATCACTTTATTAGCTAGAATATGCCACAGAAGTAATAGTTAAGGCCCTACTGTTTAGATATGTCTAGTTTATCTAACTTTAACAAATTGTGGGCCTTTTGTTTATCTCTAGAAATTAGTTCTGTAGACTTGAGCACAAAGACTTTGTTTCAAAGGCTGTTCAGTGATTTGCTACAAATGGCACTTTTCACTGTTCCTTTTCTCTCTTCATACTTTAAAAAGACTGATGCGGTGATTTCTGGAAGTTTTATTTCACTTTACTGGTCTATTCACTCAAAAGACTGGGTAAATATTTGTACTTACCCCTTTCCCTCCAAATGAAATACATTTAGCAGGGCAGTTGAAATGAGTAATTGTTTAGAGATATTTTGAATCTATAATCTGTCCAATAAAGAAATCTATTTTCATTTTATCCCTAAACCTAATTGTTTTACTGATGTTTAATTAATTTATTAAATCCACCAAAAACATTTTGATCTTGTACTAAGTGCCAGCTGCCATTGTCAGTTTTCAGGCTAATCAAAGAACAAGCAGAAAAAAAAATCCTGCCCATGTGGAGTTTATTATGTTGTAGTGGCAGGGGGTGCGGAGTAGGCAGGAAATAAATAGTGAATATAATTAGGAAATAAACGGTGATAAATGATGGGGAAAAACACGAAGCTACATAGAGTGGGATCAGGCATGATGGGTGGTGGGAGAGGGTGAGTTGTAGTTTTCAGTGGGTTGATCAGGTTAGGCTTCAGTGGGGAGGGAACAGAAATCTGAGCAAAGATTTGAAGTAGGTCAAGGAATTAGCCATATGTGAAGAGAGTATTCTGGCCATAGGGAATCAATAGCCTGTGCAGAGACCTAAAGAGTGTAGCTGATGTGTTGGGAGAAGTAGTGGGTAAGGCCAGGGAGGTAATGGGAGACAGTATTATGCAGGGTCTTGGTAGGTTGATGAATAAGGAGTATGGTGTTTATTCTGAGTGAAATGAGGAACATTTGCAATTTTGAACAGAGGCATGATATAGGGCAACCATCCACTATAGCCTTACTAGAGGAGGTGACATTTTCACTGGCCCTGGAGGGTAAGAAAGAACTTGCCAAGTGAAGAAGATAGAGATTTGCTTTGGCAGGCTTAATTTAAATATATTTCCCATCACCACACTTACGAAAATAAATGTACTTTTAAACCAAAGTCATACATGTTACTTGATTTAAGGTTAAAACTATAATAATGTCACATAAAGAACTTATTCCTTTGTGACCTCTTAACTTTGCTCGTTTTAAAAATTGATGTTCTAGTTTAATAAAATTTAAGGAGTTCCTATAATCCAAGAGACATTTCCTTTTTACACAAAAATCCAATTAGTCTGTTAACAATTTCTTTAGAAAGTGAATGATTGCCATTTGCCTCTCTGCTATAAAACTATAAATTTAATTGAACCATCTTGTGTTTCTTATTATTAACTAAGATTCATTTATATACTTTTTTACTTAAAAGCCTATACTCGGTTGAGGATGTAGGAATAAGGCAGAATTTCTGTCCTTAAGGTACTTAAGATCTGATAGGGAAGATAAGACATTATGCAAATTATATGTAGCAAAAGGAAATGTGAGTTTATTGAATGGGAGTCTTACAGCATTCTCTCTATAAAAATTCTCTGCTCATTGATCTGGTCAGGCCTTCTTCAAATTCAGCCTTCTCGGTTGAACTTCAGCCGTTGAACCTTATTTATACTTTCTTTAACTCCCTGTATCGAATTTGAACCACCAGCTTAGTACCTGGTACCTCCATGTACTGTTTTCTGTGTGTGTCATATCTTTTAGTACTGTTGTACCAGTTTGTAAATTTGTTGAGAGCAAGGACTCTGCTAGGTACCTTCTCCATTAGGATGCAGTCAGAGTGTAGGTATTCAGTAGTTAATTGGTAGCAAAGCATGACATAGGGTAATGTGGAATATAGTATTAGCTTTGTATTGTGTTGTTTCTGGAAGGTTTTACTTGAAATGTCAACTGTGTTTTAAAGGGATATTCTTCATATCTGTTGACTCTCAAAATGAAAATAAAGATTTAATACCAGTTTAGGTAAAGATTCAGTAAAAGCTATGTTTAAGAATGTAGTAATGTGTTCTCTTAAGGGAGGTGTTTTTTTGCTTTATCAACTTTGAATTATAAATAGCCTTTATAACAAATTCATCTACAAAG
Source organism: Catagonus wagneri (assembly GCA_004024745.2). Lineage (NCBI taxonomy): Eukaryota > Metazoa > Chordata > Mammalia > Artiodactyla > Tayassuidae > Catagonus > Catagonus wagneri. The sequence goes on from PVHT020000080.1 coordinate 19,006,558, forward strand.
ATTTTGACATATGTAAAAGTGCTTGATCATCAGGGATATTTTGGTTATCTCCAACAATCATTTTTATACCTGAACAGTTTTAAATATTTTAATAAAATTTGACATTTTAAGAATTTTTACATTTTAGATGTAGGAAATTAAACTATATCTTCGTAACACAGCACTGTCAACATTTGTGTTATGTTCATCACTTATTTTCTTACAGAACAGACAATAAGTCTGAGATGTCATCGATCCATAGTGTTTGGATAAGGTCATTTGAGTTCTTATTTGGCAGGACAGTTGATGCCTGTGGTTTTTTGTGATCTTTGCTCCAAATAGGTTTGGAGCCAAAGCGCTAGAGGATGTCTGTCTTAAGGCCATTTCTGATGGAAAAATGTCTTGAGGCTTTATTAGAAACTTACTGAATCTCTGTTACTGTGTAACCAGTTGAGGCCTAAATATACAAATTAACAACTTTTATAGTTTGTCTTACCCAGATGTTGAAATAGATTGTATCATAGAACTCACATGCTAATAGCGTGAGATATACTTTATCAGAATATAAAATGATTGATGTAGTAAAAGAACATAGAAACATTATATAATTATTCCTTGAAATACTATTGCTTTAGAACCTGAAAAGTATTTTTCTACCTGTCTCCTCACCAGTCCCTCAGATTTTCTTTTTCACTTGCAATGTAGTGTAAGCCAAATATTTATTGTGTTTGAGTAAAACAATAAGTTTGGAGATTCTTTACAATACACCTGAGATTTGATCATCTTTAGAGCATAACTGTATGTTCTAAACCTAGGTTAAACAGTATTTTGTACATATATTTAATTTTCTTTGATGTAAGTGAGAAAGTGTAGTGCTTGCTGTGCAATGTAGATGGCAGTCATAGTCAGGAAAAAAGCTTGATAGTGAAAGATAATCTACAGGTGAATAATGTGCCTGCTTGTCAGTCGGCATATATTTATTGAGCACCTTCTTTGTAAATAGTAGTATAGAAAATAAGTATAGTAGTAATTTAGATGGAAAAGAACATGTAGGGCTGGAGTTAGCGCATCAGGCCTTAGGGCAGAAGATAAATTTCAGTCGTATCTTAAAAGATGGTTAAAATGGACCAGATGGAAAAAGAGCTATAGGTTCTAGAAAGTTCTATAGTTTATAGAAGCTATAGGTTCTAGGTTCATCATACAGGTCTTTGACACTGCATAATGCAGTGGCAAGATCTCCAGTTTAATTATCTTTTAAAATAACACAGCAAATTATTCCTCGGTTTCTACTTGTTGCAAAAATTTTAATAGCATCATTCAGTATGTCATATTCAGATTTATTTCGTAGGGGGCCTTTTAAAGAAATAATATCATATAAAGTAATTTGGGGGTTTAAAGAACATTAGCCAGAGAGTAAAGAAGTCTGAGTTTTAATCATCTTACATTGTGATTTAGACAGGTCATTTAACTGAATTTGCTTTTTTGTAAAATGAGGATAATACGGCCTGGCTTAATTTATTTCAGGTGAAATAATGGGCTCTTACTGACTATTTTGAAGGCTTTTAACTAGGGGCCGTATACATTAGAAAACATCTTTATTTTTACTAAAATAAGAGAAATTGAAATATGTGATTTCATAAAAGATGACATTTAAGAAAATTAATTTCTGAATTGTACTTATTTTCCCCCTTTTCTTCCTAGCGGATACTTTGTTTTCAAGGAAGCTGAATGGGAAATACAGGCTTGAGAGACTTGTTCCAACTGCAGTGTACCAGCACATGAAAATGCATAAAAGAATTCTTGGACATTTGTCATCTGTCTACTGTGTAACTTTTGATCGAACTGGCAGACGGATATTTACTGTAAGTAGTTTCTAAATTTCTTATTTCAAATATGAAATGCAAAAACATTGCTTATAATTAAACTTGAAGATAAACCTTTGTGTTTTTTTTTTTCTTTTGCTGAAAAATTAGAAATTCAGGTAATTTAGCTTAGTGTAACAGAAGGTTTTACTTCAAGTTGGACTCCAAGTTTGGAACATTCTTCAAAGCCATGTTATATAGCACAATTACAGTTATATTATGGTCCTACATCATGGATAAGTGCAGTTCTAACATTATATCAAATAATGCAGTTTGACATTTTGTAAAATATCATATAATAATTTTAATTCTAAACCAAGGGTGTTTCACCTGGTGTGTTAAAGTAAATTAGAGGAGTCTGATAAATTTCATTTATAATAGTGATAGAAAAAATTCTGAGCATATTTAACATGTTCTGCTTTTTATCTTGTAACTTTAGCACCTCATTCTTCATTATATCTATGTGTTCAAGGAGTCCCTTTGGGTTTGTTTATTACTCTTTAACTTGTTGAATGCAGTAAAGCAAAGCTTTTCAGCTTCAAGAGAAAATTATTTACGGGAATATATCAGGTTTATTTTTAGGTACCTTAACTATTATATCCACTACACTGCTAGGGTTGTACTTAAAATTAAATACTACCCTTTGGGATGAGGGTGTGTACTCATTCACAGGATTCCTAATTTTAAATGGGAAACGGAAGTTAATGTGGAAATTCCTATCTCTGTCTTTAAAGAGAGCAGCTGTGAATTTTATATGGTCGTAACAATTATAGATTCCTCCTTTAAGTAAATATGCCTGTAAACTGAGATTTATTTATATCTACTTTCTCTTTTACCCATATACGCAGTCATCTGTAAAACAGCTAAATGGCAGGATGTGGGAAAGGATTTCCATACATATCTTTTCCCTGGTTCTAGAAACCACTTCAGGTCATTTCCTACAGTAGTATTCTTCCTTTCACCTTCTCTTTTATCCATACTGTTTTGTTTTGTTTTTTAAATTATTTTTATTTTTTCCATCATAGCTGGTTTACAGTGTTTTGTCAGTTTTCTACTGTATAGCAAAGTGACCCAGTCACAGTACATATATGCATTCTTTTTCTCACATTATCCTCCATCATGGTCCATCATAAGGAACTAGATATAGTTCTCAGTGCTGTAGAGCAGCATACTGTTTTCAGTGAAGCAGAGTAAAAGTGAAATTTAAAAAATTTTCTGACTGGTTATTATTTTTAGAGTGGGGAACAGGTACACCCATATTTGCTAAAGTCCTTGATATACCTACAATAGTAATTTGCTCTCAAATGGTAGTGGAAAATTACTTTTGGCTTTTTTGAGTTCAATATATATTTCAATTTATTTCTCAAAGCAAAGTAAATTGGCAGTTTTAATGTTAATTCTTTCAAAAATAATAAAGTGAAAGAATGAGAAAGAAGCATTACATTGTGTTTATACTTCATTTTGGTAAGTATAAGTTTATGTCATTGCATGGAGATTATAAAAATATTATATAACTTTTCATTTAATTTTTGATGTTGGTAAAGTACATTGTGGGAATTTTTTCTTTGAAAATAATAGGGATGGTAAGCATTTGTTTGTTGTACTTTATGAAATACTGTGTTGATTTGAATTAGACACATAATCTTCTGCAGCCTTTTGAGGGAAAATGCATTGAGATAATGTGCTGTTGCTGTGTACTGAGTTTAGTGGAGTAATAGACATAGAGTTGGAAGAGGACTCTTAAGCCAAGGCTTAACAAACTACTACCTGTGGGTCAAATCCAGCCTCCCACCTGTTTTTATAAATACAATTTTATTCAAACTCAGGTGTGTTCTTTTTTACTTTTTTGTCTTTTTAGGGCCGGGGCATATAGAGGTATATGGAGGTTCCCAGTCTAGGGGTCCAATTGGAGCTGTAGCCGCGGGCCTACACCAAAGCCACAGCAATGCAGGATCCGTGCCACGTCTGTGACCTATACCACAGCTCACGGCAATGCCAGATCCTTAACCCACTGAGGGAGGCCAGGGATCAAACCCGCATCCTCATAGATGCTGGTCAGTTTCTTTAACCACTGAACCACAGCGGAAACTCTGGGCATGCTCTTTTGTACTGTAACAGCAGAGTTTAGTAGTAATGACAGAGAATGCATGGCCTGCAAACCCCAAGAAAATTGTTGCTTTGCCCTATACTGGGAAAAAAATGGCAACCCCTGTTCTAGCTATTTAATTCCTTCTTTTAAGACTATTTGATCTGGAAGTTCCTGTTGTGGCTCAGTGGTAACGAGCCTGACTATCATCTGTGAGGACACAGGTTCGATCCCTGGCCTCGCTCAGTGGGTTAAGGATCTAGCATAGCCATGAACTGTGGTGCAGGTCAGCAGCTGCAGCTTCGATTTGACCCCTAGCCTAGAAACTTCGTATGCCACAGGTCTGGCCCCTAAAAAAACCAAAAAAAAAGAATATTTGATTTGGGGAACAGGTATGATATGTGAAAAGGATGAAGCTATTTTTTTATTTTCTTTTTTTTCTTCTAATGATTTTTATTTTTTTCTATTAAAGCTGGTTTGGTTATTTTCCTTTAGTTGAAGACACATAAAAAGAAAAAATTATCACTGTAGTGTTATATGGTCTTATCAATAGTCTAAAAATGTTGATGTTTTATATATGTGATGTAATTTGCTAACTTGCCAAACTTACAGTTTCATTTGTAATTTTTTACTGATTTGTTTTTACAGATTCCAACATATTATGATAAATTACAAAGATACAAGATCACTGTTATTTAAAATTTCCTTGTATTTTTATGATTATTGTCTCAGGTGGATTAGGGTACATAATGTGTTTGTGTTACCTCATTCCACTGGGAACACACCAGCCACTAGCTAATGTTTTGAAAACCAGTCTTACTAACTGATAGGCTAAGGATTTAGGTTAGCAGATTATGGTGAGCAATGAAATTCAAATTCCTGTGAGGGTGTAGCACACTGCTGTTATTTACTGGAATACCAAGTCAGTCAAGGAGCACTTTGTGTTCACCTTTTATGTATGCGGTATCTTAGACCTTGCACATTTATTATTAAGTTCTAATGTTAGATATAGTCGTAAGCTTTGATTAAGGGACTAGTTCCAAGGAACTTTTGAGTCCTTTCTGGATAAGCACAGCTAGAGGCGGTATAGCCCTGTGGTTAAGAGCATAAGCTTCGGTATTAGGCGGCTCTTTGTTCAGCTCACAGCTTACTTTACCACTTCCTAGCAGTGCAATTTAGATTTCCTCAAGCTTTTAATAGCCAGTTTTTAAAAAAAGAGGGAAGGAAATAGATAATAATAGTGCAAATCCCACAGGATTTTTGTGGGATTACATGAAATAGTACATGAGGTTAGTATAGAACAAGATGTATAAGAAGCAGTCCTTGTTTTACCTCCTGCTTTTAATTTTATACATTTTATCCAATTTATTTTCTTACCTAAAATCTTACTTATAAATGTTATACAAGATTTATTTATTTATTTATTGTCTTTTTGCCTTTATGTAGAGCCGCACCCGCGGCATATGGAGGTTTCCAGGCTAGGGGTCTAACAGGAGCTGTAGCTGCCGGTCTTCGCCACAGCCACAGCAATGCGGGATCTGAGCCGCATCTGCGACCTACACCACAGTTCACGGCAACGCCGGATCCTTAACCCACTGAGCAAGGCCAGGGATCGAACCCGCAACCTCATGGCTCTTAGTCGGATTCGTTAACCACTGAGCCACGAAGGGAACTCCTGTTATACAAGATTTAAACTGAAATCATTCTGATTGATAAGCGAAATTTATATTAGAATAATTTTTTAGCATTTTGTTCTAGAATTTTTTTTTTTTTAATGGCTGCACCCATGGCATATGGAAATTCTAGGGCCAGGGGTTGAATCCGAGCCACAACTGCAACCTGTTCCATAGCTGTGGCAACACCAGATCGCTTAACCCACTCTGCTGGGCCATGGATCGAACGAACTCTTGCCTCTGCTGCAGCCCGAGCTGCCGCAGTCAGATTCTTCACCCACTGCATCACAGCAGGAACGCATAGAGTATTTTAATAATGGATGTTTCCCAGTAGAATAATGAGAAAAACCTAGAGAAGGAGGTAGCATAATTACCAAATTAGACTGCTCCCTGATACTTTGTTAGTTTTTTAATTTTTTTAACTTGGTTTCAGAATCATTGCCTCAGATAATATTTACCAAAGAAAAGCAGTTAATGAAAGTATGTTGAGGACCATATAAAAAGATTTCCTCTTTTTTTTTTTGCCTTTTGTCGTTTTAGGACTGCACTTGAGGCATGTGAAGGTTCCCAGACTAGGGGTCTAATCGAAGCTACAGCTGCCGGCCTTCGCCACAGCCACAGCAGCGCGGGATCTAAGCCGCGTCTGCAACCTACACCACAGCTCATGGCAACGTCAGATCCTTAACCCACTGAGGGAGGCCAGGGATCAAACCCGCAACCTCATGGTTCCTAGTTGGATTTGTTTCCGCTGAGCCGTGACAGGAACTCCAAAAGATTTCCTCTTTTTCCAGACATATAAAATGTATCTGTTCACATTAAGGCCAAAGAACATAAACTGTTTTCATAAATTTGATAATTTATAGTAAAGACTATGAGTTTATGCACTCTTTTATTTTTATTTTTTTTTGCCTTTTGTCATTTTATGGCCGCACCCGCGGCATGTGGAGGTTCCCAGGCTAAGGGTCTAATCGGAGCTGTAGCCACTGGCCTGCGCCGCAGCCACAGCAACGCAGGATCCGAGCCGCGTCTGCAACCTACACCACAGCTCACGGCAATGCCGGATCGTTAACCCACTGAGCAAGGGCAGGGATCGAACCCGCTACCTCATGGTTCCTAGTCGGATTCGTTAACCACTGCGCCACGACGGGAACTCCTATGCATTCTTTTAAAAAGCTTCTGTCTTTTAGGAGGCAGACTGTTTTAAACTCTTAGAATATAGAAATGACAGACATAGTAGCTAGACCTGGAGAGTTCACCGGTGGTCAGTACGTAGTATTGCTCCAGTGTGATAAGAAGCTTTGACAGGCAGCACAAGATGCTGGGGTTGCATAAGAGTGAGGTGCCTAATTCCGTGTGTGGTAGGAAGTAGTAAGAGAAATTACGAGAAAAGTGACACCTCACCTGAGTTGAGCTGGATATTACAGACTTAGGGAAAGGCATTTACAGGCTTTGGGAGAACATAACATGCAATTGTGTATTTTTGAATATGACAATAAGTCTGGACCATTGTTAAGCAAAAGCTAGAGATGTTGTTGGGGACAAAATCATCTAGATTCTTTTATGACACGTGAAGAGGTTTTTTTTTTTTTTTTTTTTACCTTGAAGACAATGAACTGAGTAGAATTTATCTTTTTAATGATCTCTTTGCCATTATTCTAGAATATGGATTGAAACTAAATCTGCATATAGAGTGTTGGTGGCAAGGTTCTGGCAGTGATCCATGGAAGAGTTACAGTGGAAGAAGGAATGGAATTAACAGATTAAAAACAGAATCTCTAGGATTTAAGAGGGTTGTTTGAATGTAGGGAGGAACTGAGAGGGAATAGTATGGAATGACATTTTTAACTAGTGTGACTGGTTAGAATGTTATGTCACTTTTTGTAGGAGTGTTGGGACATGTTGAAGTTGAGGAACTTAGGTGGATTGCCAAATGGAAATGCTTAACAGTGGCGGGAGCTCAGGAGAGAGATCTGGGCCCAGAGGTCCAATTTGAGAATCACTGAGTATGGAAATTGATTATTTTACCTGATACACACACACACACACACACACACACACACACACACACACGTAACATAAGGCTGGAACTTCAACTTTTAAAGCAAACTAAAGAAAGGGAGACGAGTCAATAATTAAGACTGAGGAAAAGCTGCCTAAGAGGGAAAAAAAGAAGTGGTGTCTTAAAGGCCACAGGTATAAAGTTGAAAACCTAAAGTAAAATTAGAACTGAAAGGGCTCTTTTGGATTTGGCAAGGCTATTCGTGACCTTAAGGAAAAAAATGTTTTATTTTAGTTTCTGGGATAGGAGTGAGATAGCAGTGCACTAAAGGAGAGATTGGGGATTGAAAAGTTGAAGAGATCGTATAGATTAATCTTTCAAAGAGCCTGACAATTAAAAAATTAGACTATTTTCTGAATGTGGAGTACTACCACTGAACTTCGTGTTTGTATTGTCCTCTGTGTTGTAATGAATGTGTTTAGATGTCTGTCTCTATTTAAAGTTGTGAGCTTCCTACAACAAAAGCTTTTTCTTAACGTTTTTTAGACCTGTAGTGCCTTGCAGAGTATCTGGTGCAAACAGGAGGCATACAACAAAAAATGAATGAACCAGTCAGAAGTATAAAAATTAATGTCCTTTCTTTTATGAAACTTGTTAGGAGAGCTGTATACAAAAATATCTGTAAGACATCATAGTAGAGCTGTGCTTCATTAACCTGGTCTTCTGTTTCACAGTTGCAAAGCCTGTTTATGGCTTAGAGCCTTTCCCTCTGCCTGGAATTCCCTCTGCCTTTCCCTCTGTCTTTTCCTAAATATTCCTGATTCTTTGTTTACCAGCTCTGGTCAAACACTGCTTTCTTAGCGACTCTTCCCTGCCTCCCTTCCCCCCTCAGACTCTGTCAGTGTCACATTACCTTACCTCACCTTGTAATGTCTATCACCGTCTGAAATTCTTATTCTTAAAAACTGGCTTTTACTGTATTCTCTTCCTGCTGAGCTCCATGGGGACAGACAGGACTTTGAGTGGTTTATGACCACTGACTAAAGTAGGAATCCATGAGTCTATACTGATATAAATAAGTAAATAAATGACTGTGAGGGAAGGGAAAATTCTTAATTATAGTAGGATGCCAGTTGGCATTGTAGAAAGAATGGTGGTTTGGCAGCTGGTGGTGGTGGTGAAGTCATTTGTGTGTCATCGATGGAAGCCAAGACTGGTAGATACTGGTTAGATCTTAGCATCATCTTGTATGTGTCCCCACAAGACACTGATTTAACTGTTTAAAAGGGGAAGTTGCAGCTTTATGGGGAAGAAACTTTGGAAACACTAAGGAGACAAAGTTATTAGCTTCACTAGTGGGAGATGGGTTGACATTGTGTATCCTCTGAAGTGGTACCCTGAGAAAGAAAGCTTCTTATCTGTGGGATTCCTGCCAGGACAGTATGGTCTGGGTCTGGCTATGGGAAAACAAACTGAGGTTCAGGGACATCCTATAGAAGGGAAGGTCTGTATTCTTCATATAAACTTCTGAGGATATGAAACACAGAGAAAGCCTGAGGAAAGAAAGAGTCCAGGTCGAGGAGACTGAAGTGACCATATAACTAAAATTTAACACGTTGCTGTATGGGATCTGAGGCCAAAAGGGAATTGGATGGATGGCAGTTTTAGCAATATTGATTCCCCACCTTACATAGATGAGTGTTCTTGTTTTAGAGGAATACGTACTGGGATATTTAGAAATGGGGCATTAAGTCTGCAGAGTACGTGGGCGGTAACCTAGGGGTGATACTGTATATTCAGTCAGTCTGGAAGTAATGTAAAGGAGAGCTAAGGTACAGTAATTTCTAAGAAGACACATTTTTGAAAAGCCGGGTCAAAGGGAAGAAACCAGGAGGTAACTGTAAGAGATAATTGATGTACAGTGGTCTTTAAGAAGGACAGATAAATGAGTAAGTAGATGAAGGTGGAATGTATAAAGAGCAGTTTATTTGGACTATTTAGATAGATAATTAGGTTCACAATGAGTAGACTCTATACTTTTTCAACGTGAAATATTTTATCTGGTAAGAGTCTTGGTTAGAAAATGGGACTGGCTTCTAGAGATGAATGAAAAAACCTGGTAATAGGGAAAGAATCATGAATGGGGAAAAATAAAAGCCTCCCAAAATAAGCAGAGCAGTTAGAAATTTGCAGTTTTACCAGTTTAGTGTGCTTATCATCTTTTCCATAATGGTATTTTGCATTTGCGAGCAGGATAAGTCAAGTGATTGTTACGTCGTTGATAAAAGGTTTGTCATTGGTTTTATACATTGAAAAAAATGACAGTATAGTATGCATGATCATGTATATATGATGTTTTTAACATTCAGTTTTGTTTGTTCTAATGACATCAAGAAGTGAAATCTGACTCATAAGCTGTAGCAATAGTAAGAGAAAACTTGTTTCTGCCAAAGTGTGGTAAGGTAATACTATATATAAGTTTAAAATCTCCAAGATAGTGCTCTAACTTTAAAAATCATGTAATTTCTCTTACTTGTCATGTCAAAATAGTAATCTTTGGTTGGTCTGCACAATTCATGCTTCTCTTTTAGCAGGGGAAGCTTTACAAATCTACTTTTTAAAGTCAGCTGAGCAGAATGAACCTGCTGCAGTTTTCCCGAATGTGCATGGTTTTCTGCTTGCAGAAATCAACAACTCATTGTCATTTACTGCTCCATTGTGTACTTTTCCTCATCATTGAATATTTCATGTAGTTGTTACCTCTAATCTTCCAGCTTCTAGTTTAATAAATAATGTGTATTTATTTTTGGGATTTTTCCTTTTTTTTTTCTTTTTATGAACGCTCCTGTGGCATATGGCAGTTCCCAACCTAGGGGTCAAATTGGGATTGCAGCTGAAAACCTGCATTGCAGCTTGCAGCAATGCTGGATCCTTAACCCATTGAGCGAGGCAAGTGATCAACCCACATCCTTACAGAAACTATGTCAGGTTCTTTACCTGCTGAGCCATAGCGGGAGCTCTGACACGTGTATTTAAGTAGTACAATTGAGCCCTTTAAAATTTGCCTTCCAGAAACTTTAAATTTGACGTTTAGTTTTTGTATAGAATTTAAATGGCTGAAGGTCCTGTGTCTAAAGTTGTCTCATAATGTTTTCATATAAAAGATAAAACTTTTTTTTGTAGATTTTAAGGATAATTTTAATACGCAAGCATATGACAAAGTAGGAAGTGTGTCACAGAGACCTGTGTAACTTTTCTCTACCAGAATACCAAAAACAGATGTGTACTAGACATTGATTGCCTGGGCTTTAGCTGTGGAGAATGTTGGCATTTGCTTTTATTTATTAGAATTTTGTCTCTTTTTATTTTGGATCTCCCCTTGTGGATCAGCAGGTTAAGAACCCGATTAAACTCCATAAGGATGTAGGTTTGATCCCTGGCCTCACTAAGTGGGTTAAGGATCTGGTGTTGCCGCAAACTGTAGTGTAGGTTGCAAATGTGTCTAGGATCTGGCACGACTATGGTTCTGATTCAGTCCCTAACCTGGGGAACTTCCACATGCCTCAGGTGCAACCTTAAAAAGGAAAAAAAAAAGCAAACAAAACTATTTGAAGAAATTTTGATGTTTCCAAAAGGGATTCACAAAAAATAGGAATTGTCTGCAGTGGAAGAGATCCTGCGTGTGCTGGAAAGGTCACTCACTGGTGCTGCCGTTTCCAGAGTACTGAAAAGTATTCAGAGAAATACTGTGGTGATTCCAGAGTAAATGTCTCATTTAGTTTCCTTCCTTTGTCCAACATCCTATAGAGCATGTTAAAGTTTTAAAGACACATGGCTTTGCAATTTTGTTGTGTATGTCTTTAGGTGTTTATAGGGTACTTTTAAATTCTTAGGAATTTAAGTAAGGTTTATAGGGAACTTTAAAATTCTTTAGGCAAATCTAATCTAAACTTTTAAGTTCCACCCTTTGTCAAGCCTTTTCACCAATAATAGCTACATGATTGTTTTTTCAGAATAGAGATAGGCTATTCTTTTAGCTTTATCCTTTTTTTTTTTTAGGGCCGCACCCACAGAATATAGAAGTTCCCAGGCTAGGGGTTGAATCAGAGCTGCAGTTGCTGACATACACCATACACCACAGCCATGGAGGATCCAGGCTGCATCTGCAACCTAAACCACAGCTCACAGCAATGCTGGATCCCCGACCCACTGAGCAAGGTCAGGGATTGAATCCATATCCTCACAGATACTAGTCGGTTTCATTTCCTTTGGGCCACAACGGGGACTCCTTGTCTTTATCTTTGTATTGACAAAATGTCATTTAAAGGAGAGCACTGTAAATTTGATATATCACATTTTAATGGGGGATCTATGTAAGCTAAAGCTCCATGGACTTTTTGTTATTTTTGTACTAGGTTAATATACACGGACAACATATTAGTGAGCACTTTCGTGGTAGTTATCATTTTACATGACTGAAAAGTGAGACTAGTGATCCACTAGTATCTTATGTTTCCTTGTCATTAAATACTAGCTTAATATTATATTGATTTAAAAATGAAGTCCAAAAGGCCTTTTCATTTTTCACCAGCTTGTGGATTTCTTATTGTGGCTGAAATATTAAAGTGATTATGTCTTGTTAAATTCAAACTCCTTAACAGGCGTTTAAAGCCCCACCCTCCTTCCTTAGATAAAACCTTTCCGGCTTAATTTTCTTAAAAAATTTCCTGCTTATAGTTTGTACTCCCAACTCTTCTCACTTTGCCAAATTCCCAGTCCTAGAAGCAACATCTAGATATTACTGAAAATAAATGAAATCTTCATTTTCCCCTGGGCTTTGGAACTTTGCTGAAAGAACTTGTCAGTTGAAGTTTTTCTAAAATCATACTAATTTTAGCAGGAAGTTCACTGTTGCTTCCAGGTTTTTTCCCTTTTTCTTAATTGCTCATTCCACAGCATTTTCAGACTTGCCTCACTTTTTTGGGTTCTTTCTTTTGTTTCCCACTTCTCCACATTTAGAAAATAATCCTCAGGTATTTGCCTTACTTGCTAAGGTTAGAATCTTCTAGTTTCTTTCCCACTTGCTTTATGGTTACTTCCCCACCCACCACCTCTTCCTCCATCCTAGGGCCTGTGTCTCCCTCCTGACCCTCAGCCAGACCCTAGGCCTGTGTTTTCCATCTCTTCGCTTTCACTATTTAAGTAACATTACTTTTTATTTTAATGTACGTAACTCTCTTTAACATTTCGATTGAAAGACTATAATATTCTTCCACCCTTTGGTATATTATTGACTTTACTAACATTTAGGGTAGGCTTGTGGAAAGAAAGATCATCTGTTCAAATTCTTCTCTACATTTTAGCCTTAATTTTTAAAAACAAGTTTTTATCAATTTTTAATTCATCCTTCCACATTCACCTTAAACGTATTTATAATGCTTTGGAAAATGTTTTCGCAGCAAATTTGATTTTTCTTCTTGTCTAAGTTCTTTTCAAGCAATTATTTATGTGTGTTTGCATTTCTGATAGACATTTTGAAAGAACTTAGTTGAATTTGTCAGATCATTTTAGTCTCACATTTCCATGAAAATTGATTAATGATCACAGTAATGATTCATGAGATATAAATTGCTTGAAGATGCTTTAGAATTCTCTTTGCAATTCTGCCAGGAGTTCTGGGGTCAAGGGTGAGGGCTGGAAACAGTATACTACTTTATAGGTCATAGGAGAGAATAGTGAAGAGATTTCCCTGAAAGTACGATGAGAAATTTCTCTGTGGCAATTTAATGGAAGAAAAGAAAGGTTAATTGGTATCACACACACTTGAGAGGAATTGTGTGTAGTGGTTTCTTCTGTTTTTTGGTTTTTTTTTTGTACTTGTCTAAATAGAGCAGCATTGTGATGTAATATTAAATTGGTGAACTTTAAATACGATTATAATAGGACTTTCTGTTCAATTTTAATTGGTAAAAAGTCACTGGATGCTGATTTTAAATAACATGGTGCCTTTGACTGAAAGCTGGCACTTTTTGTCAAAAAGATGTATGTGTGTGTGTTTGTGTCTCTTTCTGTTTGCTAACTTGGAAAATTATGCAAAACACCGTCTATGCTGGAATGTAAAGCAGATTCTTTTTCAAATACGTAAGAAATAATGATGTGATTTGACCATTTTCATATATTCTGCTTGTATAAGCATACTTAAAATTTTATTTTGGGGGCATTCCCATCATGGCTTAGCGGTAACGAACCCAGCTAATATCCATGAGTACACAGGTTTGATCCCTGGCTTCACTCAGTGGGTTAAGGATCCAGCATTGCCATGACCTGTGGTGCAGGTTACAGGTGCGGCTCGGATCCCGTGTTGCTGTGGCTGTGGTGAAGGCTTAGCTCTGATTCGACCCCTAGCTTGGGAACTTCCATATGCCAAGAGTATGGCCCTAAAAAGACAAAAAATATATATAAAAAATATATATAAAAATATGTATATATTTTTTGTGGTTGTGAATGTAAGTCAGAGTCAAATATTGCCTCAGTTTTTAGAAGGTAAGCAAATGAAATGAATAATTTGATGTAATCTGTGGAATTTAGAGAAACCTAGAGTTAAATAACTGTTTTAAAGCCTTTTCTTATTCAGCAGATAGCTAGTGCGCTTCCATGTGCCAGGTGGTATTGTAGATCAGCTGGAATCACCATCTGCTACAGCTCCTCCTTCACCTCCCACTGCTGGCAGTGCTGTAATCCTCTTCGCTTTCATTCCCCAGCACCTACTGTAGCCATCTCTTCCTAGCCTCTCTGATAATCTCAGTTCTGTCACTCATTCTCTCTTGCCTGCAGTATTTTAACTTTCATCCAGTCTCCTGCTTTCTAGCCTAATTCATACTGTGATGCCAGGATGATCTTTGGAAAACACATCTGATCCTGATTCTCAACCTGCTTGATTACCTTACACGATCCTCCATACTCACCATATTCCTTAGTGTAACGTTAAAGTCCTTTACAGGTTTTCCCTGACTTCATCCTCTGACCTTCCCTGCCTTCATCCTCTTTACCTCACACTCTAAGTTAACGTACAGGCTATTTGCGGTTCCCTGAATTTATCACGTTTTCATGGCTGTGGTCATACTTTTCTCTCTCGTTGCCATCTGGAACATTTGTTCTCTTAAAAATAATAATACTATTATTAGAATAAGAGCACTACTCTCAGAGTTCCTGTAATGGCTCAGTGGGTTGAGAACTGACATAGTGTCCCTTGAGGATACGGGTTTGATCCCTGGCTTCACTCAGTTGGTTAAGGATCTGGCATTGCCTCATGTTGTGGTGTAGGTAGCAAATGTAGCTCGGATCTGGTGTGGCTGGGGCGTAGGCTGGCAGCTGCAGTTCCAATTCGACCCCTGGCCTGGAAACTTCCACATACAGGTGTGGCCATAAAAGAAAAAACAAAATAAAGAATCCTCCTACCAACAAAAGCAGTAAGAGTAGAGAGTCCATAGTGTGTGAGTGGTGTGTGTCTATAGGTTTCACCATGTGCTGGTCACGCCACTTTTGTTTCCTCATTTATTTTTTGCAACAATCCTATGAGTGTGGATATAGATAATGAAAACGAGGCAAAGAAAGCATATCTAACTTTTCCAAGGTCAAATACCTAAAAAGTGGTCATGCCAGGTCATGAATCCAGACATTTGACCCCTAGACTCTGTGCTCTTAAGCTACTACACTGTATTGATAGTCTAAGCATCATGATTCTGGATTCCTTTCCAGATTCTACTTCTCTACATTGGAGGAAAAACAAACTGCTCTTCTTTTGGATCTCTGCTGATTAACAGTATAGCAGTCAGGTCGTGTTATTGCATTTATATTCTTATGCCTTGCTTCATAAGAACAGGAATACTTGC
>PVHT020000080.1:19023048-19053278 GCA_004024745.2 Catagonus wagneri
CTGTGCTCTTAAGCTACTACACTGTATTGATAGTCTAAGCATCATGATTCTGGATTCCTTTCCAGATTCTACTTCTCTACATTGGAGGAAAAACAAACTGCTCTTCTTTTGGATCTCTGCTGATTAACAGTATAGCAGTCAGGTCGTGTTATTGCATTTATATTCTTATGCCTTGCTTCATAAGAACAGGAATACTTGCCTTTGTACCTCATCCTTGAAGCTCCTGTATTTGACACATATTTAATTGCAAGGCAAATGGATAAATGAATGCATGAATCACCAAATTTTAAAAAGGGATCTTGGAGATCATCCAAGTTAACCTCCTTATTTTATAGATGAAGAGTCTGAGATTAAGTGAACGTGATGGGAATACCAGATTTTAATATGAATAATTCACTGAAATTAAGTTTTACTACTAGTCTTCAGTAGTTGGTAACCCATTTAATTTGCTTCAAAGGTTAATCAGAAGAACTGGTTTTATAGTTAACTGAAGTGCTCTATGTAGCATTGGCAGAGTAGTTTAGGGTACAGCATTTAATATGTTCTGTTAATACTGTGTTTGTAATCATTTATATGTCATACCTATTATCAATATAAAGCAGATACTTCTCTGTATTATTTGTTTTTGTAGACCTTCCAAGTACAGTGTCAGATAAAATTGTGTGTATGTGTGTATTTTTTAAACAAATTAGATTGGAAGATTGTAAAGAATTCTAACCTACAACTTTTAAAATCTTAATATGAGGATATCGGTAATATTCTTTGCTTTTCTTGTATATTTAAAGCTTTTTAGTAATAAAAACTAAGGGAAAATAGGGAAAAGTTGGTAAAGAGTAAAGTAAACTTTGAGATATAGGATGAGTAAGGAAAATTAGAGAAGGAAAAAAAAGCATAGTAGTTCTTATCTCTGCTTTGGCTAAATGAAATTGAATTGTTTTTTATTATAGGAAGCTTTTTTTTTTTGTCTTTTTAGGGCTGCACCTGTGGCATATGGAAGTTCTCAGGCTAGGGTTCGAATCAGAGCTGTAGCTGCCATTCTACACCATGGTCATAGCAATGCCTAGATCTCAGCTGTGTCTGTGACCTACACCACAGCTCATGGCAATGTTGGATCTTAACCAACCGAGCGAGGCCGGGGCTCCAACCTGTGTCCTCATAAATACTAGTTGAACCACTGTGGGAACTCCCTCTTTTTTTTTTTTTTAACCCAACTCCCTCTTTTTTTTTTTTTAACCCAACTCTGAATTCTTTACATTTTCTTCCTGAGCTTATGCTGCAGCAGGAGAGTAAATGAGTGATTTCTGTACTTTCATTAACTTTGTACAGATAAAATTAACTTCTTATAACTGACCTTGGGTGATTTTATATGTAATGTTTTTAACTGAAGATCAGTGATGGAAAACTCATATGTGTTACGGATTTTGGCTTAGGAGAAAAAGCCCCAAATAAGCTTCCTTTTATTTTTATAGTAACAGAGAGAGGATTAATTACTATTGTATACGCCATTTGTTTTACAGTTGTAATTTTGTTACTTTATTTATTTGTTCATTTATTCATTTATTTATTTTTAGGGCCATGCCTGCAGCGTTATGGAAGTTCCCTGGCTAGGGGTCAAAGTGGAGCTGCAGGTGCAAGCCTACACCACAGCCATAGCAATGCAGGATCCTAGTCACATCTGCGACCTATGCTGCAGCTTGTGGCAATGGCAGATCCTTAACCCACTGAGTGAGGCCAGGTATAAAACCCTCATCCTTATGGATACTATTTGGGTCCCTAAGCTGCTGAGCCACAACAGGAAGTCCATATAATTTTGTTACTTTAGAAGTTCAGATTCTTTTTTAAGATTCCAGTAGAGGCAGGGTAGTGGGTTGGGGACCCTAGGTTAACCTCCTAATTTTTCCTGTTAGATGATAGGCACATGAGTATTCTTTTTATACATGAATAATTTAATAAAATAAAGCCTTGTTTATTAGAGGAAAATTCCTAACACAGGTACTTAGTGCTTTTTAGTACTTAAAATTATAACTATTGGGAAGTGGATATAACTGATAGGATTTCTTTATCTGTGTTAAGAATTTGAGTCAAAATTTATAGAGTTAATTCTGTTATCTATTTTTATTTTAAGGGTTCTGATGACTGTCTTGTGAAAATCTGGGCAACAGATGATGGGAGATTATTAGCTACTTTAAGAGGACATGCTGCTGAAATATCAGACATGGCTGTAAACTATGAGAATACCATGATAGCAGCTGGAAGTTGTGATAAAATGATCCGAGTCTGGTGTCTTCGAACATGTGCACCTTTGGCTGTTCTTCAGGGCCACAGCGCATCTATAACATCACTACAGGTAGTCATTTTAATCCCTGCAAAATCCTCCTTATAGTTGAAAGTAAATTTTATGAACTCATTTCTATAATCCATTATATAAAGCCAACTAAAATGAAGATGGAAATATTTCTCTCTTCTTTGTAAATACATGGACTTTAAATGACAGGTAGCCATGACCTGGTAAGTTCTGAGTGTCTTTTAGCCATTAATATTAGTTGCTATTTGTAGGGTAAAAATGGGTTTATTATTTGCATTGTGGCACTCTTTTTGTACAATTTTTTTACTTTGTCTTTCAGTTCTCGCCATTGTGCAGTGGCTCAAAGAGATACCTGTCTTCTACTGGGGCAGATGGCACTATTTGTTTTTGGCTGTGGGATGCTGGAACCCTTAAAATAAAGTCAGTTGCTCTTATATTTTACAGAATAAATGCATTTAATGGTTGAAATTGTAAAAGTATGAAGTGGTCAATAATAAGAATAATTTTACTTTTTCTCCTTGAGTAAATAACAAATTTGTTTTGGCTCTTCATCGACTTCTTTCATTTTTATGCTCTCCTTTTTGTTTTCATGCTTTAAAGAAAGTTTTATGTTAACGTGTTTCTTTTTTCTTTTATCTTTTTTTCCTAGCCCTAGCTCTTTTAGAACATACTGATCTTATTACCTCTTCTTTTTGTATACTGCAGTTGCATCTCAGTTTCTCCTTTTGGTGCTGAGAACATAATCTTAAGAGTTTCCAGTTCTTTAGAAGAATGGTGATTACTTCTGTTATTGCATCTATAGACTTTAGATTTTTATTGCAGATCTAGGGAAACTTACAAAAATAGAATCATTAAATTTTCACTCAACTACCTCAAGGTAAATAGATGCACGCTTTCCTCTACGCCTTAATAGCATTTTGTATTTGTGCTTTCACCGATGTTAATGTCTTGGTTTATGAAAACAAGTTGGCTGGACGATATTATGTTTTGATTAAGGACACTGAGGCAAAGAAAGGCTAAATGATTTTCCTACAGTTAAAACAGTTTTTGGAGTCCCTGTCTTGGCTCAGTTGTTAACAAATCCAACTAGGAACCATGAGGTTGCAGGTTCAATCCCTGGCCTTGCTCAGTGGGTTAAGGATCCGGTGTTGCCGTGAGCTGTGGTGTAGGTCGCAGATGTGGCTCGGATCCCGTGTTGCTGTGGCTGTGGCATAGGCCGGCAACTGTAGCTCCGATTGGACCCCCTAGCCTGGGAACCTCCATATGCCACGAGTGTGGCCCTAGAAAAAGGCAAAACAACAACAACAGAAAAAAGCAGTTTTTAAAAATGGCATAGCCATTGCTAAAATTTTCCAGCCCCTGGGATCTGCGCTATTTCAGGTCACCCCTGAAGTGGATAGTGGGGAGAAGTGCTGTATTTATCCCATAGACAGTCTGTGAATGGGGAGATAGTGAATCCATAGTGTGTTGAAATGGCCATCTCTCTGTTCTCAGGTTAAAAAGTTGTTCAGATTGGTTATATCTTAATTGTCTATGACTTTTTTATATAAATTATCAACCCAAATTGAGTTATTTAATAAATTGTGTACATCTTTGTTATTTTCAAATAGTAGTGTTTAGATAAACCTGGTGTATATATATTCCTGAAGAGGGCCTCTTACGGAAGGACAGTAGGGGCCATGGCAGCTTGAGTAGCGTAATAAAGCAAACTGCACTTCATTTGCCAAAGGGACTGTGATCAAAGACATGGCTGTTTGGAGAAAGCAAACTGATTTCACTTTAGTTGCCTTATTAAAGGCTTTCTGTAGACATGTAGATAAAAATTGAAATGAATTAACTGATATGTATGGAAAACAGCAATAGTTAATTGTTTCCTTTGAGTATTTTTACCTCCTTATGGATTTTTTTACCTCCTTATGGATCTGATTTTGATAGCTTTGTCTTTTCCTGTCTTGTTTCTGAAGAAAAAGTGATTAGCAATCATCCATTCGGCATAGCAACAAAAAAAAGGGTTTACAAAATTAAACTCTCACTTTGTGCTTCTAGAGGATTACATTGCCAAGTACAAGGGTATTTATTTGCAACCTTGAGAAGTCAGTTATTCAGTATCTATGATTTTTTGAGAACCTTTATGTAGATTCACCGAAAAATGTACTACACTAACAATTTTTTTCACATTTTAGTTTTCATTATATTCCATTGAGTTTTTCCTTATTTAGCTTAGTAATTTTTCCTATTTGGGGTCATACAAGTTTTTTGTAGCTATTTATAAGTAGTGGTCTTTTCTCTTTGTTGTTATAATAGTCTATGAAAACTTTTAAGTTGGAACCCTGCATAAAAGTGTAATTTCCCCTTTATGTAGGCTTTGAGACTCTTGTTTGCCTTTCTTTATATACACATGGTTGATACTGCCAAAAAAATCTGACATCTAGGCTTTAATTACTAATCAGAGGCAACCATTGTATTGAGCTATTACTCTCTTGTGTAATCTTTGGGGTACGTGACTTCAGCAGCCCAGTCTGCATTAGTTGAAAGAATTAGTTTTTCAGTAAGGGAGAAAACTGAGGCAGATACTGGATGAAGTGTTCTGTCAGGCCCCCTCAGGCCCTCATCTTAACCACTGTGTCAAACCCAACAACAGTTTTTCTTTGATGGGCTATCTTGAACAGGTTGAACCTAATTAAAATACTGGTAATTCTATACTACTAATAATTTAGGAGTTCCTGTTGTGGCTCGGGAGGTAAGAACACAGCTAGTATCCATGAGGATGCAGGTTCAATCCCTGGCCTCGCCCAGTGGGTTAAGGATCAGGTGTTTCCATGAGCTGTGGCATAGCTTGCATGCACAGCTCGGATCTAGTGTTGGCTGTGGTGTAAGGCAGCAGCTGCTGCTCTGATTTGACCCCTAGCCTGGGAACTTCCATATGCTGCAGGTGCGGCCCTAAAAAGAAAAAAAAAATTTACTAAGTGTGCTGGGCACAAAAATAAGCACTTTATGTGTGTTAAACTTACTTCTCTTATGATTCTGAGATAAGTCCTCAAGTGTAGTCTCATTTTACAGATGAGGAGACTGAGGTACAGAAATGTTAATTACCTAAGGTCACACATCTGATAAGCGGCAGAACTGGGAGCTGAACTTGAGAGTCTGAGCCCTTAGGCCTTGTCCTGAAATATTTCCTCAAATGTGCATTTAAAAATAGATTATGTATACTTGCTTATCTGTTTTTTCCCTTTAAAAATATTAGTGTTCATTTAAAATGACAGTTTGTGTGATTGTTTGCATAGTCTGAGTTCTGACTCGTTATTTGGCACTTAAATGGGCAGTTGTACCAAAAATTAATAAAAATGTAGCACTGTAGTCCAAGATATTAATGAAAGTAGTTCATTTAATTGTCTTTATCGTTTCAGATAAATATACTTAGATTAACTTCTCTGAATAAATGTTCAGATTTTAAGAATATTTTAGTAACTTTCTCTAAACTGTATCAGTTATGCTCAGAGCTTGTGACTATTAAGTAAAATTGTTATAAATAGCAATTTAAAAATTTATTTACAATTTCATTTAAAAAAAATTTTTTTTTTTTGGTCTTGTATTTTTTTAGGGCCACACCCGGGGCATGTGGAGGTTCCCAGGCTAGGGGTCAAATTGGAGCGGTAGCCGCTGGCCTACGCCACAGCAATGTTGGATACGAGCTGTGTCTGCGACCTATACCACAGCTCACGGCAACGCCGGATCCTCAACCCAGTGAGCGAGGCCAAGGATCGAACCCGCAACCTCTTGGTTCCTAGTCAGATTCATTAACCACTGAGCCATGATGGGAACTCCTCATTTTAAAATTTTTAGCAAATTTTTTTAATGTTCTCTAAAAGTAAGAGACTACTCTTAGTGTTCAGGATATATAATTGATTGTCAGAAATATTTTGCACTTTTTTCCCTGAATGTTCATAAGACTGAAACCATTCTATGTTTGATAATCACTGTATTAGAGTGTTATGTATACATTGTATATGTATTGGAGCTGGTATTGATAAAAACTGTAATTTAATTTTCCCTTAATATGGTTGATTGTAGCACTAAGCATTTAATGTCAATAGTATTAATATAAGATATATAATCTATAATACGATTATATAATTAATATAA
Source organism: Catagonus wagneri (assembly GCA_004024745.2). Classification (NCBI taxonomy): domain Eukaryota; kingdom Metazoa; phylum Chordata; class Mammalia; order Artiodactyla; family Tayassuidae; genus Catagonus; species Catagonus wagneri. The sequence continues at coordinate 19,029,497 of PVHT020000080.1, forward strand.
ATATAGTTGAATGTTACCTGTTTTCTATAGATCACTGTTTTGAATGAGTAAAATAATTAATGTAAGAATCAAATAGTCTTCAGATTTTCACCAGGATGTAAGACTCTTACTTTTTAGTCTTAAAAGGCATATTTTATAGAAGGTAAACAGAGGGAGATGTTTAAATAACAATGGCATCTATTGAAAAAGTTTATTTATTGCTGATACACATATGCCAAATAAACAGCACTTATTTTGCTAGCTTGTTCATGTTTATATATGACTTATATTTCCTTATGTATTTGTGCATTGCTATTCTGCTGTTTGAAACTGAGAGCCTGCTAAATTTGATTAGAAGTGAATGTAACTAATAACTTCAATTTGGGTATGACAGTGGGTTTGAGATCGTTTCATGTGTGGATTGTTCTATAATCAGTAGCTCCTACAAAATCTATCTAGAGTTTTCACAAGATCCTCCTAATCATGACACATAATGATTTTGAACTTATTTTTAAGAAAGGAGCCATCTGTTGCTTTGTATTTAATTTTGTTATTCTGTAATTATTTTTTGAGGCAGCTGAGTTGTGGTATTGCTGGTCCCTTAGGGATATTTTTAATTGGTTATTTTTTATATTATAGTCCAAGACCTGCAAAATTTACAGAGCGTCCTCGGCCTGGAGTTCAAATGATCTGTTCTTCTTTTAGTGCTGGTAAGATTTTTTTTTTTCTTCCCAGTTCTCCACTTCGGATTGTATATTAGAAGGCTTCTAGTAGAACACATAAAATTTGGGAAATCACTATTGTAATATAAATTATATTCTCATGTGTATACCAGGGTATGTCATAAAGTAATTTATAAATGTCTGAACTTTGCTTGAGTTTAGTCTGTGTACTAATTCCATTGAGTATGACTAAGATTTTTCTGTAAGAGACCCTAATTCTTTGGTCAGAGATAGGAAATCATTTAAAAAATGACTCTGTTAAAGAATAAATCTTTGAGTAGTTATCTCATTGAAAGAAAAGTATTTTAAATCTGTTTTATATTTTCATGGATTTTGGAGGTACTGACAGCTAAGTAAAATAAATTTGATAGATACTTGTACATCTTTATTAATCATTTTGCTCCATATTGTTCATATTTGCTCTTTAAAAAGTAGTTGTATAGCAGTGCTAAAATTCCAATTATGTTTTGAGTTAATGTGGCATTTTGAATGGATAGTAGAGTCATTTTAAACAAATATAATCTGGAGATTTAAAGTGAAACATGAGAAAATGAAACACGAATTACTGTTTCTAATACCAGTATCTTCCACACTTATTTCCAGTTTTACTTTTTCTTTTCCTTTCATAACAGTAGATAGCAGTAGTACCTGAGAGAGAAGTGATTACAAACTGATGACATGAATCTATTTTTGCCATACTCATGTCTAAGCATCTTTAATTTCTAGTTTCTAGATTTCCACTGCTACTGCCTTGAAGACAGTTTCACTTCTAGTAATAACACAAAATAGTCATTATATATCCTTCACAGGATATATAATGCAATTATGTTAACATTGTTTTCAACACTATGGGAAGGTTATTGATTGCAACAGAGTCAACTGCATATACAAATAATTACAATGCAGAAAACAGTGTATCTCCTACAAAATAAAATCTTAATGAGAATTCAGAGAAGACCAGTCTGTTTTGATTGCAAATCTAAAGACTGTACAGAGGAGTTGGGCCCTAAAAATTTGATAGGATTTTAACAGATGGGAAATGGAGCAAGAGGGATTTCAACAGAATTAAAAGGCATGTTTTCTAGTAAGAGTGACTGATAATTTTAACATGATTATGTAATTACTTAGTGAAATCATTTATGGAAGACAGCTTTACTTATATAAACACTGAAATATTCCTCTGAAAGCTTATGTTAGCAAACTTTATTTAGGGTATTATACACTTAGGAGATATATAAATAAGTATTGAAGTACTAAAGTATTAGTCATTCAGTACCTACTGTGATTTTTTTTTACCTTTATTATCTAATTTTCAGATTTTTAAATTTACTCATAAATTTTATTCATAAATATTTTACTCAAATGTTTGCTGTTATTCCTCAGGTAGAATGTTTTACTCATAAATGTTTGCTATTATTCCTCAGGTAGAATGTTTTACTCATAAATGTTTGCTATTATTCCTCAGGCGGAATGTTTCTGGCCACAGGAAGCACAGATCATATCATTAGGGTTTATTTTTTTGGATCAGGTCAGCCAGAGAAAATATCAGAATTGGAGTTTCACACTGTAAGTATTACTGAAAACAGTTAGTTGAGTGCAATTTAAATGAGTCTAACGGTTTATATTTAGGATCCTCTTTTTTGTTCACTTGTTTATATATAGGACAAAGTTGACAGTATCCAGTTTTCCAACACTAGTAACAGGTAAAATAATTATTTTTGATTGTCAAATTTAATTCCAGTTTTAAAGTTATGAAATATTGACAGTTCTTGTCAGTTTTTAATTAGATGTGTATATTATTATCCACCTAAAAGAAATATTTGGGCCAGTTATAATGAAAAAATCACTAGAGCCTTCACATGCGTGCGAGCACAACTTTATGTTTTATCTGTAATAATGGTAGTTTATTTGGCGATTTTTAATAATAGGGACTTTTATCTACCCTGTATATTTTCTGTATGTTTCAAAGTATAGGGTAACCTTTTTAGTAGAAATTGGAAATATATCATAATGTAATATATGAGGCAGAACTGTTTATTGATGATAAACTTAGATGACATTGTATAAATTTTCTCATGTTACTGTTTTAAATTAAAGATAGGTGTTTCTACACCTTGAGTAGAACTAGTCAAGTTCTTTAATATTGAGAGGAAAGTCAGTGTTTTTCCATTGGTAATTATCAGTTCTCATTCGAAGGTAGTAAATAGTGGCCTTGAATCACTTTTGAATGTTAATTGTGAGACCTAGCCATGCACTTTAGAATGTGCATAAATAAAACTTTTAAAGTTTATGAAGTTTCTATTATATTAGAATGCTGTGTAAGTTGAGTGCTCTTTTTAGCATTTTTAAAAACTTCACTGTTAGTGCATTTTGGTAAGGTACATGTGATTTTTTTTCTTTGGGGGGTGGGCTCCTTTGCAGGTTTGTAAGTGGCAGTCGTGATGGGACAGCACGTATTTGGCAATTTAAGCGAAGAGAGTGGAAGAGTATTCTGTTGGATATGGCTACTCGTCCAGCAGGGTAAGAGACCAGATTCGAAATATTACAGGGACAAAGCTAGGTCACTTAAAGTTGTACAGCTTTCTTACAGGTTGGTGTAACTCTCAGCCTGTGAAAGCATAAATCATAATCCATGTTAAAATGTTTACTTTTCTGTAATAACTAGAGGTGCTTTTGGAGATGAAGACGTTTGATTTATTTTATTTCATTTTATTTCTCTTTTTATGGCCACACCTGAGGCATATGGAAGTTCCAGTGCCAGGGGGGCGAAGTGGAGCTCCAGCTGGAGCCTGGGCCACAGTAATGGCAACACAGTATCCAAGCTGTGTCTGCGTCCTACACTGCAGCAACGCTGGATCCTTAAACCACTGAGCGAGGCCAGGGATCGAACCCACATTCTCATGGACACTATGTTGGGTTCTTAATCTGCTGAGCCACAAGGGGAACTCTGATACTGATTTTTATAAAGTGACTTTTTGCCCTTTATGAGAAGACCCGCTGCATTATTTCTTTCAGTTCAGTTTTATTAGGGGGACGATAGTACTGTAAGAAAAGGTGCAAGTTTTAGTAGTTTTTTCAGAAAGCAGAACATGTTACAATGTTCCCAGTGTCATGGGGATGGTATATCCACAGGTTATCTCCAGCTAAGAGAAAAATTATACTACATGTTGTACTGTAATTATTTTGGTTTTAATACTTGATGGTTTTCGCTACGTGTGTTTGTGTGCAATAGTCTCAGATAGGAAAGCAGAGTAAGTTATTAGCAGGGCATGACAACAACAGCAAAAGAAGGAGAGTGAGCAGCGTGGCAGAGTTAGTTCCTGGATGCAGAGAGAGTTAAAGCCAGTGCTCTTTACTCGAGGTCATCTATTACTAAGGGCTTAGGATTGCTGGAATCCTGATTTTGCTGACTCCATGCAGTGATTTCTGCCATCGTTCTTTGTTGTTTCAAACTTCTTAATTGCTGTGTTAACAATAATTAGTTATCTGTGTTAATGAATATGAACTGTCAGAAAATACATTTAGGTTTCTGTCATACTGGTATTTTAATAAATAATATCAGTGTAAACAAATACTGCTTCCATCACTTTCAGCCAAAACCTTCAAGGGATAGAAGATAAAATCACAAAAATGAAAGTAACTATGGTAGCATGGGATCGACACGACAATACAGTTATAACTGCAGTTAATAACATGACTCTGAAAGTTTGGAATTCTTACACCGGTCAACTAATTCATGTTCTGATGGTGAGAAAAAAAGACTTAATTTTTATTTGGTATAACTGAAGCCGACTGTAAAATAAAATACAAAAAATAGTCCTTTATGTTATCTAAAAACTCTTACTTGTTAAATGGGTAATAGGTCTCTGTGGGAGAATGGAAATAATTTTAAAATGCAGGTTTGGCTTAAAAATATAGATCTTTGCTATTTTTTAGTATGTAGGGCTGGATAAGTAAATAGTATTCTCAGGGTTTCAGTAAATGATAGCAAATCCCTGGCATTGATATTAGCTGAGCTTTGTTATTATCCATAAATCTGAAGATTTTTACCACTTTAATAATTCTTAAAATTCATATTTAGAAATGTTTTTATATTGGTGTATGTTTGAATTTTCTGTTTTAATCTTGTAATACTTATCATTCTTTGCCACTTAAAAAATATTTCAGGGTCATGAAGATGAGGTATTTGTTCTTGAGCCACATCCTTTTGATCCAAGAGTTCTCTTTTCTGCTGGTCATGATGGAAATGTGATAGTGTGGGATCTGGCAAGAGGAGTCAAAATTCGATCTTATTTCAATATGGTAATTATCAGTCTCTTCATATTATAGCTGTTAAAGATTTGGGGAGTTCTTGACACAGGCCCCCTGCATATCACAAAGGAAATCCATTTAAAAATTGGCTCAGACGTTATTTTCACTTTAAGTTCCAAAGAAGAGTTATTTATTCCACACTTTTTTGAATACTAAGTTTAAAAGAAAATTGAGCATATTATAGTATCTGTATATTGTGATAACTAGTTTAGTTTTTAAAATAATTTTAATAGTGAAACTTTGAGAAACTCATGAGAAGATAGTATAGAAAAGCAAAATGTTTCAAAAACCATGTAAACAAATTATATATATTTACATTGTGTTATTGTGTTTCATCAGCAGTCCTAGTGCAACAGAATTTGATTCAAATATAGCCATTTTAAAATTAAAGCCAAAGAGGGAACTCCTGTGGTGGCTTAGTGGAAATGAATCTCACTAGTATCCATGAGGACACAGGTTCGATCCCTGGCCTCGTTCAGTGGATTAAGGATCCAGCTTTGCTGAGAGCTGTGGTTTGGGTCACAGACATGACTCGGACCCGGTGTTGCTATGGCTATGGCTTAGGCTGGCAGCTGCAGCTCTGATTTAACCCCTAGCCTGGGAGCCTGCATGCCATGGATGCAACCCTAAAAAGACAAAAAAAAAAAAACATTAAAGCCAAAGAAACAAGTAGTCTTGGCTTCTGTCAAGTGTTTTTATGTTAAATATTTACTTGGTTTTAAGCCCTTTTCCCTCTACATTTTGTTTCTTAAATAGATTTTTGGCATGTTTTGCTGAGTATATGAATTGCAGTGGTTTCATATCACATAACAGCTTGTGGTGCCACTCCTCTAACAACTGTATGAAGGAAAAAGTGCTCCTGAAATGCTGCTGTTGTGTATCCAGTCAAATTTTTTTAGTCTACTTCCTACATATCAGGGAAGCCTTTCAACAAAGAAAAAGGAAGGCATATGCTTCTACTATTTCAGCGTGTTGAAATTTTTTTAAAAAATCTATTATAAAAACCTCTAGTAATAAATCATAAAGCAGTACAATTAATAGCGTGTGGTTAGAATTATTTTGCAGAGTAATCTGTTTTGCAAAAACAGTCATTTGTGAAATATAGCGGCTTGTGAAAATTTTTATAAAAGTGACACTATACTTGATTGATAGTTATTGTAAAGCTACTTCCATATATTGTGAGCTGAATATAAAAGTAATTTTTATTAGTGAAAGAATTAACTTTACCTGTTGTTGTGGGTATATACCGTAGTGTACGTAAGGTAAGACATAAGATTGGTTGAATTCTTGCTTTTCTAAAAAGACAGTGTCAACTATTAGGAAAGCAATCGTTAGTGACAGATGGATTTCCTTAGTGATTATGTGGACAGAGGAGAATTTTTCAAAAGCAAATCCTTTTATGTGCTGGTGAAGAATTTTTTCTTTTCTCTTTTTCTGTCCTTGTGTTTCTGATTTACTCCTCTTTGGACCATCTCTGTTGAATAAGGAAATAAGTCATATCTCAGTTTGCCTCTATAGCTTCAAAACAAAAAACTCGTGGGCTAACACGTTAGTTTCATATTTTCAAAAGTCATTGATGTACTAGTAGAGTGGAGGGAAAGTTTTGTCTCATACCTGAACATTGCTTTCACCTAAGTTATAAAGGTGAATTTTTCCTCATTAGGTAAGTTGACCACACTAATATTTCACATTATCAGTAGGTGTAAATATTGCAGCACCTTGAGATTGAAGTGATTTGCTCTTAGACCATTAACATATTAGTGATATAATCAGGAGTAGAGGTCAGCCATGTTATATTGTATGCTCTTTGAAATTAGGTGAGGGATTAGTTGCATTAAGGCCTTAAAGATTATTATTTATTTAATAAGAATTTTAGATCAAGTTATTTTTTTCCTGGTGTTTCTGTGAATAAGAGAGAGAAAAAAGCCTTTGAAGAGTGAAAGAAACACATTTATGCAATAAGTAGTATTGGATGGTATCTATAGAATCTTCAAATTGTGAGAAAAACAAAACAGAATAAAAAGGACTAAAAATATATCTTGCATTTAAAAAACGAGACCATGAGCTACCCCTCATCTCATTAAAATACAGATACTTCCTTTAATTTTTTGCGTGATTTTTAATAATTTCCAAAATACTTCTACTTCCAAAATACATAGTACTTCATTTGGGTCTTATGAAAACCTTGTAATGTAATCAGGTAGATTTTATTGTTAGTGGACCTGTGAATGGAGAAACCGTAGAGAGATGAAGTACTTTACCCAGCTCTGCCTAGATCACAAAGCTGTCATATGGGCACTTGGGGTTTAAACCCATGTTTTGTGTCCATTGCTAATGTGTTCTTAGTGCTAACTCGGTTCTGGTTGGTCACTACACAACTGACTTTCAGCTGTATCCAATTAGTGATATGTCCAAGGCGGAAATGTTTCCATAATAATACTAATTTTGAATAGATCTTTTGAGATCTTATGATTTGGTTTGATGATTTTTTTAATCTGTCTCAATGTACAAGTTATCTAAGTGCCCTACTTTTTGTTCTTCACTCCTTTGTTCATTTCATTTTTTTAAAAAAATCTATACACAGAAGATTAAGCGTCCAGCATTGCTATTAAGAAGATAAAAACCATTTGAGGGAAAAGTAGGAGCTTTTGTTCACTCTCCGCTATCATGAATGTTGGGTTTTGGCCATAGTTATAACCAGTTGGCTGTGTATAGCTAACAGTAAGTTTTTGAGTTACTAAAATAACATAAAAGTTGAACAAGTACAAATTCAATCCATGATAGCAAATGGTCCTAGTAATCATATGTTCAATTTAAATATTTTCTGAGCATCATGTAGGGGGACTAGTTACAGTGCCTCAGATGACTTAAGGATTAATAATTCTAGTGGAATATACCCCATTTGTACACTAGAAATTATAAAAGTTTACACAAAGTATTAAGATTAAGTAATATTTCATGTGAGTTTTAAAATCGCATTCACCATTAAACCTATGGCCAGAAAATAAGGAATGCAAACCATACCTTTAAAAGAACAAAATTTCCATATACAGATTTTTAAAAGCAGATTTTTATTAAGTATATTTTGAGAGTACTGCTTTAATATTGGTCCCTCTTTTTCTGATAATTGAATTTTTCTTGAAATTTATACCTTTGTAAAAGGGAATGAAGTCATGTAACAATTATTTTGTATTAATCAGCATTTTACTGTACTTTTCTTGCCTATTACAGAAATTAAAAATCTTTGAAACTTTTAGAAAGTGAAAAATCTTAAAAGCTTTCAAAGTTTCAAAAGTGAAACATTGAAATTTTTAAAAGCCTATGTTTGATATATGGTAATTACATTTTAATAAATGTATTAATAAAATTAATAAACTTTAAAATATTAAACGTTAATATTTTAGTACTGCACCTGATATTCATCATTGGATAATATTCTAATTCTTTTTTTTTCTGTATCTAACACAGTTTTTAAAATCTTTTTCTTTTTTATTTTAGGCCCACCTAAATCTGTAAGTGGATTAAAAGATTTAAGATTGAGAATTGAGATAAAGATATTTAATTCCTTGTATGCATACATAACACCCTAAATTTATTTCATTTCAGAATCTTATAGATTCTCAACTTGCTGGTGGTATTGTCTAGGAAAACCGATGGGGTTTTCTCCTTTTTATTGCTAGCTTTCCTCTTAAAAGAGGATCTGAAAACATAAGTTATCTTTATTCTTTAAAAAAAAATTCTAGGCCTTAAACCTTTCATTTGTTTAAAAACTTTGTTATTGTTTTAGCTTGAACAGATCCTATATAACTTGAGCATTCAGGACAAAAGTAGCGCTTGGGGATATTTCATTGAAGGCTGATAGTGTATAATTAAAGTATTTCAAACTATTTGTGTATAGTCTACTAAGCCCTTGTTTTCTAAACCTCCCTGTATCTTGTTTTGACAAGAGTTGTTCTAAACTCCTGTTAAATGCTGAGGCGGATAAATTATTACCCATGATAGCTTGAAGATGTGTTTACCCATGATATATTATTACCCATGATAGCTTCGTTAAACTGAAGTTGAGGGCTTTTGTAATATTCCCCATTCCCTGAAACAGTTAGACAAGTTTAAAATTTTGATACAATTATAAATGTTCCTACATACAAATTTATTTTATAGCCTTTTCTTCTCTTTAAATTATCACCATATAGCTAAGTTTTCACTACAAATCTAACTAAATGAATACTAAATTAGTTTGAAAAGATGTGCAAGGAGAGTTTGAAATGTCTTAATACTAGGTCATCTGATTATTACATAGTAAATAAAAGTTGTTTGGAGAGGGATTTGCAGACCCCACAGTGGTATATCTTTCCTGGCATTAGTAATCTCTGGCACTTTAGCTTTATCTTTTCTGCTCTCTTTTTCTCTATTTCTGTTCTAGCTGTGTCTATGTCTGTCTGTCTCTCTCTTTCTCTCCATATCTTTCTATTTCTGGTGATGTTATTTGAAGCTGTAGTTTGTTGCCTTTTGCCTGGTTTTGATTTTAATTGAAAAGTACAGTGTCACTGGCTAGAAAGCGATTTTACTGAATTTGATTTTTGCTTTGCTTTTGTTGTTTCATGGGTAAATTCCAAATAACAATTTTATTTATTTAATTACATTTTCTTTATTTTTATAATTGTTAACCTTTCTTTTACTTAAGAGATTTTTTAAAAATGTTCCAGTGTCCACTAATCCAGAACAGTATATTTCTCCTCGCAACGTTCCAAACAAACAGAGGCTGCCAATCCACCACTCAGAATTTTTGCACATGCATACTTTTGACATTAACATGTTCTCAGTGTGACCTCTATTTTAGTTTTGGACAATTGTAGCTGCATATATCTAGGAAAGGGAGAAAGAGGAGCTCAAAATAAGTAGATCTCATATCCTCATATCATGTTCTCTTATGAATCAAGATTTCAAAATTCTTCTCATCTTCTCTGTTCCTTTCTCTCTTTCCTTTTTTCTCTCTCCTTCCTCCCTCTGCCTTTCTTCTTCGCTTTTATCCCATTACCTGTCTGTCATCATCTAATGAGATGTCCTATACCTGTACTCTGTTTGTTAAAAGGGTTCTTTGATGCTTCTAGTCCTCTCTAGGTAAGAACTTAGCTTCAATCTTCTAATTATAAACTTTAGTTATTGTCATTTTCTTTCAAGTTTCTGGAGTTCTTTAGATTCTGTCTGTCTGTTTCTTACCTGTATCTTGGTATCAAAAAACCTATGTTAAAATTTGTTATCATGAGAGTTCCCATCCTGAGTCAGCGGTACCAAACCTGACTAGTATCCATGAGGATGTGGGTTTGATCCCGGGCCTTGCTCAGTGGGTTAAGGATCTGGCATTGCTGTGAGCTATGGTGTAGGTCACAGATGTGGCTCAGATCTGGTGTTGCTGTGGCTGGGTGTAGGCTGGAAGCTGCAGCTCTGAGTCAGCCCCTAGCCTGGGGACCTCCATATGCTGGCAGGTGTGGTCCTTAAAAAAATTTTGTTACCATGAATGTGAGTTTGTCTCTCTAGTTTATCATAGTATAGTGTATTTGGTGAATTACTTTTATGTAGTAATTCTTTGACATGTTCCATGAGTCACAGTTACAGGGATATTTGAGGTTTGATGTTTATAAAGGAAAGTATGTAAAACTACAGAATGTCAACATAAGGGTGAAAACATTTTGATTAACTAATATTTGAGTGCTTATTTTATACGGAAGTATAAAATGAGGTAAGAGATGTGGTCTTTTTTTTTTTTTTTTAATCTAGCTACAGTTAAGTTGGGATAAAATATACCTGAAAAGATAAGTATTGATAAAAAATTTGAAGTGGTAGCATGGTATATGAGAAGAGAAAATGCTGAATCTAAAGATGTAAGGATCACTTCACCGTGGATGGTCAGAAGGGGAAGAATTGGAATTATGCCTTGGGGGATAAATAAGAATTAAGTCAGAAGAAAGATAACTTTATAATAAGAGGAATGTTATATAAATAGCCAAATAAGAAATATTAAGACATGTTCATAGAGTAATTCAGGAAGATTTTCTGGAATAGATTTTGAAAAATGAGTGATAAAATAGCATAAATTGAGGTGTCTTATTGCTGGCCTCAGATTACTTGTAAGCATAAGAAATAGTTAACACAGTGGGGGTTTTGGTAACTTACTTTATATTCCAGAAGGTTGAGAAAAATAATTTGATTGCCAGTGGTAGTATTTCAGGTATGAAAGTGGATAGGTTATGTATATTTTTGTGACATAGTGTTAGATTACTTTGTGGAAATGGCCAGCCAGCACTTAGAGATACACTACAAGGAGGGGTTAGGAGTAGAGAGAAGGCAGTGCAGTTTTACCTCTCCTTCTGGAGCTGGAGAAGGCAGTGTAGAGGGCTTAAAACTAAACTTTTACAAGTATATTTGACCTTCGAACAACATGGGTTTGAACTATGCAGGTCCACTTCTGTGATTTTTTTCACTAGTGGATACTAGAGTTTTACTGAATCTTGGTTGGCTGGATCCACGGCTGCAGACCATGGGTACAGAGGAACTGTGTATATAGGGAGGGCTATTTGTGCAGAGGATTGGCAGCCCTAACCCCTCACATTGTTCAGGGAGTCAGCTTTACTCTTATTTAGCAGAGTGGAGACGAGATCACAATTGCTAGGAAGTGTGTTAGGAAGACACCATGCTGTTACTATGTCAGAGAGGCCAAAGGAGAATAAATTTCAAGAAGGACTTGATTAATAATACTAGTTCCCTCAGAGAAAGCAGAATGTGTAAAACAAAGTGCTGTTCATTTTAAAGATGAGTTATTTATTTCGGTAATGTATTTTACGTTCAATAAACATAAGATCTGATTCTTCACAATCCCTTCTATATACCTAGTGGTTTCATCAAGCCAGGTTACAGTGGTTTCCTTTTTTACATAAACTTATTTATCTTGACACCACTTATTTTAAATTAGCTGTCTTTAATTCATATGTGATAGTGTTTCCATCAATTAAAGAATTTTCAGTATTAAAGGAAACATATATTTAGGAATGATCTTTTAAAGTAATTTGATGAAGCCTGGCCTGTTGGAATATGGATAGCTTTCCTTAAGATATATTCTTCGTTTACATGTAACTATAGTAGTAATTAGAAGGTGAAAAAAAAAACATTTTAATTATAGATATGACAGTATCTGTTTCCGGTATCTGGTATACATTTTAATTAAGTTGTTCCCACCACCCACCCCAGGTTGATAAGTTCTAAAGGTTCTTTATACATAAGGAGGGACTTTCTCAGGGTAAATTTTAGCGTATATTTAGTTTCTCAGCTCTTCTTATCTTGGGATATGAATCTGTCTCATAAAATTACTGGAGTATTTTGAAACGTTCGTAATTTAAAATTATAGAGTATTTTCTAACTTTCTAAAGATACTCGCTTCTAATTGATGGTATGTTTTAAGAAATGAATGAGACCCCGAAATTGATCCTGGTTATAAACTTGGAATAATTTCATAAGAGGATGATGCTGCCTCAGAAAGCCCATATTTTCAACCTTCTTGATTTTTGTTGGGCTTTTCTAGAAGTGTGTATTCCTCGTATTCAGCTCTACGTATGTTCCTCATGACTGATATCATTAGTCTGCATTTCGGTGCTTTTAGCATACCTCATTTCCAAACTATCCACTTCTTCCAAAAAAGCTTTCCTCAGTATTGGGTCCTGGGATTTTAGAAGTCGGTAGGCCTCCCAGTGATCATTTAAATTATGTGTCATCGTCTAGAGATCAGTGATGTACTTGTTGTTAAAGGGGAGGCCTCTTCAGTCTTGGGCCTCACTCTTGGGCCTCCTCTAAACATTCTGTGTTACAAAATTTATATTAGAAGGTGTTGGCAAAGGTATTAATATTCTTCATTAAATATGACAGTTCTGTTACCATCAAAGCTCTTAAATTCATAAGTTTTTGCATGGATTTAAATTTTTCCAAGTTGGGTGTATACTTAAACTAACAAGATTGTGCTGCTCAACTCTTGGAAATATTTCTAGAATTCTTTAGTCAGTATGAGAATTTTCTTTAAAAAGGAGTCATTATTTTAAATTTTCTGGTCTTTTTTTTTCTTTTTCTTTAAAAAACAAAATAACTTGATCATAATCGCTGAATATATTTTTAAATTTCCTTTAAAGTATTCTTGAAATTTTTGTACTTGTTAGTAAAAATTTTCTCATAGATTTTCTCAGCTTTCCTTACTGTGATTTAACAAGTATGAGTTTGACTATGTGGTCTTGGTTTACATACATCCCAAATAATGTTCAGCAAACATTCTTGATTTTATTAGGGTAATAAAATTTGCATGTTTGATATTATTCATTTCCTTTTGTTTTTAAACTTACTGAAGCATGCTGTAAGTTCCAGCATAAGTTAAATTTTATGTTGACTTATTCTCTTACTGAGAAGTATGTTTAATTTTATGATAAGTTTATATAACTTAATAATAATAATATTATATATATATATATATATTTTATGGCCACACCTATGGCATATGGAAGTTGTCACACCAGGGATTGAATCCAAGCCACAGCTACGACCTACGCCCCAGCTGTGGCAGTGCTGGATCCTTTAATACACTGTGCCAGGCCAGGAATAGAACCCCAACCTCCACAGGGGCCCTAGCAGCTGCAGTTGGATTCTTAACCCACTCTGCCACAGTGGGAACTGCTAAATATTCTTTGTTTTAATTGAACTATAGTTGATGTACAGTATAGTTCATATAACTTTAATATGAATAGGAAAGAATATTTTCTTTGACTTTTTGAATGCAAGCCTCATTGCTTTCTAGTTACACATGCATATTCAAATAGTGCCTTCATTATCTTTTTAAGAATTCTTTTTTTTTTTTTTTATGCTTTTTAGGGCTGCAGCTGCAGCATATGGAGGTTCCCAGGCTAGGGGTCGAATCACAGCTACAGCTGTTGGTCTACACCACGGCCATAGCAACTCGGGATCAGAGCTGTATCTGCGACCTACACCACAGCTCACGGCAATGCCGGATCCCCAACCCACTGCGTGAAGCCAGGGCTTGAACCCGTAATCCTCATGAACATTAGTCAGGTTTGCTTCTGCTGCACCACAGTGGGAACTCCTTTTTGAGAATTCTTAATCATAAATATTCTGACCCTGGTTTAAGAAGATAAAATCTTTTTCAGAGAGAATATTTTACCTTTTTTTTTTTGATTGATTAATCATAGCATGTCATAAAAATAGCTAGGGTATATTTGGTTATATAGGAAAATAAAATATTTTCCTACTTTGTATCACCTGGAAAGCTTATTAGCGTTTTGTAGTTATTATCTGAGGAGCTTTTTCTAAAGATAAATTTGGCATTTTAAATAATAAGGTTATGGGCACATTTTCTAATTGGCGCATAAGTAAAATAGATCCATAGTTTTCTTTAATGAGTAGTTGCTGCAAATAATGTCCTTTTGAAATGCACTTTTAGTCATTTTTGGAGTTTCCTGGTGGCTTAGGGACTTAACAGTTCGGTGTTGTCACTGCTGCGGCTCGGGTTTGATCTCTGGCCTGGGAACTTTCCAGGCTGTGGGCACAGCCAGAAAGAAAAAAAAGTCACTTTGGGGTTATAAAGATGGCCTATATCAAGAAAATTGGTACCATCCTGCCGTATTCACAGTGGCATGTTACTACATAGGAAACACAGTGATTTCAGTAGGATTGCCCTTTTTTTTCTTTGCTGTTTTAGAGCTTTAAAAATTCTACCTCTCCCAAGTATTCTGTTAAAGATCTACTGACTGTAATTGTGGCAACATTGGTGGTAGATAACCTGGGTATAGGGTTGATTAATCCTCACCACCGCTCCCCCTTGCCCCCCAAAAGTATATGGAGCAAGATTGCCTAAACATTGTATCGCGGATGCCATACTTATGAATACCTGTCAGATATCCTTTGGCATTGCTAAGTTAAACTCTCAGATCTCTTCCTCTGTTCTCCTGTATACTTAGAATTGTCAGCTTGGACTTATAACAGTGTTACAGTTATGGAAGCATTTATTATATTAGATTTATAAAGTAGTTAGGTTTTTAGAGTTACTTGTTTTTTTGTGTGGTTTTTTTTTGGTTTGTTTTTTGTCTTGTGAAATTTTGAGTGAATTGAAATAAATAAAACATGTAACGACACATGGCCAAGCCAAGACAGTTTTAGTTCTTTGGTCTTGAGATTTTTATGTACATTTTTATTTAGAGGTAAACTTTGTTCGTGTGATCAGTTATGTATTTATAACAATTTACATAACTTTCTATTTGCCTAGAAAACACGAAAAATAGAGACGTGAATCCTGACATTTCTATCTGTAGTCTTTCCTTTTTAGAAAATCTGAAGCTGTATAGCTACTAATGCACTTAGGTTAACCTAGAGAAGCAGTTCTGTTCTTTTGCGTTTTTGAATAGCTATAAAGTAGACTTGGAGTCAGTTTCCTTCCTGTTATCTTATCCTCCAGCTTTCTTCACAACCAAGAAATGATCCTGTTTCACTTACTCATTTTCTTGTTTTTATGGTTGAAATCTTTGTACTAAACATTAGGTTACTGCACCAGTTTTCTTTCATATGATTAAATTTTAAGGAAAGTTATTCTTATTTTCCATTATTTTCACCATTCAAAGCAGCATTAATAAACACTAGTGTGCTCATTTCTTCTTTTCAACAAGCCAAAGGGAAAACTAGTTTTCTTTTTGAGGCAGTCCCATTTGTGTTATTATTAAACTTCTTAGGCAGAGCCCTTCCTTTTAGAGAAACATTCTTTTAATCAAAATGCAAACCTTCCTTGAGAAATCAACTGTCCTTCTAAATTCTCATTTTACCTCTGTACTTGGTGAGCTGTACATTCATCCCATGCCGTATTTTTAACACTAAAGGAAGAAAATTACTTCTCTCTCTTCTCTGAGCATTTCCTGGGATGTTGGAATATTACTAATAAAACTCAATTTGTTCTAGATCAGTGGATACCGGAACAGAGAGGAGGTATTTCTTACCTGATAATGTGTGTGTGTTCCGATTCTGCTAATCCAGAAATCCAGTCACATTTGTTGAAAATCATCCTTAGTTGTTATTTGTTAGGGAGTCCACTCCCTATTTTAGTTGTTTTCTGAAATTCAGTCCCTAGCTGTGCTTTAGATAGGGTAGAATTTTTACCTCTTTCAGAACACTGCTAAAGAAGTTTTCAACTGGAACGTAGTCTGAAGAAGCACTGAGAGCAAAAAAATTCAGAGTGGTGATTGGCCACCTCTGTTTGATTGACAGGTTGCAGGGAGAAACCCATTCGTTCTGGATTAATGGAACTGGAAAACAGAAAACAGTTATCAGGTAAAAAAAACCTTTTCTTTAACCTTTGAAATTCACCATTTAAAAAGAGTCAGACCATCAAGGGAATTTATTACCAAAAAGGAAAATTTGGTGTCTTGTGAGCAATGATCTCTGGCTATGACTTCAAGAGTTACAAAAAAATCCTAACAGTTACTACACGTTGTCAGCCACACTGTCAGCTTTTGCTGAAAGGGCTTCATTAAATGCAGATAAGATGGACCTTAAGGCGTAATTGCATTTTAAATCTGGGTTAAATACATGGAGCAGAATTCTATGGGTGGGGGAGAATGGTGGTGTTTTATTTATGGAATTGTGTCTGGTCTGTGGATAAATAGAATACTTTATTTTTCGAGGCTTTTAATCTGGCACTTTTCATGAATATTCACAAATTTTGTTACTATACTGTGTGTACCTAATCTTCACTTTATTAAGATGTATGCTTATATACCTTTTATCATAGAATTCTAGTAATAATAGTGATCCATCAGCTCTTTATATTTTAATGGCAATTTTCTGATTGTTGGTTAAATACATTTCAGATTGAAGGCCAAGGACATGGTGCAGTATTTGACTGCAAATGCTCTCCTGATGGTCAGCATTTTGCATGCACAGACTCTCATGGACATCTTTTAATTTTTGGCTTTGGCTCCAGTAGCAAATATGACAAGGTAGAGTGTGATGACTGAATCTTCTCCTTATAATTTGTTTTTTAAATCCATGGATGTTTAGGGGTTGTATTTTGGGGAGGAAGGGTGATAATAATATTTATATTTCAGAAGAAGTAACTTTTTACTTAGACTGCTAGAGCTGTCTAAATCACAGTTCTTAGTTGGTGTATGGTGTATATAAGATGGGTATGGAAGATGTTGTCTATAGAGGTATTCATTGAAATTATGTCAAATGTTTTATGTATATGGATAACATGCATTTATCTGGGGAACAGTTTTGTGGTTTTCATGTATGGCCTGCCTATGGTAGCTAAGATTTTTAAATATTAAGGACCTTATCTGAGATTAGTTACTAAAAGACTAAAATTGCTTATTTGTGGTGGAGTGCTTTACAAGATTATCATAGTAAAAACTGAATAGTTTGAGTTTAAGAAATTCCAAATTAACTGATAAAATTTTGAAGTTACAGATGTGTCAGTTCTGAGTATAAACTATGCTTACTGTATATCCTTAAGGATTTTCTTAAATTGTATGAGTGATTTCACTAAAGAGTTTAATTCAAAGAATGAACTTATTTGATTTCCCATTGAAAAATGCTAAAACAAATAATTCCCATATATAATAACTTTTTTGTCGTTGGTTTTTTTTTTTTTTTTAGGACCACATCTGCAGCATATGGGGGTTCGCAGGAGAGGGGTCTAATTGGAGCTGTAGCTGCCGGCCTACACCACAGCCACAGCAGTGCCAGATCTGAGCCGTGTCTGTGACCTAAACCTCAGCTCACAGCAATGCTGGATCTCCAACCCACCGAATGAGGCCAGGGATCGAACCCACAACCTCATGGTTCCTAGTCGGATTCCTTTCCACTGTGCCACAACGGGAACTCCCCACATGTATAATAATTTTAAAAATAAGATAAAGCTCTGGGAAAGTAAAGGTACTACAGAAAGATTTATGCCTAGGTTTAATTTTGCCATTTAATTTGAAAGTATATAACTTATTTTAATGTTTTACATGAGTACAGCATCTTCCTATTCCAAAGAAAATTCAGAGCAGCTACTTTTCTGGTCATAAAATTTATTGTAGAAAGTATATTTATAATCAATTCATAAAAATAATATTTTTCTATATTGCCTATTACCATGATTTAAAATTGAATGTTTGTCTTCCATTGGAGATCTATAATGCTGAATTTTTCTTTGTCCAATCTTTTGTGGGTTTTTGTTTTTATAGATAGCAGATCAGATGTTCTTTCATAGTGATTATCGGCCTCTTATCCGTGACGCCAACAATTTTGTGTTAGATGAACAGACTCAGCAAGCACCTCATCTCATGCCACCCCCTTTTTTGGTTGATGTCGATGGTAATCCTCACCCGTCAAGATATCAGAGATTAGTCCCTGGTCGTGAAAACTGCAGGGAGGAGCAACTCATCCCTCAGATGGGAGTAACTTCCTCAGGTAAATGCTCTTTTTAATAGACAATGAAATTTTCCTACCGGTCTTATAAAATTGCCTACTGTATAGAACTTTGTTTTTAATTGTTTTAGAAAAATGAGAAGTAAAATGATTGTTTATATTTTAAGTTTCCTTGAATAGTGCAAAAGTAGTTAGTATAAGACCATTAGGGAACATTAGAGGTTTAAAGCAATAATTTTGGTCTATATCTTCTTATAACCTTCTGAGGACTGGTAGTGTAAATCTCTAAATTTGGAATGAGATGAGTCAGTTCACTTATTTACTCAGCAACACACATTGCAGATCTCCTCTGTCTCTGACAGTTGCTAAGCTGTGGTATTCAGTAGTGAGTTAAACAGAGGAAATCCTTGTTGTCGTGGGATGAGTTAGATTAGTGAACAGTTGCAAACAAATGCATTGTTTAAAATTATCGTATAAATGTTTTTAAAGCAAGTAATGTAGTATGTCGGAGAGAGAGAATAAGACTAGATAGCCTGTTCACGTTGAGTGATTGTTTTAAGAGGTGATCAACTTCTAAAAGGTTAAAAGTCAGGACTGAAAAGTGTTGCTGTTTTAGAGGGTGAAGTAATGGAGAGTGAACATCAAGGTAGCTGAGGAATTGAATGGTGGTTGAAACTGAGACAAGGTCTGCAGACTTCTTCCCCGCTTTTGGCAAGAATAATTTATTAAGTGAAAAGACTAAAGAAGTTTAAACCAGTTTTGCAATTATGAATCTTTGTTATATTTTACTGGAAAAGTGTTTATGAAAGTAAAGTCCTCAACTGTAGCATAAATGGACAAAACTTCTAAATAGGTATAAAGGACACGTATGGAATATAAATATATAATGAGTAACTTTTAAATAATAAATTTAGATTCTGTAAGCAGCATAGAAAAATCAGTCTCATTACATTTTAGCAGATCTCTGTCTTTTCTTAAAGGATTGGGCATGCAATTATAATGAAGATGGGCATATTGGGTAGGAAGGACTGCTCTTGGAACTAGACCTGCCCCCTCAAGTTGGAGGGAAGGGAGAAGCGTTAGAGGAGTAGCCCTGATTGCTGCCTGTAGAGAGCAGCACAGGCCTGCAGACCTCGATATCTGTAGTGCTTGCAGCCCAGGTGCTTCAGCACCTGGACACAGCATGAACTCAAAAAATCTAAGAGCAGGCAGGATTTGAGAGGTCCAGACAGGCATCCAGATTTGAGAATTCTCAGTTATTAGGGAAGCCTTGCTCACAGGACTGAAGTTAAGATAATTGTTTTCATTCCCTTAGTGGGAAACTGGCAAGAATCAGATCTTGTCCAGTTCTCAAATAGGTTTTTAGGCTGGGATTTCGAGCCTAGGGAACTAAGTAAAGGACTCATTTATTAAAGTAGCAGTGCTACTTAATTATTGTGATTACTACTTCTTCCGTCCGTTTAACACTTGTATAAAAAGGGCTTTTCATAAATAATGTCTCACTTAATCCTTACATCTATGGTATCCCAATTCTAAAATTGAGAAAAACGAGATTTAACAACATTATGTCTCATTCAAGTATATGGAATCACAGGGACTTAAATCCAGCTCTGATCCCAGTCCATTGTTCTTTCTTCCTTGCTAAGCTGCCCTTAAGAGTAAAAAGTGGACTTGATCTTGAAAATTAAATAGACACCAGTTTTAATATTGGGATACAAGAGAACCCAGTGCAGTTAGTATGGCTTCAAAGTGAGTCACAGAATTTTTAAGTGACCGGGTTCACTGAATTCAGGGTAAATTTTATTTCTTTCAGTATTTTAGACTTGCCAGGTACAAAAACAGAACAAAAGAAAAATACTTTTTGAAAAAAACTTTAGCATCTTTTCTAATTATATTTCTATTTGCAAATCTTGATCTTTAATAAAGTTTTATTTGGGGAAATCCCTTAGAATTAGGTAAAAATAGTTGTTGCTATTGCAGTAAGTTAGTTTGAATGCAGTTTTGTTATATATGCACTGAACAATACACTTTAAATATTTCCTCATTTATAAAATTGAGCTATATCAGATTACTCATCAGTGTTCACATATGAGATGTTTTCTCACCAGCATACCAAGAAAGGAGCATCCACAGATATTTAATTTTTATTTGCCTTTGTCTGCTTTTACCACTTTCTAGCTTTGTGACGTTGGTCAAGTTATCTTATTCCCTTGAATTTTAGTTTGATAAAATGAAATAATATTATATGCTTATTAATACATGTAATTTCCCCCTTTTGTTATACCTTCCTTACCACTACGACTTCAATTCAGAATATCCTTTGTATCTTACCTTCCTAGCCCACTCTGGAAGTCTGATATCATCAAGTCCTCGCTTACATACCCACACACTTGATATTATTTGCTCTTTACTCTCATGGCAGTGCCTTTCGTATATCTCATAATGCTCATGTTGTCTTATTCATTCAGGATTGAGCATCTTTATATGCCTAGCATTGTGCTAGGTTCAGAATTTTAAGATAGGTGAGACAACTCATGCCTTTGAAGAACTTGGTAGTGGGCTTCCGTGGGCTAAATACTAAGATACGTACACAGTTGACCTCTCCTTCCTGGTTCCATGTCCATGAAGTCAACCAATCACGTATAGAAGATATTTTGGGGGGAAAAAAACCCAGAAAGTTCCAAAGAGCAAAACTTGAATTTGCCACTTGTAGGCACCTACTTCCATAGCACTTACATTGTATTTATAACAATTTACATCTCATTTCATTGTATTAGGTATTTCAGGGTAGTGTGGAGAGATTTCACATAGGAAATACCATGGAGGTGCCATTTCAGTTGGTGCTTGGAAGGATGTTATCGTTTATCACATTCGTACTTGAAGTAGGCAGAAGCTTCAAAACATAAAGGTGTATATCCTGTTCGGAGGGTTAGGAGTCAGGTGGTCTCGCATGATTGGTGTAGGTGAGCATTGATGCTGGAGAAGCAGCGTGGGGTAGATTCCTTCCTACCTCAGAGCTTTCTATCCTCGCTCTTACCTTCTCTCCAGAGTGTGTTCTGCCTCTTCGTATGGACGACTAATTCTTCTTCAAATCTCAATTCAAATGCTTCCTCCTCAAAGTGGGCTTCTCCAGCTTTTCAACACCTTATAGGTAGTTCCCATCTCTTTCCCCATTTTCTCTTTCATCACCTTCATGTTAACATGTGTATGTATTTATGTACAGATTTATTGTCCAGGCTCCCCATTAGAATTGTAGCTCCCTGACGATCAGGGACCTTGATATGTCTTACTTACTACTGGATCTTCTGTTCTTGGCATAGTTCCAAATACGTAATGGACATTCAAGAATTTGTTGAATGAAGCAGTAAAGCTTTTTGAGAAAGTGGGTAGTCAGATTTGCCTTTTTAAAATAGAAATGACCTAAGATGAGATCCTTTTGCTACTTACTAGATATGTGACTTTGAATAGTGGTTTTGGTCTTCTCAGCTGTAAAGTGAAATTAATAATACGAATGTGATTGTGGTATTGTAAGGATTGTGTGAGTTCCTAAATAATGGTAAACGGTAAAAGTTTGGTGTTATCATCATCATCATCATCATCATCATGTTCAATAAATTAAGATTGAAGGGAGCATATTGCTTTATCCCTTCCATCATTTACAGTTGCTCATCTCAGGCTGTTTACTTAATCAGAAATAATTAAGTAATTAATTTTTTGGGCCACACTTGTGGCATATGGAAGTTCCCAGACTGGAGAGTCAAATCGGAGCTATGGAGATACCAGCCTATACCACAGACATAGCAACGCAGGGATCAAGCCGTGTCTGCGACCTACACCACAGCTCACAGCAATGCTGGATCCTTAACCCGCTGAGCGAGGCCAGGGATCGAACCCACAACCTCGTGGTTCCTATTCAGATTTGTTTCTGCTGTGCCACGACGGAAACTCCTCCAAGCAGAATTTATTTTTAATTCCAGACACAAAGTGAGGCTGCTGAGTAAAATGGTTTGAATAGTAGATGGAAGTATACTTAGCGTTTTTTTGTGGTGTTACACAGGGCTGAACCAGGTTTTAAGTCAGCAAGCAAACCAGGAGATCAGCCCACTGGACACTATGATTCAAAGACTACAGCAGGAGCAAGACCTGAGACGTTCTGGTGAAGCAGGTGTCAGTAATACCAGCCGTTTAAGTAGAGGTAAGCAAAGATTCCTTTAAGTGAAATATTTAAAAAATTGAAGTAGTCTAAACCTACAACAGTAAAGATGCAATAAAACAAATTATTGTAAATATTAGGCTATCAAAATGGTCATATTTTTGAAGAATATTTAATGACCTAAGAGAATATTCATAATATAAGCTTTCAAACTATAGATAATAGTTTTTAATATGTATATCCTTCCAGATTTCCTATAATAACATGTAGAACTTAGAAAAACATTAAAAATAAATTTTTTCGATAATTTATGAAATACGTTCAAAGCTGTATTCTTGAACATCTCGCCATGCTTATGTTGTCTATTAATGAAATTCAGAGAATTTATTTTATTAACAGTGAATTTTATTTCAGTTATAGGTGTACAAAGATCATAAGTCAATACGATAGATTTTGTGTCCCAAACCCACAGTGCATCCCCCCACCCCCCAGACTGTCTTATTTGAAAAACAAAGGTTTTCCAAAATCTGTGAGTCATTGTCTCTTCTTCAAAGAAGTTCATTGTGTCTCCTTAGTTTCCATGTGTAAGCGGTAGCATTGGGTGTTGCTGTCTAATTGTCTGACTGGTTCCACTTCGTATGATAATTTCTAGGTTCATCCATGTTGCTATAAATGTTGGTAATTCGTTCCTTTTAATGGCTGAGTAATATTCCATTGTGTATATGTACCATATCTTCCCTATCCACTCCTCTGTCGATGGGCATTTAGGTTGTTTCCATGACCTGGCTTCTTCCTTCTCTAGCTGCTTTAGATGTAAAGTTAGGTTGTTTATTTGAGCTTTTTCTTGTTTCCTGAGGTAGGCTTGTATTGCTATATACTTTCCTCTTAGAACTGCTTTTGCTGCATCCCAGAGGTTTTGGAGTGTCCTGTCTTTGTTGTCATTTGCTTCTAGGTATTTTTTAATTTCCTCTTTGATTTCTTCAGTGATCCATTGGTTGTTTTCTTGTTTTTGTATCCATTCGGCTAGTCTGTGTCTTTTGGCTGGGGCATTCAGTCCATTAACATTTAAGGTAATTATTGATATATATGTTCTTATTGTTTTTGTTACTCTTTTTTTTTTTTTTTTACCCTGAAGTTTTGATATAGGAGTCTATATACAAATGAGATT